>JAKTSI010000001.1:0-463067 GCA_030580135.1 Petasospora easanensis | reverse complement strand
GGGGGGGGGGGGGGGGGGGGTTGGTCCGTACCCATTTTGGGCACAGTCTCACGAATTCTCGAGGTAACTTCCACAGTATATTGCGTAGTATCTCCACTTTCTGGAGAGGTGTCGGGTAAGAAACAGCCGGAATTGTTTTATTACACTACCAGACTATTCAACTATCAAGTTTTCCTGTCTTTTAAGCCCGACTTATTATCATTAAGTCTCGGACTTTACCGGAAGGACAACCCACCAAATCTTTGATCGCCTTTGGTTTTATCGATGGCTGCGAATAATTAAATTACAGTTCAAACCCTTAACAGATCTGCAACAATAGACCTAAACGAGTCTTAAATTACACTGTGGCTCTATGTTATGGAGTATGATAAGTAATGAGGAGGTGGAATGTCCAAAATAATCTCTATATGCGGGTTCTAGAGGCTGTAAGATATACAGGCTATTATTGACTCATGTGGTCTCACAAATCCCCACAGCCAGTACTGTAAACTTCACAAATGTAAGTACCATCCAAATAGAACCCTTTAGAACGGTCTAATATGGACTTTCTGAGATATTTCTAGGATTGCAATGAAGGTGGTGGACCCCGCCAACCACCGCCCAGTAATCCTGAAACGAGCTGCATATCTTGGAACAACGCTGATCTGCCTCACTCGCTACAATGAAAGATCTACGGCAATATCTATCAATACCACATAAAATTTATTTCAAATATCAAAAGAAGGGGTCGACTCAAAACAATATGGGAACAGAAGCATTCCCAGAAGTCAAAAGAAAAGAAAGAGCGCCTACGCTTAGATGAGGAGGAATCCAAGCAAGATACCAACAAGACCACTAGCAGCCTTAACAGCCTGGCCTTCGAAAGTGGAAATGGAATTCTCGGTAGAAGTTGGTTGAGCCTCAGATGTACGAGGTGGTATGACTGTGGAGGTGACTGCATCTGTGACTGTCAAAGTAGAGTCTTCGTTGGAAGAAGACTCCTTGGCAGTTGTGGAAGTGGACGTCTTAGTGATTGTGATAGTGGACTCCTCGGTGACTGTGGAAGTCTTGGAGGTCTTGGAAATCTTAGAAGTCTCGGATGTCTTCAAAGTCTTGGATGCCTCGGAACTCTTTGGAATTGGAATGTAAGTGGTGTGCGTGGAAACAACTCCCTTAGAAGTGGTGGTGACAACAGTAACACCAGTGGTAACTCTAGAAGTCTCACAGGTCTTAGACTCCTCATCAGCACAAGATGTCACAGTGACAACAGTTGTAGACAACTCAGACTTAGTTGTAGTAGAGGCTGTGAGTGGACAATAAGTGGTGTACTCAGTAACGGTACCAGATTTAGTAGTGGTAACGACGGTAACACCAGTGGTCACTGCAGAGGTCTTGCAAGACTTAGATTCCTCATCGGAGCAAGAAGTGACAGTGACGACAGTTGTAGAGATCTCAGACTTAGTGGTGGTAGAGGTACTGAGTGGACAGTATGTAGTGTACTCAGTAACGGTACCAGACTCAGTAGTGGTGATAACAGTAACACCAGTAGTGACTGCAGTCTTGGTGCAAATGGTCTCCTCAGAGCAAGAGGTGATAGTGATGACAGTAGTGGACTGATCATCCTCAGTGATTGTTGAAGTGTGTCTAGGAGGGGAAATAGACGTACCAGCTGCATGAGAAGTGTTAGCATCTGGACCAACAGTGCTTGGGGTTGGTGTGCTTGTAGTTTCTGGAGTTGAAGCTGGAGTTGGGGTGCTTGTAGTTTCTGGAGTTGGAGTACTTGTAGTTCCTGGAGTTGAAGATGGAGTTGGAGTAGTTGTAGTTTCTGGAGTTGAGGCTAGAGCTGGAGTACTTGTGGTATCAGGGGTTGGAGTACTTGTAGTTCCTGGAGTTTGAGTACTTGTAGTTCCTGGAGTTTGAGTACTTGTAGTTCCTGGAGTTGAAGATGGAGCTGGAGTACTTGAAGTTTCAGGAGTTGAAGATGGAATTGGAGTACTTGTGGTATCAGGGGTTGGAGTGCTTGTTTCTGCGGATGAAGCAGGTGGCTTAGGAGTGATACTTGTATCAGTTGTCACAGTAACAATAACTGATGGGGCTGTCACAGTAATGACATCTGGATTCTTAGACTCTGTAGAGGATGTGGTGGAAGAGGTAATGGTTGTGCCAACTGCCGCTGTAACGACAACCGTTGGACTCTCAGACTCTGTAGATGTGGTAGTAGAAGCTAAAGAGCTGCTTAAAGTGGAAACAGTCTCAGGTAATGACTTTGGTCTCCAGTAGTAGTCAGTGTTGTTTGAATAAATAGTAGAGCAGTCGTCATTAGCAGCACCAAATGCACGGTAACAAGTTCCATAATCTTCTGGTTTCAAGTAAGTGTATTTCAATGTGTAGAACCAACGGGTACAAATGTACGTGAAGAGAGATTTGGTACCGTTACGAGTGATGAGGAAGGACAAGTTGTTCTCATTTGCTGTACCATCCTTAACCTCAGAAACTGCATAGGCTCCTTGCTTCAGATTGACAGTGAAGTAACTTGGACCGGTAAGACGAGCACGCTCGTACTTGGTTTCAGTAATAAACTGAATATCCGTGACAAGATCTTCATCATCAGTGAAGTTGAAGAACTGGTAGACCTTATAAGATACCTCATTGGTAGTCTTGTCAGTAAGAGTGTCAACCCAGGAATAGTAAGTGATATTAAATGGGAAAGGTGATCCTGACAAGTGCTCAATATCTGGTTCACAGCCAAGGGTAGATGTGTTCTCATCAGAATCAAAAGTGTAATGGAAAGCAAGATCTGTGGTAACGGTCTGAGTGGTGGCAGTAATTCCAGTAGGAGAAGAAGTGGTTTTGGAAGAGGTTGAAGATGTTGAAGATGTTGAAGATGTTGAAGATGTTGAAGAGGTTGAAGAGGTGGAGGAAGTAGAGGGAGAACTTGTAGAAGGAGTAGGAGAAGAAGTAGAGGAGGAAGAAGAGCAGCCACCAGTGTACTCACAAGCACGGACACCAGTGTCAATACTATAAGATTCACTCAAAGTGGTAGAGCATCTCAATGTACCTGTTGGCTCAGTGGACAAGGTGCCACAAGCAGCTAAGGCGTTAGTGACGTAACCACCGTAGTACTTCCACAAAGTCCAACCACAATCCATACAAGCACTGTACTGAGAAATAAAGTCCGAATCATCAGAACACAAACAAGTAGTATTGTATGGGCCCTCATATTCGTTTTCTTTGTTCAAGGTACAACTGGTACCGCCAATGATAAGCATACCACAAGCTATGTGGCAGCCAATGTCGGCACAGTCATCAGCAGAAGCAGCAAGGGCATAGGCGTGTGGATCTGGGTGTGCAATGGCAAGAGCCTCAGCATATGCCTCGGAATATGCTTCAGCAGCGGCCATAGCGTAAGGGTTAGCGTGTGCCCATGGGAGAGCTTCGGGTTCTGGAGCGGCTTCGGCCGTAACGGTTGAAACCAGAGACACCGCAGCGAAGAAGCATGGAAGAAGCTTCATGATAGCGAATGTGATATGGGGCTTTTAAGGGGCGTAGAAGGAGAAAAAGGGAAGGCACAGCATCACGATACAGATTGATAAGATTGGGCAGGCAGGCTATACTTATACCAGCTTTCAGTTAGAGCTTCCAGAAGGGTGAGGGAAAACTATATAGAGTTCGAGGGGCTGGGGACTCGAGAAATAAACATGTCAACACAAGTCTGCACCGCCATTACGATGAAGGATAATGCACAAACGGCAGTTAACGGAGTGGATCTTGCGACTTTAACAAAAAAACACCCCGTGCTGATAGTGGATAATAACGGTGTGGGCTTATACAGGGCATAGTTCTCAGGGGCACAAGGACCTAAACATCGACAGCATGAACCAGCAGATGCGACTCGTTTTGAGGTCCCTGCTAACAACCAGGAATAGAACAGGGTGAGACAACATATCAATAACGTAAGCGGAACCGGGAACCGGGTGTACTTCTTGAGGGAAACTCTGAAATGCCCACTAGTCACGACTCACCCACCCCTTCCTTGAAGGGGTGAATTTAGGTGCACCCGCAGCCCCTTAACTAAAATTGACCTTGGAGCTGGACACCCTTAACCGAGGAAACACGCTCCTAGAGGCCAAAAAACTACGATCCGAAGTAGAGTTCATTGACCTTAAGCAAAGAAACTATATATACAGTCTAAAAGGCACAATCCAAATCTTCACACGCGTCTCCAATCTCTTTCCCATCCGTCCATACGGCACCTTCTTCGATACCACTCACTCGCCCACGCCTATCTAAAACATCAGATTGGGATCCACACCTCCAAGCACCTCCATATCATTAGAGTTCAAGTAGAAATTTGGAAGGGCAAACACCTGTTGCAGAATGTTTGTGTTTCTCTCGCTCTCAAACATCTCCAAAGTGCGTTCCACAGATCCTTCATCTGGAGTCAACCCACTGATTCCAGCAGGAGACGCAAAGTTCGAAATCCCATTCATATCAGTACTCAAGATAGGAGGAGTGTTGTTGTTCATGAAGTTTGGCGTCTGCTGACTCATATCGTTCTGTAGAGAGGCAATCGAGATCCTCTGGCGAGGCGCAACGGCAACATCGGAGCCTTGTGGCGGAGACATTTTCTGCGCAAGCTGTGCAGCAGCATTAGCCCTCATGCGTTGTTGATGCTCTGTAGGATCGTTCTCTGAATATCTTGGTGGTGCTGTGTCTGAATATGTCAAGGAGTTGGAAACCATAGGCGGAGCCACGCACAATGGATCAAAACTGCGTAGTGATTGGTTACACTTGGCAGACATCTCCGTAATGATCTTTTCATAGTGGTTCATCTCGGAATTGATATGCTCCATGTCAATCTTTTCCTTGTTCTCAAAGTTGTAGCCGAGAATGGCAATTCTCAAGAAGAATCTCACAGAGAAAGAGATGATGTTGTGTGTGCACATGTCGGCAAACGTGTTGTCTGTTCTGTGCATTCCTGATAATAGGATATCTCCTCCTCTGTAAACCAGATCAATGTCTGATTTGAAGTGTTGGGACTTTGGGAATTCAAGGAATCCTGTGAACAGCGTGAAGAAAGCAGAGAAGAACTGGAAGGATGCGTAATGGAAGAACAATGGACTAGCAACCGGGCCCAACTCAATAATCAACCCAACAATCGATCTTGCAGATTCAAGACATTTGTTCATCAACTTCATCTGTAATGGAGAAGCCTGGTTATTCGAAGTGTTCTCATCTGCAGAGTCATGGTTCAACCAAGCACGTGTGAATGCCATTCTGTTAATGATCATGGACAAGTGATAGAATTGGAAGTGTGTGGTTGCAGTGTCCATCATGAAACGGTAAGACTTGATATCCTTGATGTTAGATCCTGGTCTCAGATTAACATTGATCGACAATTTGAGTCTATCCAACTCCTCGTTCAGCGATTCAATGAGTAATAACACTTGTTGAAGACTCTTACCACGAAGTGCCTGCGCACTGAACAGTTGTGTGTACACACGCGTTGTGAACTCAACGAATAGGGTCTGATAGAATGGAACAACTAGCAAGTACGGACTCTTCATGTATGCCTGTGGATCTGGATTTGATGCCTCCAAGAACTCAATCTGATTGACAATA
The DNA here is from genome assembly GCA_030580135.1 of Petasospora easanensis. NCBI lineage: Eukaryota > Fungi > Ascomycota > Saccharomycetes > Phaffomycetales > Wickerhamomycetaceae > Petasospora > Petasospora easanensis. Next base: position 457,466 of record JAKTSI010000001.1, on the reverse strand, counting down.
TCGGAATGTGGATCCTTAATGATGTTGGCAATATCTTTTGGTATGTCTGCAAATAGAACATCTTCAAACTCATGTGGTAACACTGAGGAAACATCATCAGTGCTGATGATTGGTGGCTTTCCTGAGAGCAAGCAACAACTGCGGTCAAATATGTACACGAGCAACCACATTCGGCGTCTCTGGATGGCCTCTTCAGGGGCTAGACCCACTAATGACTCTCTTCTGTGCAGACCCAATTCTTGAGCATATCTCACCATCGTGGAAACCAGGATGTAGTTATGTGGAGGACCCTTGGAAAAATCAGTGAAGTAGGTAAAGAGCATAATAGCCTGAACGGTACGAAGACCTTCACTTATAACTGAGATTCTGTTGTAGTAGTAAATAGCGTTCTCAGTCATCTTGTCCTTTAAGTTGTCCAGCGCCAAGATCTCATCCTTAGACAAGTTCGGGTCTCCCCTCGCAAACTGTACCCCAACAGCTAAACAAACACACATTGTCAAGAAATCAGAGTTTGTAAGTCTTCTGGTCTTTCTTGCATTGGAATTGAACTTGTAGTAACGTTCAAACAAGTCATTGAGCTCTTCTCTTCTCAAAATAAACGAGCCAAAGTAGAAATCATCGTAAAATCTGTCAATCAACCTGAAGGCGTAGTCCCTTGGAGGCAATGGGGATAAATCAGAGCGCTCAATTGGTTCAATCCATTTTCTGTTCGTCCAGAGAAAGATAGCAGCAGTCTTTGAATGGAAAGCCTGGAATCTTGACAACAGACTCGGATCTCCGATTCGTTTACCCATCCATACTAGACCCTTCGCACTCAAGACTGAGAACGTAGACTGTGAGCCAAAGTACTTGTGATGCACGCCCAATTTGGTGGAATCTTGATGCGAGGCAGCGACATCTTCATCCTGAGATAATACCTGAGCTGGTGGCGAACGCTCATGGCTATACCCTTCGACCTCGCTTTCGTATTCGCTCGGAAGTTCGCTTGTATCCGCGCTAGCTCCAGAGGATTTGAGGGCGGCAGGATCAAGCTTCCCAACAAGCGTGGTGATGAGCGTCTCCATGCGGCTCATTCTCTTGTTCAGGTCTGATATTGAGGCAGAGCTCTCGTTGCCTGGATCACGCAATGCTCTTTTCTTTGTTTTGCTGGGGCGCTTGCGCAGCGTTTGGGTGTAGTTGCATTGAGCTCCACTGGCGGCGCACCGGGAACACGTTGGCAGCTGGGCGTCACATTTGAGCTTTCTCAAACGACATGTGTCACAAGCTGTGGTTACTCTGCGACGCTTTCCATCTTCATAATCCGCCATCGTCGCTGGGGAGGCCTTGCGAAGGAGTTCTCTGTCGTTTAGTCTCCCTGTTCGTGTAGTTAGTGGCGATGACGTTTGAATGGGTTCCCGGAACAAGCGCAAGGCTGCAAAAGTGTACAGAAAACCCGGACACCTTGCAGATAACTCCCGGAAACGGAAGGTTTCCTGATTAGGCGCGGGAACTTCAAAATCGAAAAGCCGGAAAACGCGATTCGAAGGACAAAAAGTTGAAATTCAAAACAAACTTCCCTCGCTAAAGCACGGTGATCTTGTGGATATCTTCACTCTTCAAGATGTCAAATTTCTTCAGTTCGATAAGGTATGTGTCGTGTTTGCTCGATCCATGGTCTTTAATGCTTGTTTCCGGCTTTGTCTGACTTCTATGGGCCTTTTTGCACACCATACTGGAATGTGACAACTAACGCGCGCGATGTAGGGGGTTTGGTAGGAGCTCAAAGAAGAATAAGGGCAAAGATGGCGCTTCAATCTACTCAGGGAATAACGGATCCCATCTCTCACTACGAAGATCGCACTCTCCAAAGAAGAATCAGCCTTCAGCGAACGTACAGAAGTTTGTCCAGCAACATCAACAAGTCGCAGCACATCAACAGAAGCAACAGTATCAGACATCAAACGACCAGCAAGTAGGTCTCCCGCTCTTCATGTGCGAGCCATTTGTCCGCACAGCACTTGTGAAGGGATCTTTCCGTACCATTGTCCAACTACCCAAATATGTCGACCAGAATGAGTGGATCGCACAGAACATTTTCGAGATGTACAACCATTTGAACCAATTCTACGGGATCATTTCAGAATACGTCAAACCAGAGCTTTTCCCAACAATGAATGCTGGTCCAAAGACAGATTACCTATGGCTTGACCAAAGTGGTAAGACCATCCAACTTCCTGCGAACCAATACATTGAATACGTACTAGGCTGGATCGGCCAGAAGATCAACGACCAAACGCTATTCCCAACAAAGTCTGGTGTTCCATTCCCTCCACACTTCATCAAAATTGTGAAAAACATCGCTCGACAGATGTTCAGAATCTTTGCACACATGTATTACAACCACTTTGACAAGATCCTGAATTTGTCATTGGAGGCCCATTGGAACTCATTCTTTGCACACTTCATTTCTTTCGTTAAGGAGTTCGATCTGATTGACGATACTGAGCTCGAACCTCTTACACCACTGATTGAGAATTTCAAACAACAGGGTAAGATCATCAGTTGATCTGATATGGGGAATGCCCTCATTTTTTTTAGAATCATCCCAGACTTTTTTTTCTGTACGCGCGCTCGCATAGCGGAATGAATGAACATCCCTTTTTTGCATACACCTTGAAAGATCTCTGATGTGACGCCTTAGGATCCTTGTATATATACGGGCGTAGACTCAGGACACAGTTCCCTTTTTAAGCTTTTACTGGTGCGTAACGGGTAGGGCCTAAGGGCAACAAACCGAGTCATTTTACCCCGCGCGAGTCAAGCCGATCTTCTGACTCCACACGCTTATCTCGTTGACCCGGGTCAGTTGACACAACGGAGATGAGGCATCTTCAAGCGGAGCTGATCTGTCCCCTCTTCGTATACCCGCTGGGAGTCCCACAGAGTCATAGAAGGTGGGAGACGGAGAGAAAAAAAATAAACCGCTCAGTGTTGTTTGCGGTCAACAGAGTCAATCTGGTGTCTGTGCCCCGTATAAAAGGGCCCATGTCTCCCTGGTTATCGAGACAGTGGTCCTATACTCCCAGTAAGGACACAAGATGCCACACTTTGAAGAGACCCCAGAAGCTACAGTACACAACGTGGACCGTACGCCTTTTGTGCACACACCGCTCGTACACTCATCGCGCCTATCCAAGCGCTCTCCATGTCGTGTTCTCCTTAAGCAGGAGTTTGTACAGCCTTCCGGCTCATACAAACTCAGAGGTCTCTCCCACCATATTAAGACTTCTGTGGAGAAGATCAATGCACAGCAGGACCTTGCTGGGAAGAAGATTGTTGTCTTCGCTGCCTCAGGGGGAAACGCTGGTAATGCGGTGTCATACTCTGCCTCTTTCTACAACTTGCCTGCAACCATTGTTGTACCAACGGTGACTAACGCAAACATGCGTTCCAAGATTGAAGACAATGGTGCTGAGGTTATTGTTGCTGGTGCTAATATCGGAGAGGCAGATGAGTACTTGAGACAGGTTGTCCTCCCACAATTGGGTGGTGACGTTGTGCCAATCTACTGTCACCCTTATGACGTTCCAGCCATCTGGGAGGGACACTCTTCTATAATTGATGAGGTGGTATCTGACCTTACACAACAGGGAACATTGCAACATTTGAAAGGTGTTGTATGCTCTATTGGAGGTGGTGGCCTTTACAATGGGCTCGTATCGGGATTGGCCCGCCATGGCTTGACTGAACAAGTTCCAATCCTAACTCTAGAGACTGACTCATGTCCAACTTTCCAAGTGGCTATTGATGCTGGTACACCTATCACATTGAAGAGTTTCAACTCTATCGCCACATCGCTCGCTTGTCCTTACATTTCCAAGAAGAGCTTGACTAACTATTACTCACACAAGACTAAGAATATGCTTGTCACAGACAAGGATGCTGCCAAGGGTTGCTTGGAGTTCGCCAAGGACTTTAATATCATTGTTGAGCCTGCATGCAGTGTTGCACTTTGTGCTATCTACAACGACATTCTTAAAGATCAGAGTGACTTTTTCGGTGGTCTTGGAGAGGACGATATCGTTGTTATTGTGGCATGTGGTGGATCCGCTACAACTTTGGATGATTTGACTAAGTATAAGAGAGTCTACGACTTATAAATAGCTGCTAATTAGTATAAAGACCCTTGAGGTAGATATTTACGAACGTTACAGGGTTCTACATTACATACGCTTTTTTAATGATATGAATTATAGGCATGACGCAATGTTTGCAGGGAAGTTAAATAGGACAAACACCATCACCACCTTCCAGAAGGATGTTTTTGATGTTCTCCATTGTTCTGACAGCAACGTATCTGTAATTATCTCTTGTAAATGGACCAATGTGGGGAGCCATTGATACGTCGAATCTATCCAAGTATCTTGGATCAATGTTTGGCTCATTGCGGAAGACATCCAATCCAACAGAGTTCACAGTACCATCATCCAATGCCTTAAACAACACATCTTCATCAATAGCAGTACCTCTTCCAATATTCACAATTCTGATTCCTGGTTTGCACAACTTGATAGTACGTTCGTTGATCAGGTCTGTCGTCTCAGGGGAATGTGGAACTGCGAGAACCAAGAGATCAGTGACTGGGAGCACATCATCCAAACTTGGATAGAATACAGGCTTGAATGGAAGACCAGATATCTGCTCTTCAGTCAATGGGGTTCTCTTTGTGTAAACGATCTTCATACCAATAGCCCATAATCTAATAGCGATCTCCTTACCGATTGATCCAAATCCAACCAATGCAGCAGTCTTACCCTTTGGAGAATCCATCCATTTACCACCAACAGAGGCAAACTTCGTCCACTGCTTACGTGCTTCTGGAGCGGTAACTGGCATCTTAGTCTTTGGATCAACTTCAACACCACCCATCAATCCTTTCATCTTGGAAATGTCACCACCAGTGGTTCTCATGCCTCTGTCCCAGAAATTTGTGAATCTGAAAGTGGAAAGGGCAAGAGCCAAGGCAACATCTGCAACATCGGAAGAAGGAGCATCACCAATGTTACACATCTTGATTCCCTTAGACTTGATCTTTTCAACGTCGTATCTGTCAGATCCGACATTTGGAAGTGCGATAACCTTTAGGGATTTTGGGAAGTAGTCAATGAATTGATTGAACTTGAACTGTGGAGTATAGAAGATCTTGGTGATATAAATAGCAGAGATGTCAGAAAGTTCGTTTTGGAGAGCATGCTTGAACTCATCGGGACTGTGGAGTGGGTACACGATGATCTCAAACAGGTCTGCGAACTCAGCAAACTCTGGGACTTCGTCTGGAATCTCACGACGAGCAGGGTTTGTGGCAAAGAGCACTTTTTGTTTAGTCATAGCGGGTGATGTTTGACTGGGTGACATCCTCACAAGTTACAGCTTAGCACAGTGGGAACAAGAGCTGCTTAAATAGATGAGACCGATGAGTCGTCAACGCTCGCGCTTATCAAAGGCCAGAGGTCAGAGAGCCGAACGGAGATTTCCAGATTTGGAATTATGACCGTGCCAATATCTGGACTAGAATTTCTCACACAGGACAAACTCTAGGAGTGGATTCACCGCTACAAAGATCGTACACTCATTTCTGGCCTTCAATTTATCGATATACGAGTGATCCTCCGCATGTTCTTATTCAAAGTGTCAGGGCATAAACGGTACGGGCACACCCACATTACCCGGCCTTGTTTGTTTACATTTCGTGCCTGGCTAAAGTGCCCTTACAACAGAAAAACGCGTAACAAGAAATGTTTCAGAAAGGTTGCGCATCGATCCAGAACATCGTTTATCGGTAGCACATAACAACACTTTACACACAATGACAGAGTCTCGTATGGAGCTTTTGAACTGGATCAACGCCACTTTGGATCTGAACTACACCAAAGTTGAGCAGTTAGGATCCGGTGCTGCATACTGCCAGATCATGGACTCGATCTACCTCGATGTTCCTATGCACAGAGTCAAGTTTGATGCTACGAAGGAGTACGAGTATCTAAACAACTACAAAGTTCTCCAGTCAACTTTTTTGAAGCACAAGATCTCCAAGACAATACCTGTCGAGAGACTCGTTAAGTGCAGGTTCCAGGATAACCTCGAGTTCTTCCAGTGGATGAGAAAGTTCTGGAAGGAGAACAAGGATGAGACAGATTATGATCCAAACTCCAGAAGAAAAGCACCACCTCCAGCAGTTTCAGCAACTCCTAGAAGTACCTCTTCCACACTAGGTTCCAGATCCAGAGTGTCATCTGCCGCCACACCGGGGAGCGTCCGTCGTACATCCACATCTTCAACATCTTCTTTGACTTCAAGCACATACCCTCGTCAAAGAACTACAGTGCCAGCAGCGGTTCCATCCAGAGCAGGATCGCGTGTCTCGTCTTTGAACGGTAACATCAACAAAGAGCTTGAGAGGGAGTTGACCGAAGTTAGAGATGTACTTGCCGAGACTGAGATGGACTTGGAAGAACACCGTTCAGCTCTTGAATCATTAGGAGACGAGCGTAATTTCTACTACAACAAGCTGAGAGAGATTGAGATGTTGATTGAAACCACAAACTCGCTATTAAAGGAAGAACCACGAGAGGGAGAACACCATCCAACTTTACCTGAAGTCTTGAGTAGAATTCAGGAAGTTCTCTACCTGACTGCTGAAGGATTTGATATCCCTGATGAAGATGGAATCGAGGAAGTCATGGAAAGCCCAGAGATCAACATGGAAGAAACCTTCTAATTTCGCTTTGTTTCAGATATGAATGTACGGCTATTTAGACAGGAAAATTTCAAGAAAAGTTAGGCCTTGCAACAGAAGTCGTGTCTACAAGCAAACTTAATGCTCTTTTACACTATATTAGATGTCATGTAGTGATTGGTCGTCAGAATATATTTACAGGTGTACCAATGTATCTTTTTTATTCTTGTTGGTGTTTCAGACAGCTGGAGCTTCTGTTGGAGGTGGTGGTGGAGCACTCTTACCACCACCCAAATACTTCTCAAAGTCCTCATTCTCTCTCCACTCTCTTGGTCCAAGTAATTCAATCATATCGTCTCTCGTAAGCACCTCCTTTCTCAACAACAATTGTGCAACCTTCTCCACATCGGCCTCCTTTTCAGTCAAGAGGTTTCTGCAACGGTCGTAACACTCCTCAATGATGCGTTTCACCTCAGTGTCAATTGTGCGTGCTGTACGTTCACTGAATGGCTTTTGTACTTGGAATCCACCAGATCCATCAGAATCAAAGGAGACGTATCCAATCTTTGGAGACATTCCCAATTTAGTAACCATGGACTCAGCGATGGATGTGACCTTCTTGAAGTCATCATGAGCACCAGAAGTAACGGAGGAGAAGTGCAACTCTTCAGAAACACGACCACCAAGAGCCATAGTCATACGGTCCATGAATTGATCAGTAGAGAGCAAGTATTGGTCTGGTGGAAGGTATTGAGCATAACCAAGAGCACCTTGGCCTCTTGGAATGATGGACACCTTCAACAAAGGATCAGCCCAACGGAGGTACCAACCACAAATGGCATGGCCAGCTTCGTGGTATGCAACAACCTTCTTCTCATCAGGAGACAAGACACGAGACTTTTTCTCCAAGCCGGCAATAACACGCTCAATAGCTTGCTCAAAGTGTCTCAGTTCAACGTACTCATCACCCAATCTAGCAGCGATTAAAGCAGCCTCGTTACAAGCGTTGGCAATATCAGCACCGGAGAATCCTGGTGTAAGAGCAGCCAAACGACCACCGAGCTCGTCGTTCTTCTCAGCAACGACACCATCAGCATTGATCTTAAGTTTGAGTTTTTGCAAGTATACTTTGTAAATAGCTTTTCTTCCCTCAATGTCTGGTCTGTCAATGGAAACGTGTCTGTCAAATCTTCCAGGTCTCATAAGAGCTGGGTCCAAAACGTCTGGTCTGTTTGTACCAGCAAGCACAACAATATGATCTGAGGATTCGAAACCATCCATTTCAACAAGCAACTGGTTCAAAGTGGCTTCACGTTCATCATTACCTCCAGACATGCCGCCCTTGCCTCTCTCTTTACCAATGGCATCGATCTCATCGACAAAGATGATTGCTGGGGCCATAGTTCTAGCAGTCTTGAACAAATCACGAACTCTTGAAGCACCAACACCGACAAACATCTCAACAAATTCGGAACCAGAAACGGAAAGGAATGGAACACCAGCCTCACCAGCAGTGGCTTTGGCAAGGAGAGTCTTACCTGTACCTGGAGGACCGGAAAGAATGGCACCACGAGGGATCTTTGCACCGAGCTTCTCATACTTTTGTGGGTTCTTCAAGAACTCAACAAACTCCATGATCTCCTCCTTGGCTTCATCACATCCGGCAACATCGGCGAATTTCACCTTGATATCAGTTTCCTGGTTGAACAACTTGGCCTTAGATTTACCCACTGAGAAGATGTTTGACATACCTCCACCAGCACCACCAGCACCACCTTGTTGCATACGCTTTGTAAGGTAGAACAAACCACCAAGAAGGAGGAAAGTAGGCAAGAATGGTGCAATCAGAGAGAACATGGATGAACGATCAGCATAAGTCACGGGAATACGCTCTTGTGAAGGAATCTTCAATTTGTCTTGTACGTCATCCAACTGCTCTTCAAACACGTCAACAGAACCAATGGTGAATGCAACAACAGGTGTTCTTCCTGCAAACATACCAGAAGGTCCTGGGATCGAAGCTTCTGGACGGAGTTCAGCTTCAACGAGATACTTGTTCACCACGACAAGACGCTGAACGAGGCCCTTCTCGAGGTATTTTGTCTTGAATTCCTGGAATGTGAGAACATCTCCTGTACCCTTATCACCAGGTGTAAGAAGGTAGAAGACAAGTGTGAAACCAACTGTCATGTAGAGGGAACGAAGAAACTCCGGGGACTTGAAGTACTCAGTTGGAGACATGTCCTTATGGTCCTCCTTATCATCCTTCTTATCCTTCTTTTTGTTCTCTTTGTTTGGATCACTCTTATTATGGAAGCGCTGAGAGTAATGGAACAGACGTTTCTGTGATTGTAGTGTAGGTCTTAATGTGTTAAGTGCAATCTGTGGTTGAAGAGCCCGGGCAGCAAGGCGACTCGGAAGCACTGGCACCCGCGGCAGCCTCATCCTTAGCACGTTCATTCTTTCTGTGTGAACTGCCTGGATAATTAAATAGAATGTGGTTTCTTTGTTCAAGAAGACGGACCTCCAGGTTTGTTTGTGGTGAAGAAGAGGCCAATTTGTTTGTCGAGTGGCAACGTCTTTTGGCTTTGGGCGGGGTTCGGGTTATGGCTTTTTTCGCGAAGGAAGGAAAGTCACGTGATAAATTACCCGGCCTCTTTTGTTTTAATCTTTTACCTTTTAGTTAGCTCTTCACCAATTGACCAATTGATAAGAATCATATCTATTATGCTTTTTCAGTTTATAGCAATGATCATGCACACCCGGTTTTGGCTCCCTGTTTAGGACATGAAACCAGCGTAGTCATCAGTCTTCTCTTCACGAACTCCGAATGCCTCTTCTCTCAGATCCATCCAACTCACCTTTTCAAATGCCTTGCTGTGTTTCGTCTCCTCTTCAATGGTCTTTGTAGCATCTTCAGCAATGATCAATGAGATTGCATCGTATCCACCAGCACCTGGAACAACACCCGCAATCACACCCGGGAGTTTCTGGCACTCATCGAGGAGTTCAGTCTGCTGTGGTGGTTCAATCTCTGCACCCGAACGTTCAGTGATGATTCTGAAGTTCTTTCTAATGATTTCAACAGCTTTTATAAGTTCCTTGACGATCTGGATCTCTTCGTTATCTGAAGCCAAGACCGCGTCAGATGAGTTCTTGGAGATGAAGACAATTGCAGCATTGTAGGATTCTGGGGACGTTCTGGATAGCTCATCCATCTTGGATAAACATTGAACAAGTTTCATGTTTGAAGAATCCAACTCAGCATATACCTCTGCGCTTTCAGGATCTGAACTTCTCCAGGCATTGACCTTAGCGACAAGCTTCGGCGTGTTGGATCCACCCTTGACGTCTCCCATCAATAACTTCACGCCCTTAGGCATTGCGACTCTGTCATTCTTGATATCCCAATCACTCTCAACGAGCTGCTTGATCTGTTCATGGTATTCGGTAGTAGTGCAATCGGAAACTGGCTTGAGTGAGTTGATCAGCACTGGATCAAAACGGCGATACACGACAGATCCGAACACAGCGGCAGCCACATCGAATCCTGAACCAACTTTACCCTGTGCCTGACAGTGTGCTGTTTGAGCAATATTATGAACGAGACGGAGGTCAGCAGATGAGTTGATATCGAGATCAGCCTTGAAGAAAGAGAGCAGTGCAGTGGTGAGAACAGTGACGAGACCTGCTGAAGATCCAAGTCCTGTCTTGGCCACATCGGTGATCTTCTCACTATGGAAGTTAAAGCCCTTTGACCCATTTACTTTCAATGTAGAGTTATCTTGTGAATGGTAACCGGCATCAGAGAAGATTGTGATTGTGATGTTGTAGTTCTTCTCCTGCTGTCCAACATATGCGAGAACGACAGACACTGTGGAAGCTGCAAATGGGTTTGTTCTTCCATTAACCTCATCAGTTTCATAAGATCCATCTTTTAGTGTGTATGACCACTCACCCTCACTGAATTGAGGACTCTTGATCGTGACTGTGGTCTTCCCGTTTGTCGGTGTGCTATCGACAACGGCATGCATGCGGGCACTAAGCGCCACAGCATAAGATGAGAACTGCCTGTCGAGCACAAGATACCCCCCAGCAATTAGAGCCTTTCCTGGGGCCGAGAATGCACGTGATTGGGCCATTGCGTAGTTGGTAAGAGCGTCCGGTGGGTGGAGCGAGTCGAACGGAGGACCAACAGACTTGTGTTTTTTTTGATGAGCCCATACAAAGAGTCCCCGTTCCCAGCACCCGACCATCAAACACACCTAAACTCATTGCAGATGAGCCGAGTCTTATCACAAACAATTGCAAGACGATGTTATCACATGTCTGCACACAGTGACAATTTCTCCAAGTTCCTGGCATCATCTCTTGACTTATCCTGGAAACCATACGACGCGCTCCTCACGCGTTTGGCCTCATCCTATGAGCCATTGCCTCCAAAGCCAATAACATGGGTGCTGAAACCTGGCTGGACACGATATGCTCCAAACAAGCCACCAGAGCCAGTTAACGCGCCATTAGAAGATACACTGGTGTTTGACATTGAGTGCCTCTACAAGATCTCGCGTTATCCCACGCTTGCCACAGCGATGAGCTCTGAGGCATGGTACGGATGGGTCTCGCATTACATATGTGGATCTGATAATCCGGAGGATATGATTGTGCTCAATCCTGACAACATTCCTAAAGTTGTTATTGGTCATAATGTCGGTTATGACAGGATGTCGGTGCGAGATGAGTATGCACACGATCATTTATGCAAGACTGGCTGGATCGATACACTGGCACTGTATACCAGCTCATTTTCGTTTTATATCCGTGAGAAAGACCCATATCCGGATGAGTTCTTCTTGAAAGGTGCTACTGAGAAGAGCAAGAAACAGCCATGGAAACCATACATCTACCCTGATCGGTCTCTGGCAACGCTGTTCCAGAGACACATTAAGGGAAAGGGAGTTCTCCTCAAAGACAAGAGAAAGACATTTGATTCCACACATAAGAACAAGGTTATTGAAACATTCCAAGAATGTATGGCTTACTGCTCGAGAGACGTCGAGGCGACGTACGATCTGTTCAAGGAGGTTTACCCTAAGGCCGAGAGCAAGTTGCAGCCGATATATCTGGCCGGATTGAAAGAGATGGGATCCACTAAACTATTCCTTGAAAGTGCTAAGATCGAACCATTCATTGAGTCGTGTAAGGAGGGGGTGGATGCATTGAAGCAATACGATCACGGACCGAAGTATCTTCGCTACATTCGCAAAAAGTATGATCCACGAGGAAAGTACTGGAGCCGTGCGGAGAAGGCACTGAGAGAGCAGACATTGGTACCAATTACTGAGAAGGTAAGCTGTGCTGTTCCTCTTGTGAGACCTTGTAACGATGTCAATTGGAACTTTGCCCATCCAGCGTTCTTGACTCCAATTTCCAAAAGGTCCGTTGGTGAGAATATCCGTGAAGAGCTCTTCGCAGTGCCCGATGGGTTTGCAAAAGTTGGTGTTCCATTAGATTTTGAGTGGCTGAAAACGGCTATTAAAACTCAAAAGGGTGCAACAAGTGTATCTCCATACCTACTGCGAAGCGCATTTGAAAGGGCTAGGGCCATGTACACATGTCACCTTCTTGTTGGAATCCATGGAATCATGAAAAGGGCCCAGATTGATTCTTGGCAGGTTTTAACGACATTTGACAAGGAACTTAGTGTGCTTGTTGCTGAGGATGAATCATTATGGGCACAAGATGCACTGGAGGTTCTGAGTACCTGGACCTACCTTGCAGTCAAGGAGCAGATGAACGTTGATATTACCCCTGAAGACGAGATGTTGCTGAGACAAGCTGAAGAGACTTGTGAATCACTGGGAATCGAAATTGGGTCTGAAAAAAGTGGTGAACCCGTCTCCGATGCGTTCTGGAACTATGCATCGGTACTGGGACTTCAGAACTATCTGGAGAGATCATGAACAAAAGGCAACAACTATATTCAATGGAAATAACCACTGTTATGAGTTATGAATGGACTTAATGATTTATAATGTTTGTAATTAAGAAACAGAAGTATTTGACCATTTGAAATGGACCTATCTATAAAAATGGTTATTTGCAGCCATCGATAATTCTGTTTCGTACTTTTCAAGTTAACCCCAAACGAGTCAAACCGTTGACTTAATAAGATCCGATGCTTTGAGATAAGTTTTTAGAAACCTACACAGTTGAATGGTTAACACCAAAATATATCATTTACCTTAAAGAAATGGTATAAAACGCCAATAGAAAGAGCCAGAATAAGCAAAAATCAAAGTTGATTTTTACTCGTTCCGGTGCTCTACTATCCCGGACCTCTCAAATCCCCTTCTAAGGGCTTAAGGCCATTTTCACTCACACAAGTCGCTGTAATTGTGATTAATTTGAATGAAATTCGGTTGCCCATGTTAGGACAATGTACCAGCTTCATGTAATCATGAAGGGCTCAATTTATATGTTCCGTTTCCTTCATTAATGATAAGAACTCCCCCGACCAGAGAGCACCAAAAGTACGAAAATCAAAATATCGATGGCTGCAAATAAGTCCGTTTTGGGCTTTCAGGTATGTGATCCGTCTACTCGGGCCATTTTGAGGGCAGACATAACTGTTTTGTAGCAATTAAAGTAATAACAAGAAGAATCAGCTAACACCATATGTTCTAAGATAAAAGAACACTTAATATTCCTTCCAAAAGAGAAAGTTCGGTAGAGCCACACCATCACTACGCGAAAAAACGCGTAAAGAAGCTGCGACGCGTCAGATCTTTAACGTTGCACTTCACTTTGCCACCGCCGTTAGAAAGCAACCAGAACGCCAAAAGACCATGGGAAGACTTGTTGGTATTGAATTAAACAATTTCAAGTCATACAGGGGCACTGTCTCTGTGGGATTTGGCTCTGCAAACTTCACATCTATTATTGGACCGAATGGTTCAGGCAAGTCGAACATGATGGATGCCATCTCTTTCGTTCTTGGTGTGAGATCAAGTCATTTACGTTCAACACATCTCAAGGACTTGATTTACAGAGGCCGTGTCATGAATGATGATGATTCAGAGGGTAACGACCAGGAAGACCCTGAAAGAGCCTACGTCATGGCCGTCTATGAGAAGAGCGATGGCGAGATGCTTCAGCTCAAACGTACAATCACCGCTGCTGGACAGAGTGTTTACAGAATCAATGACAAGGCCGTATCTGCTGTTGAATATTCAAAGATTCTCAAAGAGGAGAACATTTTGATCAAGGCGAGAAACTTCCTTGTCTTCCAAGGTGACGTCGAACAAATCGCATCCCAATCCCCAACTGATCTCAGTAAACTCATGGAGATTGTGAGTGGATCCATTGATTTTAAGAGAGAGTACGATGCATTGAAGGAGGAACAAGATAAGGCCAAAGAACAAACTACTGCCATTCTTTCCAAAAGAAGAACTCTTGGTAGTGAAGCTCGTCAGTACAAGGAACAGAGTGACGAAGCTGAGCTGTTTAAGGAAAAACTTTCAGAGAAGAATCATCTCATCCTTCTTTCATACTTGTGGAGACTTTATCACATCGACCAGAAAAGAGAATCACTTCTGACTTCCGTGAAAGAAATGAAGGGAAAGATCAAAAACTTGAAGAATCAGATTGCTAAGGAGGAGACACACTGTAAAGACATCAAGCAGAAATACGCTTCTGAGGCTCTTCAACTCGCAAAACACAAGAAAGAACTACAATCGAAAAAGACTGAACTTAAGACCAAGCAACAGGAACTTCTCCCATTGAAGACGAGAGTTGAACACCTTCACAAGAAGATCAGCCAGTTGAACAAGAATAAGACACAGCTCACATCTGATATTGAGACACAGGAGCAGACCATCGAGAAGCTTTTGTCAAACATCAAGACTGTGAAGAAGTCACAGAAGGCCGCTATGTCTGAACTTGCGAGAGAGGCTGGTGATATGTCTGCTGATGACCATGAGGAATACGAGACACTCAAACAGCAGTTTTTATCTGCGGGAGGTGCCACTGAGGATGAGAAATTGTCACTCTTATTGAACCAAAAGAGAGAGATTGAGACTGTCTTGGAGAACTTGAAGAAGCAAAACTCTCTTACAGATGACAAGGTTGATGGATTGAAAAACAAGAAGTCAGAGTTGACCAGCAGTCTTGCTATTACATCCAGGGACCTGAACGAGTTGAACCAGAGAATCGAGGCTAAGAGGGTCGAGATCCAACAGCTCCATCTCAACTCTGAGAACTTCCATACAAAGGAGTTTGAACTTCAATCGAGACTCAGAGATGTCTTGACCAAGCTTGATGATCTGGAAGCTGGACAGAGAGAAAACACAAGGGAGCGCGTATTAAGACAGAACGTCGCAACTTTGAAGCGTGTTGTTCCTGGTGTTATTGGTCTTCTTGTTGATCTTGTTCAACCTGCTGAACAACGTTACTCCGTTGCTCTGAGTACTATCTTGGGTAAGCACTTGGATGCCATTGTTGTTGAGAGTTCTGCCGTTGCCCACAACTGTATCCAATACTTGAAACAGAATCGTGCTGGTGTTGCTTCATTCATCCCATTGGACATCATTGAGGCCAAGACCATTGATAACGGCCTTCGTCGTTTGGACCCTCGTGCAAGACCTACCGTCGACATTGTGCAGTATGAGCCATACTTGGAACGTGCAGTCTTGTTTGCATGTGGTGACTCTGTTGTGTGTGATGATCTCGAGGTTGCAAGATACATCAGATGGCAGAGAAACGTCAACGTCAAGGTTGTCTCCTTGGATGGTGGATTGATCTCCAAGTCCAATACCATGACTGCGGGCCATTCATCAAACCAGGAGAGAAGATGGAACAAGAATGAGGCACAGGCTCTTAATGACCAGAGAGCTAAGTGGCAACATGAGTTGGAGTTGTTGAAGTCCTCTAGACCTGATCCTCTCTATATCAACAGCGTGGAAGAGGAGAAACAGAGACTGATGTATGATGCTGATATCTTGAGACGTACAAGAGGCGACATTGAGATGGAGCTTGCCAGTGTTGTTGCTGAGTTGAAGTACTTCGAAGACACATCTGACGTCGAGAAGAAGAGAGCTGAACAACTTGAAGCATTGAAGAAGCTTGATGGTGAGATCACCGAACAGGAGAAGAAGATTCAAAACCTCCAGTCAGGCATTTTCAAAGAGTTCTGCAAGAAGCACAACTTCAAAACCATTAAGGAGTATGAGATGTCTACAGGTAACAAAATCCGTGAGAACTCCAGAGAATTGAAGCAGTATGAGATTGAGATCAACAAGTTGAACAACAGACTCAAGTTCGAGAAGGAGCGTTGTGATGATACCAAGGCCAGACTTGAACGTGTTTCTAAGGAACTCAAGAAGTATGAAAATGAGCTCAAGGAATCCAACCAGGAAGAGCAAAACATCCTTGAACAGGTTGACACCCTTGAGGCTGAGCAGAGTGTCATTGCTGAAGATTTGGCTAAGTTTGAGAAGGCCAATGAGAAGAGAGTCTCCAAGATTAGAGATGTTGAGGATCGTTTGAATGATGCAATCAGCCAGCATGAGGGTTTGAAAAAGGATGCAGAGATACGTTTGGAAGATGTGGAGAAGTTCAGCTCTGAAAGAATCACAATATTTACAAACTGTAACATCCAGAACGTGAAGCTTCCAACCAAGAACCAAGATTTCCCAATTGACACATCCGAGGAGGTCGATGTTGATTACTCCGAATTACCACCTAAGTACAAATCTTCCAGTGCTGATGGTGAAGAGCTAGAGGAGAAGATTGCTGATTTGACGAAGAGGCTCGAACAGTTAACACCAAATGTTAAGGCTATTGAGAGATTACAGGAGGTGAAGGAGAAGCTTTCCCAAGTTGACGAGGAGCTAGCACAGCATCGCCAGCAAGAGCAGAAGGTTGTGAAGAAATTCCTTCATATCAAGAACCAACGTTATGACCTGTTCATGAATGCATTCACACATGTCTCCGATAAGATTGATCCTATTTACAAAGAGCTTACAAAGAAGGATCAATCTACTCAATTACTTGGTGGTTCTGCCTACTTGACTTTAGAGGATGAAGATGAACCATATTTGGCTGGTGTGAGGTACCATGCTATGCCGCCAAACAAGAGATTTAAAGATATGGAGCTTCTTTCTGGTGGTGAGAAGACCATTGCTGCACTTGCTCTTCTATTTGCTATTCACTCATTCCACCCATCTCCATTCTTTGTTCTTGACGAAGTGGATGCTGCATTGGACAGTAATAACGTGAACCAGATTGCCAAGTATATCATGAAACACTCAAGTCCAGAGTTCCAATTCATTGTCATCAGTTTGAAGAATGCACTCTTTGAGAGATCTGATGCACTTGTTGGTATCTACAGAGAACAACAGGAGAACAGTTCACGTATCCTCACACTTGACTTGAGGGCTTATCCAGAAGCTGCTTAAACTGCTATGTAATATTCTTTCTTTTTTCTTGATGATTTTTGGGTTAATTCGCTACGATAATGGGAGCTTTTCAAAGCGTAGTCTCAGTTGGTGTCTAGTAGTTGGAATAACTTATGCGCAGTGAGCCGTGTGTCAGGAGACTTGTCCAGCAAGCCTTTAAGAACAACTCTCAAATCATCAGGTATCTCATCATTAATTTGTACATCTTTCGTGATGATATCTTCGTACAATGCCATTATGTTCCCCTCGTCGTTTGAGAAGGGGATGTCTCCAGTGATGAAGGCATAGAGAGAGATCCCAAGGGCCCACATATCAATTGGTCTCCCACTTGGAAGAGTAACAACACTAGAAGCAGATGTAGATGAAAGACAATATTCAGGAGCACAAAATGCTGGCGTCATCTGCGGGAGCCTTGGGAGCTTCCCGTGAGGCTTCAGCTCAACTGCACTTCCGAAATCACCAAGACGAAGAATGCCGTCCTTCAGCATTACATTCTCAGGTTTAATATCAGCATGTACAACTGATCGATCATGAAGATATGTCAATGCTTCAGATAAGTTCTTGGCCCATTTGCGTACTTCTGGGAGTGGGTACTGTCTGATTGAGAGTGCATCCCCAGCATCTTCCATGGTTATCTCCACAGCAGTTGGTGTCTCTGAAAACCCAACTGCTTTAACAAAACAGGGGCTTTCTATCTTCTTCATGAGATCGAATTCTGCCTTGACAATGTCACTGGGTGTTGTATGACTCTTAAATGCTCTGTGCTTGAGTGCTTGTTTGAAGTAACGCTTCGTTATCGTTGTCTTCCCTGAGCTGTAGAGATATCGCTCCACAACGCACCTTGTTGTTGTATGGAGTACTTCAATACTCAATGGCTTCATGTCAGTCATGAAACAGAACGAATTGTGAGTTTGTTACGGGGCCTTTAGTCCGATGAAGTGGGTGACAGCTCGTGGTGTAAACAATGATTCATTTGTTTGGTGTTGCACTTACCAAAACGGTTAGGGCACTCTATAGCCTTTTGGTCTTTTGACCTTTCTGTTCCTACAACAGTGCAACACAAAGCTTTCTAAGATAATACAACTATAAAAAAGAGGTTTTGAATGGTTTGACTAGTCTGTCAACTGATAAGTGTTTCCCATTTGTGGTGCGTTGAGGATGATGGCGTTAATGAGACCTGCAATCAACGCAGAACATGGCAAAGTGATGAACCAACCAAAGTAACAGAAGGCAACAATTCTCCAATTGACAGACTTCAAATCCTTGTTACAAGCACCGACAAAAACTGTGGCACCAACAGCAGACTGTGTAGTGGAGATTGGAATAGATAACTGGGTGGCCATCACTGTAGTAACAGCAGCTCCCAGTTCAATCGAGAATCCACGAGATGGTGACTGGAGAGTCAATCTATTACCCAAGTTCTTCATGATGTGGTAACCATAAGTCCATACACCAATAACAAGTGCACCAGCAGTAAACCCAAGGACCCAGAGTGGGACTTCAGCCTGTTTGGATACCACATTGGTGGACCAGATCTGATAGATTGTAGATAATGGACCCGCAGCATTGGCGATATCATTGGCACCATGGGCAAAGGACATAGTAGAAGCAGTAATGGCTTGGAGTAAAGAGAACATGTACTCAACTTTGTTTGAGTAGTACTTAGCACGACTGTGCATATCGACAATATCTCCGGAAAGGACACCATCTTCCATTTGGTTGGAGATAACGTCTTGGGTCCAACCATGAATAAGGATCAACCAAATAAGTTTTGGCCATTGAGAAGGCATCTTAGCCATAGACCACCAGAGTTGATATGTTGTCAGTTTAGCCTCCAATGGGGATTCGTGTACCGAAGCGGACTTCTCAACTGTGGAGAGCTTAGCCTCAAGCTTCTCCATGTCTTCATCAAACCCAGTTGCGTTCTGATCAATGGAAGGAGAAGAATTTTCTTCATTTGTTTCCTCTTCAATTTCTTGTTCAGTTTCGGCATGTTGACCATGTCTTCTTCCCTTGTAAAAATCTGGAACAAGTTCGACGCCTTTTGGAATTGGTGGGATATCATCTGTGGACTTGAAATAGTAGATTGGACCACAAGCGATATGATACCATTTAAGTCTCCAGTCCTCATAGATAAGTCTTCTAGTGAAATAGGGATGCAAGAAAGTCAAATGCAAAAGAGCTGAGACAGCACCAACACCGAAGATGGAACCAAGAGTAGCACCAGTGGATAAATCATCCAAGTGGAGATTTGGAGCACCATCCCACACAATCAGCATAGTCAAGATGGCAAACGTCGTAAAGATCAAAATAGGCATCAAGATCAAACCATTTCTAATGTTATTCTCTCTCTCCAAGACACCGTATTTGGAGATCAGGAAGGTGATAGCAGCGAAGCAACCAGCAATACCAGGAGCTGTGAACCAAGAAGCGATAATGCGGGCAAATCCACTCCATCCCCAGTTAATGTTATCAACACCAACTGCCGCAATACCAGCACCAATAACCGCACCAACAACAGAATGGGTAGTGGAAACAGGCATACCATACTTAGTAGCATAGGTCTGGAAGATGGAGGAGCCAACAAGAGCACAGGCCATGGTGAGCATCAGTGTTGCAGGATCATTTTCAAAAGCGCTAGTGTCGATGATCTTAGATTTGATGGTTTCTGCCACACGAGATCCTGCAAGAATAGCACCAAGAGATTCCATGACTGCTGCAATGACCATCGCCTGCCAATACTTCAAAGAACGGGAAGAAACTGATGAGGCAAATGAATTGCCGATATCATTGGCACCGATGTTCCATGCATCCAGGAACGCAAAGATCAAAGAGATACCAAAGATGTAGTCAAATTGGTGAAGTTTTGCCATTATAACGCTGTACTACTGAACTAAAGAGGTGAAAAATTCTAAGGGGCTGTGCTAGCGGATCAGAGCAGATTTATAGACGGGAGACATGAGTTAAGGGAGGGAGAGAACGTGGCAGATGCTTGGCGGCGTGGGCACTCAATCTCAGCTCAAGCAGCTTTGAATGCCCATCAGTTCAGTAATTCCCATACGGGATGAGAATTACCTAGATGACAAGCATTTTCTCTCTCTTCCTGGTGTCTTTGTGGAGGAGCCATGGCTCATATCGCGTGCCAAGTTAAAAGAAGGGGAGATTGGACTTGGCAAGTTCAACCCATGTGGGCTCTCTGTCTTGGTACCCGCTAAACGATGTTCCAGATCTTTATGCTTTTGAGGGCATTATCTTCCAATCATCCAAGTCTCACTTGTTCGTTAGTGGGTGTTGCTGATGATGTATGTTCCCTACTGATCGTGTGCCGGCCTCGTACGCTTCGTATCCCAGGGGAGACTGTGCATATGACGGACCAATATCATACAGTCAGGTGACAGGTACACAATTAGGCCGATTTCAATTTTCATCCGATAAAAGTACCAAGAAAGACCAAGAAAGACCAAGAAAGACCAAGAAGGACCCAAGATCTGATTTATGTACCCGGGAATGTTCTCTGTTGGATTAAACGGTTCTGGATGTGGCGCATACCGATTTGGAAGACATGATGACGTATCTCTTATCGGACCCTTGATTAATGGCTTTCTATGATGTCTAGTTGAATGATACTTATCCTTAAAAAAACATCGATTACCTGAATTAATTATATTATCCCCAAAAGATCATGATAGTTCGTAAGTGACACCCTTCTGTGGAGCGTTGAGAATGATGGCGTTAAGAAGACCAGCAACCAAACCAGCAGACGGAAGAGTAATGAACCAACCAAGATAACAGAATGCAACGATTCTCCAGTTAACAGACTTCAAGTCCTTGTTACAAGCACCAACGAAAACAGTGGCACCGACAGCGGACTGTGTGGTGGAGACTGGGATGGAGAGCTGAGTGGCCATGACGGTGGTAACAGCGGCACCGAGCTCAATGGAGAAACCACGAGATGGAGACTGAAGAGTCAATCTGTTACCCAAGTTTCTCATAATGTTGTAACCATATGTCCAGATACCAATGACAAGAGCAGCGGCGGTGTAACAAAGAACCCAGATTGGAACCTCAGACTTGGAAGAGACAACGTTTGTAGACCAGATTTGGTAGACAGTGGACAATGGACCAGCAGCGTTAGCAATATCGTTAGAACCATGAGCAAAGGACATGGTACAAGCAGTAATGGCCTGGAGCAAGGAGAACATGTACTCAATCTTGTTAGAGTAGTACTTAGCACGGCTATGCATGTCGGCAATGTTACCAGACAAAGCACCATCCTCCATCTGGTTAGAGATAACATCCTGAGTCCAACCGTGGATCAAAACCAACCAAATAAGCTTTGGCCACTGGGATGGAACCTTAAGCATAGACCACCAGAGCTGCTTAGTAGAGAGCTTAGTTTCCAAAGCAGACTCTTGTGGAGCTGGCTCCTCAGTAGTCTTGTACTTGTTCTCGAGCTTCTCAATGTCCTCGTCAATACCAGTAGCATTGTTAACAGATGCAGTAGCCTCACCGTTAGATTCCTCGTTGTCTTCAGTTTCTTCAGTTTCCTCCTCAGTCTGACCGTGTCTCTTACCCTTGTAGAAATCTGGGACAAGCTCAACACCCTTTGGAATTGGTGGGATGTCGTCAGTGGATTTGAAGTAGTAAGTTGGACCAACAAAGATGTGGTACCATTTAAGTCTCCAGTCTTCGTGAACAAGTCTTCTAGTGAAGTATGGGTGCAAGAAGATCATGTGCAAGGTAGCAGCAACGGCACCAACACCGAAGATGGAACCAATGATAGCGTTAGTGGACAATTCGTCCAAGTTCAAGTTTGGAGCACCTTTCCAGACGATCAACATGGTCAAGATGGCAAAAGTGGCAAAGATCAAGATAGGCATCAAGATCAAACCGTTTCTGATACTGTGCTTTCTCTCCAAGACACCAAACTTAGAGATCAAGAAAATGATGGCGGCGAAACAACCGGCAATGATTGGAGCAATGAACCAAGAGGCAACAATCTGAGAGAAACCTCCCCATCCCCAGTGGATGTTTTCTGTACCAACAGCAGCGATACCAGCACCAATAACAGCACCAACAATGGAGTGAGTGGTAGAAACTGGCATACCAATCTTGGTGGCAAAGGACAAAAACAAGGAGGAACCGACAAGAGCACAAGCCATGGTAAGCATGAGTGTGGCTGGATCATCTTTGAAGGCAGTTGTGTCAATAATTTTAGATCTGATGGTATCGGAGACACGAGAACCGGCAAGTGTAGCACCAAGGAACTCCATGATGGCAGCGAGGATCATCGCCTGCCAGTACTTAAGGGAACGAGATGAAACAGAAGATGCAAAGGAGTTTGCAACATCGTTTGCACCAATGTTCCAGGCGTCCAAGAACGCGAAGATCATAGAGATCGCAAAGATGTAGTCAAACTGATGAAGTTTTCCTGCCATTGTGAAGTTTGTGTGTGGTTGTGATCACAGTTACTGAAGAGAGTAAATGGAGGAATGCAACAGCAGACAGCTGCAAATTTATACTATAGCGCTAGCCTAATCAATATAGATTTGCCCTCGTGTGTGTTCTTGGCGTGGGTCCAGAGTAAACGTGTTCAGCCCCAAGAGCCGGGGGGGGGGGGGGGTGGGTGGTCCCTTGGTGCGTGTAACTGTGTGCGTTTGTGTTAGTCTTGTGCCAAGCTTCCCGCCCCTCCAGCAAACATCTTGGCACCTCCCAGCCCATGTGGGCTCCTTTTTCTTGTTCAAAGGCTGTGTAGGCAAATCATTTGTTCATGAGCTATCATCCTTCACTAAAGAAATGCCACGACTTCCTTAAAGACTGACAAACGGAGGGAATCTATGAGAGATATGTATGCAATGCCGTCGTATATATCGTGTGCGGGCGTCGTAATCGGCGTTTGCGCGCTAAGGTCCCGCACGTGACTCTCCAACTTGTCTCGGCAAGTTTGCCCTCGTGGGCTCTATGAGCTGTAAGCTGCTCCCACAAGCCTTTCCTCTCTCTACTCTCTACCCAAGAGTCGGATCACACGGCAACAGAGACTACTACCACGAGGGCGGCGCATACATACCACTGTACCCTGTGTAAGTGTGGCATGTTACACATTTCTCTCCCCGGTAGATCTTTCTCTGTCTTGCTCTCTGGGTCCGAGTTTGAAGTGATCAAAGTATAGACTCTCAGCTGTATATGCAGGTTCTGAAACTAGCCTCCCTGATGAGATAAGCAGGCTGTGTGTGAGATATCTTTCCCCAAATTAGAGTCCCCACCGCACAGACGGTGCTCGCCGCGAGTTATTTGCAGCCACTGATAAAATTGACAGAGTGCAGAAATCCGAATTGGACCGGATATAGAGAATTGAAGCGTATTTTGGTGAGTAAATCATGGCTATAAACTACTACAATGTATTATATAGAATTTTGAGTGTTCACTACTCCTTTACTTAACCAAAAGATGTGGTATTGTCACCTAGTAATTGTGGGTTCAATTCGTCACAACCCGCGCAGCCTCTGTCACCACCTTATCTTATCTGGTCACTGAATTAGCGGCTGCTGGACAATCAATTAACTTTACAAACCTGGTAGTCACACAGACTAAATAAGAATTAAAGAGATCAAACTCTTTGTTTCACTACTCTTTGGGTTTTGGTTTAATAGTAAACTTTTTAAGCGCTGGTGGCTTATTCGCAACCACAGCGAAATATGTTATAGGGAAATAAGTTTTTGGAGTAGCTCTTGTTAGTAAACTACCAATAAAGAGCTTCTTTCACTATTTAATCCAGAAATTGATAAGTTTGTTAGCTTCTTCAGATAATTTATAAAAGGCTCAGTACATTCCAATGTTATCATAAAGGCTGAAGAGTTGTAGATAACGAATTATATATCCAGAAGAAAAAGAACAAGAAGAGGACGGGAAAAAGACGACAAAGCGCCGGTGTTTTCCCGGCGCCTCTCCGTTCAGAAAACGCGACTTCAACTTTGGACTATGGCCCACACTCTGATCGCACTTCAAAGTCTCCAAAATGTCTGTTAAAACAATGTTGTGGACTCTGGACTCTGGAGTATTGTTTGCTGAGTCTTGAGGACCGCGCCCCGCTTCTAAAACGCCCAGTTGGATGCTCTGTTTCTGTGTACTTGCGCTCCTTCGTCTTTGTGTCAATTTCCCAGAAACTCACAACTATTTGAATGTTGACTTCCCTCTCTTCTTCTCTCATCACACCCAGTGAATACAGACATAGTACACACTACACACTACACCCAACGTGACTTGTTACAATGTACATCAGAAAGTCTACGCTTCTTTTGCTGGGTTGGCTTGCATCCACTGCCTTTGCCGCTGGTGCGTTTTATGAGTATCTTGTTGAACTTGTTGATGACGTGAATGTTCCCGCCTTGTTACTCCAGGCTGATGACAATTTTGTCAGGGTTATTGCTCCTCGTGTGAGAGATGTCATTCGTATTGGTTCTTTCAGTTGTATTGTGGCGGTGCTCAATAGCACAGAGGCCGCCCAAATGGCCATGTTCCCATCTGTCAGACAAGTGAGTCTCAACTATGCGATGACAGCCTTTGAGTCTCCAGTTCTTCCAGACGCAAATGTCGATACTACACAAACCTTTACTGTCCAGATTGAGGATCCTTCAATTCTCTTGAATACAGAGCAAAATCAAGAGCCAGAACAAGAGGGTGAGCATGATCAAGAATTTGAGCTTGAGCAAGTCTACGATGAAGAACCAGACCTTTCTAATCTTCCAGCTGGTGATGAGTTATTGCACAGTACTCCCGTCAATGCATCTTCTGTCCAAAACAAACTGCCACTTCACTTGCTCAGAATTTCAAACAGGAAGAGTTTAAAGAAGGTAGAGTCTACTGACTACGAGTACACTGCTACTGGAAAAGGCGTCTGTGTCTATGTCTTGGATACTGGTATTGCTATTGAACATCCTGAATTTGAAGGAAGGGCAATTAGAGGTGCAAACTATATTACAGGTGAGCCGGAAGGTGACCAGCATGGACATGGGACTCACGTGGCTGGCCTTGTTGGTTCTCGAACCTATGGTGTTGCCAAAGAACTGACAATTGTTGAAGTGAAGATTCTCAACAGAAGAGGCTCAGGAACTATGGCAGGAATTCTCAAAGGTATGGAGTTTGCAGCTGAGGATAGGGTCAAGAGCAACACGCTTGGTGTTGTCAACATGTCTCTTGGTGGTCTCTACAACAGTTTGTTGAACAATGCATGTGATGCTCTCAAGAGAACCGGAATGGTTGTTGTTGTTGCAGCAGGTAATGAGAACAATAGTGCTTCCTTCTTCAGTCCAGGAAGTGCAAGAGAAGCCATCACGGTTGGTGCTATGGGTGCCCGGTCTGACAAAATTGCACCATTCTCGAACTTTGGTGATTCTGTTGATGTTTTCGCTCCCGGTGTTGATGTTGAGAGTTGCTATCTGAAGAACTTTGGAATCCCACTGAAAATGAGTGGAACTTCCATGGCAAGCCCAATTACTGCAGGTGTTGCAGCTTTGTATTTGGAAGAAGGTGTTCCAGCAGAGAAGATTAGGGACCTGATTGTTGAAAGATCCACTAAAGGTGCAATGAACAAAAGTCTCAGAAAGTCTTGGATGTACTTCAGTACTAAAGATCGTGTCTTGTACAGTGGAACTGATGTTCCTGCTGCTGCAGAAAAACAGGAGCTGATTGAGGGCTTGTTCTCTCCACTTATAGACGCTGATGCTTACCTTCATGACACGGATCTGCAGTTTGAGGATACCTACCCGTCAGTTCCACAGTTTACTAAGGACCCAGTCACTCTTTCTGAATTCATTCAGGCAGGTTATTAGTTATAATTTTGTTAATAATAGGGTCGATATCATGGTTTGATGAGCGTATAAATGATCATGTGTAGAAATGCATTGTACGAGACTCCTAATAAACCCAGACACCATTTCCAATACTCGCGCGCTCCCAAAACTCGGTCGATCTCACTACTCAACATGATTGGACGAGGGAGAAGTAGAGCAAGAAACAATGAGTACGACTCGTTCATTGAGTCTGTTGAGACGGGTGACTCCTGTTCTCAGACATGTCAGGGCATCACACTCACACTCTCACCTTACAAGCTCGTCTGATGATGAACTAGAACATTTTAACCATCTTGCCTCATCGTGGTGGGATGTTGCTGGGCCACAAAGGATTCTTCATAAGATGAATCTATTAAGAATGGACTTCATCCAGGAGACTCTACGTAATCATGTTCCTATTCCGGAGGAGTCTGACATTTTTGTTCCTGGATTCTCTCTGGATTTGCTTCCTAAGGAGATCTCTACTCAGATTGTTAGTGAGCAGGAGAATTACAGAGATGATCAATTGAGATCGCAAAAGCTTAAGGCCATGGATATTGGATGTGGTGGTGGTATTTTGACTGAGTCACTTGCAAGATTACCCTTTGTGGAAAGTGTCAAGGGGATTGACTTATCTCCAGGTGTGTTGGAGGCCGCTAAGGCACACAAGGCTCTGGACCCTATGATTGATGGGAAGATCACATATAACCTTCAGCCTGTGGAGGAGGAGAAGGACAAGTATGATATTGTCACTATGATGGAGATGCTTGAGCATGTTGATTACCCTGCTGAAGTTTTGTTGAGTGCAATGCTGCGTGTGAGACCTGGTGGTTGGTTGTTCATGTCCACCATCAACAGGGACTTGGTGTCCTACTTCACTACGATCTTCGTTGCAGAATACTTAATGAGAATTGTTCCAGTGGGTACACATACCTATGACAAGTACATCAATGCGTCTGAACTTGTGGACTGGGTCCAGAAACGTCCAGGGTTCGAGGTGGCTAGCGTTAAAGGATGTATGTACGTCCCTCTTCATGGATGGACCTTCTGTGGTGACGGAAACACAGGAAACTACATGATGGCAGTTAGAAGACTTGAATAGTAAAAGAATGTACATAGACTTGAAAGAATGACATGAATGTGACCAAGCTGTAGATCACACTGCTGCCTCCTTTTCTGGTTCGCCGTCGACAGGCTCATCGATAAACTTGGGCACTCCACTTTCACCCAGCAAGTAACCAGGGGTACTTTCACCCTCCATTCCAAACTGTTCTTCTTCCATATCCATTGCGAGTGCTTCTAATTCAGCATCAAGTTCGCTGTCACTGACAGCATCTGGAACGTCGTATCCAGATGCCAACACCTCTTGAAGTTCTTTACCTCTCTCCACCAAGTCCAGCATTTCATCTTGAAGTTCTTCCACCTTATCCACGTCCACTTTACCATACACTCTTTGCATCTCCTTCTTGGCCTCTTTCATGGCATCCACTGTGGCTAATGTGCTCTTCAAGTTATCAGTTGTCATCTGTGCGTTGGTCATGTTCCAGGCGTGCTGTTCCAACTGGTCCTTCTGCGCCTCAATCTGCTTGCGTTGCCTGAGGAGTGTCATTGCACGCTGTTTCAAAGAGTTTTTACCAGGACCATCACGCATCTTGGAGAGTTTCTGCTGGTATGCACTGAGCTCTGCGTTTATCTTTGAGAGCTTGATGTCGAGCGTGGCGACACGGTCTTCTGTGTTCTTGATTGCGCTATCAAGCGTTGGCTTTGGGGTATTGCTCTTGGATCCAAAGAGTCTGTTCATTGTCTACTTCTCCTGATGCTCTTCCTTTGTCTGGTGGGTTTGATCTGGTGTTTTTAAGAGAAAGGGCGGTGCTAAATTTGCCTCCAAAAGTTCACCCGCGAAAATGGGCTCAAGTGCCCCACACTCTTGCCTCTGCTGCTTACTACACAATCGTTGTTTTATTAGTAGAGGAAGTCTTATTGTTGGTTGCTATATTACTATTTAATAGTGAGAGAGATAAGAGTCAGTTAC
This sequence comes from Petasospora easanensis, assembly GCA_030580135.1. Classification (NCBI taxonomy): domain Eukaryota; kingdom Fungi; phylum Ascomycota; class Saccharomycetes; order Phaffomycetales; family Wickerhamomycetaceae; genus Petasospora; species Petasospora easanensis. The sequence goes on along the minus strand of JAKTSI010000001.1, from coordinate 429,434 downwards.
CAGTTCCAAAGAACTCGCGGTGGCCCGTCAAGGTGAATCTGTATCTCACATCACCCTTATTCAATCTCGTTAGCGCCTGTGACACATTCTTCTCATTGATGTCCAGTGTCTCCACCCATGGCCTGAAATTGTGTTTTGCCGCTAACTCCAACATTTCAATGGCTTCTTTTCTGGATCCGAGATGAGAGGCACCAATGGATGTTCCGCCACGAAGAAGAGCAAATGCATGCACATCGATGTTCTTGCCAAGTTCTGGAAGTCCCACAGTCAGGAAAGATCTGTTCACTTTCAATGCGAACAAGTAATCAGTCAAGTTCTGTGTAGAGGTTGCACAATTGAGAATAAGGTGGAAGTAGTCCTTATATGTCTTTGACCAATCTTTTTCTTCGCCTGTAGCGACAAAGTTCTTAGCTCCCATCTTGATAGCATCCTCCTTTTTGGCACTTGATCTGGAGAAGGCAGTCACTTCACAACCCAGTGCATTAGCAATCATGATTCCCATATGTCCCAATCCTCCAATTCCAATAATGGCAACCTTTGGAACCTCGCCTTTAGCAAGGATGTCCTGTATGGATCTCTTGATTGGTGAATAACAAGTCAACCCACCACACATCATAGGTGCGACGAGTTCTGACTCCAATTCATCAGGGATTGGGAATACAAGGTGTTCATGAGCACGAACATGAGATGCATATCCTCCCTGGGAGATATATCCATCTGGATATCTGGCAGCGTAGGTACTCACTTGACTTTCACAGTACTGTTCGTTATCAGTGAGACATCTCTCACATTCTCCACAACAGGAGGACATGGCACCAAGTCCCACCCTTTGTCCAATCTTAAGCCCCGTGGTGCACTCGTCACCAATCTTTATAACTTTTCCCACAATTTCATGACCAACACATTGTGTCTTGGGTCCATATGTGGAGGACTTGCAGAGTAGTGGGTCAGAGGACCATGTGTTCTTGAGAACGAACAGTTCTGATCCACAAACTCCACAGCATTCGACTTCAATGTCAACATCACGAGGTCCAAAGTTCTTGGGAACGTATGATGTGAGCTTAGGATTGGACCATTCTGATGGGTCAGAGATTGCGAAGCCTTTGAATTCGGTTGGATAGTTGACGGTGGTCATTTGTGCGGGGGTGGTGATAGATAAGGGCAGACAAGGAGTTGATCAGAACCACTTAGAGCACCTAGTGACTTTATATAAGTGCCAGTGATGAAACTCAAAGTGGGAAAGTGGAGGGTGGAGGGTTATAACTGATAGGAGACCTCAAAAGTATTACAAATCAGCGGACTCCCTCCTAGTGCAGCACATTTGGTCTCAGCGAGATTAAAGTAGGTCGGCCGACACAACCTCGGCCGAGGCAACGGAGTGAACTCCGTCCATGTCTCTACATCAGAACAAAGAATTTCTAAAACGCAAGCATTTTTTTGCACATGTGTATACATATTTAATAGCACGTAAAGAATCACACCCTCCCCTAGCATTCACTTCTTTGATTTGGATCTCACGCTTCTGGCCAGCAGTCTTGAGTTCATTCCAGTGATATGCTTAGGGGCACTTCCTGATCCAGACGTCATCGTTGGCGACTTCGGAATTGATGCCTGACGAGCATGTGCAGCATTGGATCCAATAGCAGCTTCAGCAGCGGCAATCAATGGGTTCTTGCTATGCTCACGCTGTTGTTGTTGGTCCAATAGACTCTTTGGAAGACCGTGATAAAGACGTCCTTGGTCAGGAACCTCTGTTGGAGCTGCACGAGGAGGCTTGCGTTGGACAAATTCCTTGAGCATATGGTTGTGATGGTTGTTGTGCTTGTTGGCTGATGACGAATTGTTTGATGATGATGATGCCACTCTAGATGTTGATGTTGTTGTTGTTGTTGTTGTTGTTGTTGATGATACCGCTCTCGTCTTTGGTGGGAACTCTGCAGGTTTCAATGTTGGAGAAGTAACAATCACTGCAGCACTCTTGGCAGCATCTGAACCCAAAACAGTACCCGCGTTGCCACCTGGATCCTTCTCAAGCTTCTTCTGTACCTCCTTCTCATTGGCTAGCACTCTCGCCTTGTGAAGAGCCTGTGTCCAAGCTGTAACGTCAGACTGGGTAGATTCAAAGACAAATGCAGAGCTGTAGGACTCGATAACAAACAATGACTGTGCATCATTGACAGCTGAAGTAGGCAGAAGCTCCCTGATCTTAATTACTGGATGATTCAAACTTATCTCTGTACGTAGCTCGAGGAGGGATCCCTTCTCATCTTCAATGTCAAGCTTGTTGAAAAGCAATGCACGTGCATTGGACGTCACGACCAACATTCTGTTCTTCTTCTCCTCTTCGGTAGATGCACCACCAAAGAACTTCTTGAATTTGGCCTTGGCGCCCTCTTTGAGATCATCGTTGTCCGTATGGTTGGTGATGATGCTTCTCTCGGCTTCTTCTCCATGCTGTGCCATGTTTCTCAAACCTCTGTATGATCCATTGGCAACTTGGTGCAACAATGAGGATGAAGAGGAACCAGATTTGTTGCCTCCCAAAGGAGCATCCACAAGTCTTCTCTTGTACTTCTTCTCCACGTTATCAACTGTGGTCAGATAAACGTTGATATCAGATCTCTTGATGACTCTCTCATCACTATCTTTCAAGTGGTCCACAAACTCCAAATCCAGTTTGGACATAGGTGGAACAGAAATTCTATTGTATGAAGGCTGTGGTGGTTTCTTTCTGAGTGTCGTGATTGGTGCGTGTGCCAATTGTGGAGAATGTGGGGCACCCGAGCTATCAGAGCTCAAACCTGCCGATGTACCTCCTGAAGATGGCTGGCGTTTCTCAACGTTAGAAGAGGAGGTGAGTGGCGGAGACTCATTCTCTGATGATGACTTATCCTTCTTCTTATCGTTATATGCTTTGATGATGTCATTTGGTTGACGTGATAGGGCAATGAATGCGGCACTAGCAGCACCGCTACCTGCTCTCATGTTTTCCTTCTGCTTTCTGGCTGCAACATTGGCCTTTGCTCTCATCAGCACTTGCTGACTTTCTGTGGTTGGTGTCGGGAGAGCATTGGATGATGGTGTAGAAGGCAAGGAATCAGAGCTTTTGCTGCCATCAGATGGCTGTGTTGGTGTGTTTGGTGCCGATGCAGATCTTTTTGGAATGGTTATTTTAGTCTTAGACTGAGTCTGTGAAAGTTGTGGAACCGGAAGCATTGATTTGGCAGAGATCTTGTATGGTCCGGCGATAGGTGGTGGAACGTCCCAAATAGCCTTCTTAGGATTCTTAAAATCAATTCCATCAAAAAACAAATGTGCTTGGATTCCCCTGATACCAATACGATCCTTTGGATTCAATACCAAAACCTTCTTGATCAAATCTCTGATGATCATAGGGAAACCAGCAGTGAATGCGAACTGGAGTTTCACAATCTTCTGGAAGGTCAAATACTCGTTGGTGGCCTTAAATGGTGGCTTGCCTGCAATCATCTGATATAGAATGCAACCAAATGCCCAAATATCACAAGGTTTACCAACAGCCTTTTCGTTTAAGAGCTCAGGGGACACATATTCAGCCGTACCCACAAAGGACTTAGATCTCGTGTCAGGAGGATAGTTACCTGATTCGTCAGCCTCCAGAAGTTTTGCAGTGCCAAAGTCCGTAATCTGAAGCTTCATATTGACATCAAGCAAGATGTTTTCAGGCTTCAAATCTCTGTGGATAACACCGTTATCGTGCATGTACTTGATAGCATCGAGTAGCTGGGCACCATAGTATTTGGTAGTCTCTTCGTTTAATGTTCCATGTTCTTTGATAAGTGAAAGCAATTCTCCATTTGGAGCGTAGTCCAAGACAAAGTACAAGCTCGATTCATCCTGGAAGGTGAAAAACAGGTGGATGATACCGTCTCTTTTTCCCAATCTTGACAACGTGTTTTTCTCGATGTTGACGTATTTCACCTTCTTCTCTCTGATGATGTGGCGCTTATCAAGCACCTTGACGGCGAATTGACGCTGTGTGTTCTTGTCTGTAGCAAGGATAACTGTTGAGTATGAACCGTTACCCAATGTCTTTCCGAACTTGAAGTCCTTGACACTCTTTCTGATGATGATGTCATCCTCCTCCTCGGTATCTTTCATAACTCGTTTCACAGTAATCGTAGCAGCGCCACGCTCTTCCCAATTACTCTCTCTTTCAGAAACATTTCCAGTGACTACTTCTGGGATTTCGTCGTCGTCATCATTGTCGGAGATACTCTGGAGATCTTCGGCGGCCACACTCTGACGTAATCTAGATACCACCACTGGACTGGATGATATCAGAGATTCGTCGGTGCCATTCTGTTGATTCAAAACAAGATTTGTAGCAGTTAGTGCTCTTAATGGATGAGTAGGACGCTCTCTGAAAGGTGATCCCACAGGAGAGGGCGGTAGAGTGTGTGGAGAGGATGGCATATCATCCATCTCCCCGTGGCTGGAGATATGCGTTGGTAGATCATATAGTGTATTGTTGTCTGGGTCCTGTTCATCCAAGGTGTAGATAGAATCCGCATCACTGACTTCATAGGGGGAGTCAGGAGTGCCATTGCCATTACCGTTGCCGTTACCGCTGACCTGGGATTCAAAGAGTTCAGGCCTGGTAAAGGAGAAAGTCTCTGGCTGTGACGTGAGCGGTTCACGCTTGTATGTGTGGTTTCGTGGGTCCAGAGACATTCTGGTACTTGTTATGGAGCTACCGGGCCCTATGCAAATTGTAGTGAAGGGATCGTGGAGATAGTGCCGGTGCCTGGAACCTTCAATCAAGGGGGCTATTTCCGGTGTTGATGGCAGGAAAGCCGCAAGGCTTCAAATTCCACAGCCCCCCACAACGAGTTCGCGGGTGTGCACCTACCATGGACTGTCACGTGTCACTCGTTGCTCTTTGGCCCCAGTGTCGTTGGGTCTACTTCATGGGAAGATTCTGATGTAGATTGCACGTAGTTATAAGTAGTTTGGGTTTACTTACCATGCGTCTTTTTCATTACTGCTTGCTAGTACCCAAAAATTAAGATTCTCATCGCCCGATTCGTTGAGGTCGCCACCTGTGGTCCAAATCGAGAAAAAAGTTGAAGATGGGGCAGCTTGAACTCATAGAGTTTTTCCAGGACCACCAAATTCGCAATCAACTCAGATATTATTGAATTCCAGTAGGTTGTATGTTTCTCTATTCACAGCTACGACATCCCAAGACCGCACTCATTTTTCGTTTCGCCCCACTCATGAGACGTTATCAATCCCACAACAACCCGAGATCAAACGCAGGTTCCAAAATGAATAATCGGTATATTCCTATAACATCTAATAGGGTGGTTGATATTAACACAGAAGATATTTTTAATATTGATGAGACTGAACAGGCTATCATTATCCGTGAGCTTAATGACTCTTTCAAACACTCAACTGTCAGCAGCACCCTGTTCTATCGTTCATTAATGAGCGGTACGCCTACCTACATCAATGGGTCACCTTATGATGACAGGTTGGTTGCTATGGTCAACAGTCATGCCAATCCAGATAAAAGAGCAAGACTTCAGAATATATTCAATCGACTGGAATATGGAGATCGTATCACTAGCCTTCCTCCAACTACCTCATATCCTCAACAATCCCAATCGGTGCTCCCATTCTTGGCTGATAATGGTAGAGATTCAAATGCCCCTGCTAGAAATGCCCCTCCAAGTTCTTCAGCTGCGATTCAAGCCGGGTCATCCATCAGATTACCTTATATCGTTCTTAATGATCCTCCTCCAAGCCACACCACCACTATTCGTTCTTCACCGGGTGTTCCGATCTTGACATCCATCATACCAAATGCAGAGAAGCACACATTCAAGCCAGAATTCCTTCGCAGGATTTCTTTGGCACGTTTAGAGCAACTTGCTACATATCTTAATGAGATCCTTTCGTCTTCAAAAAGACATCCACGGCTTCAGGACCCAAGACATTTTGATGATCTTAAGAAGAAGCTTACCGTGATCAACGACCAAACCAATGCTCTTTTCTCCATCGACATTGAAGCACATGAGCATAACCAGAACAATATCACCGAAATTGGTATCTCTATCTATGACCCAGCTCTTGATGCCATTTCACTTTATCCACACTTCAGAAACATCCATATTCTTCCACAGGAGACTATCAGACTTCGTAATGGTGCATTTGTCGCTGACAACAAGGACAAGTTCCTCGGTGGTGCATCCATTATCCTTCCAATGAAAGAATGTACCAAGCTCGTGCAATGTCTTGTCAATTATTATTTCACTCAACGTGAACGTATGTCATGTGTCTTGGTTGGCCACAATGTTTCCGGTGATATCAAGTGGTTGAAACAGCTCGGTGTCAATTTCCCGGAGAACATGAATGTTGCAGACACGTCAGACATTTATGAGCTTACACATGGATCTATGAACTCATCTTTGGGTGCAATTCTGCGCAGATTTGATATTCCACACTCATACCTCCATAACGCTGCCAATGATGCTTACTTTACACTCATCCTCGCCATGAAGTTGGCATCCCCACAGTTCCGCCGTTTGCACAAGATTGATGATCCTGTTGACACTTATCCAGATGTGCTTGAGGCTCGTAAGGACAATGCGGAAAGAAATCCATTCAACGATACGAGAGCCTCACAACCAAGGTCGAAGAAGGTTAAGGTCAACCATGAGACTATCCCACCAGCGAGATTCAGCAGTGCTTCTGCTGCCCTGAAGAGCGTCTTCAAGTCATGATCTCCCGAGGCTTGTAGATAGTATGTTGTTTGATGAATGTACATTATGAACTTTCTTGATGATCTTCCTTGAATAATAATACACGTTAGACTAACTCGAATGCATGGTAACGCACGCCTGCCTAGAGATCTTGTTCCACATTTTAGGTTATGAATCGTGTGCACGTGACACACAACAACCCTATATTGTTTTGGTGTCCAGGTGTAAGCGCGAACTATATGGTATGCGCCACATACAAGGGCAGAGAAGCAGTCACAACTCCCACTTTTCGTCATCGATTCGCGGTATGGGGTTGGATCGCGAATCGCAAGGACTCTGGTTTTTTGAAAAGTGAAATATCAACTTCGTGCAGAAAGCACTAATAGGTGGTGTTTACAGAGAGGTAACAGACCTATTGTTCATCAAATCACACAAATATAAACATGGCCAAGTTCATCAAGTCAGGCAAGGTTGCCATTGTCGTCAGAGGCCGTTACGCCGGTAAGAAGGTCGTCATTGTGAAACCACACGACGAGGGCTCCAAGTCCCACCAGTTCCCACACGCCATCGTTGCTGGTGTTGAGAGATACCCATCCAAGGTTGGTAAGTCCGCTGGTGCTAAGAAGCTCGCTAAGAGATCTAAGGTTAAGCCATTCATCAAGGTTATCAACTACAACCACTTGCTCCCAACCAGATACACTTTGGATGTCGAGTCCTTCAAGGGTGAGTTGTCCACCGAGACTTTCTCTGAGCCAACCCAGAGAGAGAACGCTAAGAAGGCTGTTAAGAAGGCTTTCGAGGAGAGATACCAGACCGGTAAGAACAAGTGGTTCTTCACCAAGTTGAACTTCTAAGGGAAAGATTTTCTGCAAATTATTGTGACGGTGTTATGAACTTTTCATGTTGTGACTTGATTCTATCTTGAGTCGCCTCCAACATTCACAGTATTGTACAAAATTGGGAACTATATTTGGTATTACTTTCTGGAGCTTTTCTTCTTTTCATTCTTTTTTTATCTTGTGTTTTCTGTGGTTTTAATTTTTGATGCATTGAGTTTCTAAAAAAATGAGGCTCCATATGATGGCCTGTCTTTGATATCACAGGTTGGATATGTGAGGTCTTGGTTGAGGTTTGAAACCATCTTCCTTATGATTTGGAGTTGGTTTGAAACCTGTGGGTGTGATTGCTCTTTGGCAATCTTGTGAAGGTGTTGACTACTTTTGTTGGAGAGAAACAAGCCAGCAAAGTAGCTCAAAAAACAGATGTATTTTCTGCTAATATATCTATGATACAACGATCAAATTTTACATGTAGCTATAATGAGTTTTTAGCCGTCTGTATCGACCTATCAAGGGGCGTTTCCAGATACTACAGTAGCATTTTTGTGGAGTTTGACAGTACCATTGTTCTAAGTTTCCTTCGCCGTTGATGGATTCGCTTTTTTTAGCACTCGCGTCCGCCGGAGCGGCTGGTTCAAGAATCCGGGGTTTGATCGTTGTGTCCTAAATGGTGGACCACAAAGACACCACAAACCATAGGCCAGGGGTTTAAAATATTCAACCCCTGATTAATGTCTATAACGTGGAAGGGCTGATAGCAATTTCGCTTGGTTGGCTTTGAGGTCCGGGCTTCATATAATCTATCGTCCCTGGAACAAGCGGAAGCGCAGCTCTGTGCTTAATAGGAATATGTACATGCCGCTCCCTCCGCTTCGCATGGGAATTCCAGGGTGTGGAAAATACTCGAAAAGCTCAAGTATAAACTGGATCTTGAGCCTTCTGTAGATGGATCTTAGTAGATTAGCACAATCACCCCTTATTAAATGCCAGTTGATAATGCGGAGTCTTGACAAGATCTAGGTTTGACCTACATCCCTCTCTCCGTTCTAAAACCGAGAACCGAGAACGCCCGAGTTAGCACCGAATGCCATGGCATTAGTACAAGGCCATAAGCATATACGACATGAAGTGGTCTGATATGTCCTAGTTCCTGAGTTGAAACGTCTGGGTGCTTGTTTTCCCTTCTTTCCAGACCACGTCTCCGATGTCAGCCGTATATGGCACCTCCGCTCTTTCCAAAGTAGACCCAGAATTGGTCCCAAGCCTTCATGAAACACATTCGCTGCGCAAGAATTAACACATGATGACTAGTTACTCGTGTCACGTGTGCCTTGGGATTTCTCGGAAGAATCTTCTTCCTAACGGTTAACGTTCTTGGCCTTGGCGAACCATGACCCAGGATTAAACGTTGTCTCAGAGAGCATGGCCAAAAAAAAAATATGTGACCACTGACAATTGCCCCGGGGGAGATTGGTCCCCAAGTGGTGCGGTGCTACGTGTTCTTGATCATCTTCAAGGGTGGAATATGTTGGTGTAATCTCCGCTGTTGTGAAGAGCCGCGGTTCCAAACTCAGGGGGCACTGTAAATCACTATGAAGGGGGGGGGCGTTAGGACAACGGCTTAACAGCTCTACCATTGATAAGAAATTGATAAGAGGTTAGACGGTGTGTGTATTTATCGCAAGTGGACTACCGGACAACAGTCAAGTGCGTCCGTGTATACCGTGTGCCACGGCTCTTTCTGGCCCCAGCGAAGATCCGGTGCAGCGAAGATGGTGGCTGTGATGCTTGAAGCTGTGATTCTGTGCCCTCATGCATACGTCCGGCAGTATGAGGGCGCTTGGGTTGCGCAATGTCTGGTATGTGGGGAAAGGGATTGTCCTGAACTCATAGTACAGTCAAGTACGTTCCATTGGTTGAAGCTGGTACGGTTCCAGTAGCCAGTCATGAGGTTGTAGATCATGTGCGCAAATGGCTTCCAGAGGTGGGACGAGGAGCGCCCCGTTATCCCCCGCTTTCTCGGGGCCTTCTATTGGAGCTTTGTCTCAGCCCAATTGTGAGACCTCAAAAGGAACCTGTGATGTTCTTTTTTCTTGCACACTCGATCTAATGAAGTTGTTTTATCGGAACTCTAACAAAGTGGATTGTGTGTCTCGGAACAAAAAGGATGTGCTGTACGGTTGCGCATGGTGCTCAACGGTTCGGCAACGGTCAGGGAAGGTTTGTATGCCCCCGCGTGTGTGTAGCGCCGATGTAACAGCATATCTCGATTGGGAGGACCATGACGTATCCAGAACATTCATAAGTGCATATTATTACTTTGTTGTAGATCATTCGCACCCCGCTTGGGGTGGCCCTGGTGACCTTGTCACAACCCTTCCGGGCTGTAGGGGCGGCTGGCTAACAAGGGCCAGGGACAAATCCCGAGTATGGTGGTGAAGGCCTGGAGAGTTAAGCCACTGTGCTTAACGCCATAGTCCACTGAGTGTCTTACATTTTCCGTATCGTCGCCACCGTTGCTTACAGCTGAAGCCCCCCTGGTTGTTCTTCTGGTGGCAAATGTAGCCCACGCTTGAGTGTCTTTGTTTGTGTGGGCACTGACGCATGGCCTGCACACCCTGGAAGAACATCCCATAGAGCGCCTCCGGACACACTTGGTTAACGGAGAACATACCCGATGTGTGTCAGATCTATTCAAATGTGGAGAACTTTGAACCAGTGAACCCCGGGACACTCAATGACACCAATGACACGGGTACCCACAGTCTGACGGGTTTAAAGTTTCGTTAGGCACGCTTGCTGTACTAAGGGTGATCGGCCCCCTTGTGGAGCAACAATAAGACGCCACCATGTGATCAGGAGAAACCCTTCTGGAAATAGAAGGGTGACTTCGATGTGCGTGATATGGCCCTCCGGCGGGAGCTGGAAATTAGGGAGTCTCCCAAGTGTCTAATTGTGTATCGGTACACCTGACTCCGGCTAGCAGCGGGGGCCTAACGCTCGTATGAGGGACCCCTGAACTTCCCCCGGCAGCCATAATCAGTACTAGTGCAATCCCGCAATTGTAAGACCATATTAGCATTATATGCCAATACTACAACATAAGAGACACCATACAGAGAGCCATGTCCTGCGTGTCTCCAAAGTGCGGGCGCGCGCTGTCCCGCCTCAGGTCGTGCCCGGTTCAAACGAGCCGTTGGGCGATTTTCGATTTTGCCTTGTGAAACGAATTACCAAATATCAGCTTTAACTCTTGTACAAGCAAGCAAAGGCACCCACAACACGCACCAACTGGGCTCCCGAGCAACGCTATCTGCCTAGGGTCTTCTACAAAGCTTGCCGCCAGCTCCCTACACCTACACTACACGCTCCCTCCTGCTAGGCCCCGCCCGCCCAGCTCGACAGCCGCCCAAGTTCTGACATTCCAGAACTCGCCTGCTGTCCTTCCACCATCGCCCCCCGGTTAACCTCTCCACACCCCTCTGGCTTTGCCATTGACGCTTGAGAACTTGTTCATAGAGTCTTCTTTCATCTCCACCTTCACTCCCCCTTTCTTCTCCCCCGTCCATTGCTTGTCTGCAACCGCCACGTCCAAAAGCTCACACGCCCACCACCATGCCACTGTTGTCGGAACAGGAGCTCTACGACAGTCCCGTCGTGGCTCATATCTTCAACAAGATATATTCGTTACTTCCTCTAGAGTCACGGATGTCCATGGTCGACGTTGAAGAGTCACAGCTCTTCCTCAGCTCGAGACGTGCTCTCGTTGATATGGCACCATCATATCTCCAGAGCGATATTATCAAATATTCAGTTCTCACACTGGACAAGATTAACGAAGTGGATAACTTCCTGGTGCTTAAACAGCGCTCTGTGGGGTCACTTTCCTCTATTCTTGTCGTGCTAAGACTCATGGCAGATCTATGCAAAGTTCACTGGGATTCTAAAGAACCTGTACAACGGAAGAACTCAATCGACTCGGTACATTCTACACATTCGCTCAACTCAGTCATCAGTCTTGGTATTGGAAGTGAATCCGTTGATTATCATACGATCCAACCTGATCAGCTTGATACTGCCGTTGTGAAGAAGGCTATTGCCCTTGTTTCCCGCTTGAAGTCAACAAACACCCTGACTCAAGAATTGGCCCTCATAAACGGAAAGACAGTTCCACAGTCCTCACTTTATGAAGATATCTCCACAAGACCACTCTTTGATGATATTGATGTCAATTGTTCTGCTATTCTTAGATTTATTGCTGCTTCCAACCCTATGGATTTCTTTGATTTCACAGTCACAAAACTTACCGTCCTTAAACACAACATTGGTAACGATGGAGAATTCGCACCATACCTGGAGTTGTTCTCTGCCGTCTACTTGGATGAGAGTTTGTTACATGAGTATCTCAAGCATATCCGTGTCATTCTTGCTACTGTGAAGAAAGCCGCCTATCGTCAATTGGTCCTTTCGTTTTTCCTCAAGGCTCTTAGAGTTTGGATTTCTGCCAGACCACATGAATTTTTGAAGGCTACAAGGCCGGATACGAAGGTTTGCATGGAAGCTGATGTTTTGTTTGACGAGTTGAGTCAGATGCCAGATATGGTTGCCAATGCATCAAGAATGGGCTCCTCACAGTCTAGCTCAAGGCCACTCAAGACTTCGTTCAAGTTTATGGCCATGTTGCTTGCTTTGAATCCTACAAGTTTGGATCATATCATGGGTCGTGAGAGTAAGAACATTGGTACTTTGAAGAAACTTGCTACTTTTGGTAACAGCAACAAGAAACAGAAAGTTATGGCTCAGGTCATTAAGTGTTTGGACCAAGGTACTTCCAAGGATTCTTCGGAAAATGCTTCTGTTTTGGAATGTGTTGATTTTATGACTACCATTTCTCGTGTTGCAGCCTCCATTTTTAACTTGGAGCCACATCATTCTATTGTTGAGTACACTTTGTTGCATTACGATCTTGTTTCCAGAGTTGTTGTTCCTATCGACTCAAACAAGCCTTCGCCTCTCATCTACAATGGAACTGCCTCGGAACTTCAACTCCTTCAGGACTTGAGAATGAACTACTTCACAAGCATTTGTATTCTGAGAACTAAGGAAGCTGCACCTGCACTTATTCAGCTCTTGAACAACGAGAATGCTCCACTTGAAGGATTGGCTATCACCACATCTATTTTGAACAGCCTCTTTTCGTCCACAACTTTCAAGAACACAAACCAGGCAATGCTCATGCAAATGTACCCGGCTTTGAGAAGGGTAATGGTTAGAGTCGGTAACCTTGTCAAGACCAACTCATACTCTCCTTCTGTTCTTGAAGAGGATGATAACACAAGTATTGGCAAGAGCACATCATCCGCATCCAGCATTGATTATCACAACGCCCAGAAACAAGGAATGGTTGAGGCTTTGAGAACATCAACACCTTCTTCTAATGCATCTAATTCCACTCCAAAGGCGGACAAGTTCAAAGATACTGCAAAGAGCTTGCTCAAGCATCACCATTCTTCTGTCCACGCGCCTTCTCAGGCTTCTGTGTCAACATTAAACGACAACAGCAGTTCTCTCCTCTCATCGGAAAAAGATGCTATCAGAGTATCACAGCTTTCTAGAGAGGTTCTCATAAGTGGTATTGATTTGTTCAAAAGAAGTCCGCACTTGTACTTCTACACTTTCACTGACAGTGATCTCAAGACCAAATCTCAGTATTTGATGCATATTATCTTGGACATCCTGGAGCCATTGACTGTTGCTCTTAAGGACTCAAACTTGAAATTGGTTCAAGCAGCCAAGCACTATCTCCAGTCATTCGTCTCAGTTACCAATATTCCAGATACTTCTGACAGTGTCCTTGCGGCTTATAATGGTTCTGCTCTTCTCATTTATGTTTTGAGTAAGTCTATCACAAACCTCAACACATCAGGAGCACGTTCTAAGGACATTTTGGAGCATTTCGTCAAGCTGTTTGAATACAGATCAAACCTCTACACACTTTTGGAGCATCATTCATACTTTGATGACGTTAAGAAGGTTGAAGCACAATTAATGACGCTTCGTTCCAGTGTTGAGGAATCTGTTCTCTTGGCTCTTGCTACACCAACTACTGATACATATGGTCTCATCAAAAGAGTCTTCAGAGCACTTGTCCGTGATTTTGAAGCTCTTAATGACCCTAAGTTGGTTTACAACGCCGAGCTCTACAAAACAGTTGCTTACGATACAAACTTGATTACAGGTCAGGTTGCATTGCAGAAAAACATCAGAAAATTCTTCTTGAAAGTCACAACACCAACTGCCGCTATCATCAGCTTCTGGCAGACACTCTATGACAGATGGTTCCAATTTGCAAATTCTGATTACAAGGAATTGACTCAGTCCGAGTTGGCCAACTTCAGAAACTACGCCGGTGTTTTGGCGGCTGTTTCGGGTGTTTTCACTGGCATGGACATCGTTGAGGATAGTGCCTTTACGCCAGACATCAAAGAGGATATCAACTTGAAGATTGATGCTTTCGTGAACCAGCAGTTTGTTATGTTTGGTGAGGATGATCTTGTGACAAGAGAGAATGCAAAGGAAATCCTGTCCGCTGAAGTGAACCCAAAGACATATCCGAAGGTTGTCAGATCCGTCGTGTCAATTGTTGAGGACCTTGTTAACAGAGACACTAACTTGACTCAGAGAGACCTGGTCATTATGGAGCATACAATCACTCTTTTGAAGTCTGTCTTGGACAATGGTGACGACGTCACTGTCTTCAAGCTCTCTGTTGATATTATGAGATGTGTTGAGAAATTGGCTATGCTGATTGACAACAGAAACGACAACGATATGACCACTTTGAAACTCAAGATCAGGATGTCTTCATTGTTCTCAAAGGTTGAACTCAACAACAGCAAGCTTATTATCCGTAACGCTTACAAATTGAGAAACAGATTCCTCAGATTTGTCTACAACTGGTTTGAAATGGCTGTCACTTATGGCTGTGATTGCAAGGACTCTGAGCATATCAAGCATCATAATCATCACGTCACAAAGGAATGGGAATTCATCTATATTGATGTCACTATTGAGTCTGTGAAGGCTCTTGCTCTACTCTTGGATGGTTTGGTTCTTGAAGCACCACAAGTTTTGAATGAGCGTGAACTCAAATTCTCCAAGTCTTCCTTGTTCTCCATCTATTTCAACACACTTCTCAGAGCTCTTGAGAGATTCAGTACAGTTGACGACTTCCCAGTTTCTGTTAGACACAAGGTGTCCACAGTCTCTGACAACATTGTTCTCTCTTTGACCAACTTGTTGAGATCCAACGTTGATGTCGGTCTGGCTTATGCTCTTCCAATTGGTTATTACACCAACTTGGCCATCAGAGTGTCATTCTTGAAAGTGTTTGTCAGCATTGTTGAAAGTTACTCTAAGTTCGATCCAGCCAAGGCTATCTCATACAAGAATGACTTTGTCATCCAGATCTTTGAGGTTATTTTGAAGAACCCTGATTTGTTGATTGCTATTGGAAGATCTTGTCCATCCAACGAGGCCCCAGCCTTGGCTTCTTGTGCTCTTTCACTTGCTTCCAGTATGAACCAGAGTGCAACAATGGTGTCTTATTTGGTTAATGAGGAGATTCTTTCAGCTATGAAGTATTCTGACATCCTTAGAAGAAACAGTTTTGCTTCTCGTTGTTTGTCTGCATTTGGAAGATCTATCGGTCGTGACTACCTTTTGTCTACTTTGAGACCAATTTTGACTGAGATCAGAGACTCTGAAGCTGAGTTGGAAGTTGAGAAGCTTGATCGTACTGATCCAGATGCTGAACAGAATTTGGTGAACTTTATGCACTACCTTAAGAAGCTTGTCAACTTGATCATTTCTTCCAAGGACAACGTGCCTGCTGAATTCAAATATGTTTGTAAGAACATTTCTGAATCTGTGAACCAGAAGTTTGCCAACTCCAGACTGATTGCTGTTGGTTCCTTCATTTTCTTGAGATTCTTCTGTCCTGCTATTGTCAGTCCTGAGACTGAGAGAATTGTTGATGTCCAGAACCGCCACACCCAGAGAAAATTCTTGTTGTTGGCTAGAGTTTTGCAGAACATGGCTAATGGTACCATTTCTTCTCTCAAGTGGCCATTGTTGAAGGAGCAAGAAGCTGAGCTTAATGAGTTGACTAACAGGATCTTTGCTTTCTTGGATGAGTTGACTGTTGTTGATGACAATGTCCAGTTTGAGTCTCAGCATATCACACGTATAATTGAGGGAGACTTTAACTTCTTCCATTCTTACGTCTATGACCATTGGGATCTCGTCAGACATGAGTACTTGAAAAAGGTTACTGGCAAGGAGGGCATTGGATTCTTCAAGACTATCTCTACAAGAGTCGACAAATTCTTCATGCTTACAGGCCAGCCAACTATGACTTATGGATATGAACTTCCTGCATATATTACACCAGAAAGCTACCCAGAGCTCTATGAGTTCATGACCAAGTATTCTGTTAAGGACCTTGGTAAGCTTACTGAGGCACCATTCATTCAGAACTCTTTCAGTCAGGACGGTCTTCATTTGATGGTGTTCACATATTCTGAGTATCAGAAGATCAAGGACATGGATGAGGAACTTCTTTTGTACCGTTTCATCCAAGTTTGCTCCAAGATTTGGGACCAAAAGTTCTTGTTTGTTATTGACTGTACTGGTAACGATGGTTCTATGTTATTCCCAAGACACATGATGACTATGCTTGGTAACTTTGCTCCTGATATGATGCGTGAGAATTGCCAGGGTATCGTCTACTACAATGTCTCATCTGGTCTCTACCCATTGTTGGTTCAAACCTTGAAGGAGGGAAACACTTTCCAGTCTATTGGTTCTGACAAGTTCACCTTCATTTCCTCCATGGAAGATAGAAAGATCATCATGAACCTTGGTCTTTCGAATCAAGCTGTTCGTGTCTACAACGATGTCAGAGTCAAGTTCTCAGACGTTTCTATTTATGAGCCAAAGTATGGAAGATTTGAACCAGTCATGTTGAAGATTGGTAATGAGCACTTGCAGTTGTCTCGGACTACTCCACAACGGGTCAAGTTTAGAGGTGAGTTGAAGGAAATTCATCTCAACGATGTCTTCAGACTTGACCAGATTGAAAGTGTTTCTGCTACTGAGACCACCTCTGTTCCAAACGAAATGACTGTCACCTTTAAGGATGGTGTTACTATCATTCTTGCCTCACCAAAGTTCTTGGAGATCATGAGATTACTTTTTTTCACTAAGAGCAAGGCATTAAATGCTTCTAACCAAGGTTTGAAGAACGATGACATGACCCAGACAGTGGAAGATATGCTTGGTCAGTTGTTCAACGTTATTTTCCTTGGTTTGACTTCCTCTTCTCATGAAGTCAGATCAATTTCTTACAATTTGCTTGCTGCTTCTCAAATGCATTTCAAGCTTGACATTGGCAGAGATCTTGCTCAGTTCCACGAGGTATACTTCCCAAGAGACAATAACTCCTTTGTTGTTTCTGTTTCTGAAAAGTTGGCAAAGACCAAGCCTGAGATTACCGCTGAGGTTATCAAAGCCTTCTTTAATGTTTACAATGATAGCATTACAGCTCGCCAACGCTTCTCTGCCATTCTTTATGTGGCTCCATGGGTTTCAAACCTCTATGAGCATGTTTACAGAAGTGACGATGAGCATGGTAGAGATTATGTGGCAGAGATCATCAGAAACTTCTTGTCTGTGTCTACCAAGGATATCATGTTGTTGAGCTCTTTCAGTCTCTCTATCTTCTCTGAGATTTGCAAAGATGACAGACTCAATGACATTCTTGTTGATGAGATTGTTCTCAATGCTGTTGACCGTGAGGCTGAGGGCAAAGATTGGAAGACAAGTATCTCATTCTTGTCATCAAACCCAACTGTTGAGATCTGCGGTTACGTTGTCAAGAGATTGAGAGAGATTACACATATTCCATTCCCTAACTCCAACGGTAAGTACAGCCTGGAGTCTCACAGCAGTTGGATTGAAATCACAGTGTTGGCAAACATTGCTGTCTCTATGTTCTTTGACTCGTTGATGCTCACTGAGATGTTCTTGCCAGATGCTTTCCATAGTATCACTATTCTTGTGGATGTTGGTCCTCTGGACCTCAGAGTTGCATGTCATCAGCTTTTGCTCAACGTTTTGCAGTCTTTCTTGACCAAGAAGTCTCTCTCTGATGAGAACAAGAGCATTATCAGAACCACTGTTGAACATTTCACTTCTCACAGATCTAGATTGTTGTTCGGTCTCAACAGAGACAGCACAGACAGTTTCCAGGCTGAAATCTCAAAGTTCTCCACCAACATCAGTACCATGGAATCCTTGGTTGCCTCTTTGATGGAGGTTATTGAGATTACTGGTGCTGAACAGAAGACAATCTGGGTTGCTAGATGGAACAGATACGCTCTTGATGCTGTCTGTAAGACTGATTCTGTCCTCAGAGGTAGAGCTTTGGTTCTCTTGGGTATTCTCTCGAAGTCTGGTGTTTCTGATGAGCTTGTTCGTGTTGTCCTTGGATATGTTGCTAAGATGTCCGCTGAATCTCCTGAAGATCCAAGAGTCACATACTTGGCCATCTGTACAATCTTTGCCTTGAGCAAGATTACTGAAGGATTGCTCCCAGAGTCTACAATGTTCACCAAGATGTTCTGGTTGGCTGTTGTGATCACACACTCTGAGCACAGTACATTATTCCAGGGTGGTCTGAAGTTCATTACATCTGCCATTGAATCTATGAACATCAAGGAGAAATACGAAGAGTGTGACATTGTTGGTACTCTTATGAAGGGTAAGACCATCTTTGGTGAATTGATTGACAAGATCGAGGTTTTGGACAAGGTTGTTATGTCTGAAAAGAACTTTGACCAGGTGTTGCTCAGTTTCGCTGTTAGAGGTCTTCAGCTCCCTTACGCTAGGGCTTCTGCTATCTCCTCTTTGAGATCTTTCTTCCAGGTGAGATTCATGAATGAGATGATGAGGGCCAGTTACAAGGGTGAGGAACTTGACACAAACTCCTTGTGCTACCTCTTCTTCTTGTACGTTGTTATGAAGCCAACTGACCTCCGTCCTGTTCTCGATGACATTGATTATGAGGATGACTACATTGTTCTCAGTGAACAAGTTCATATTCCAAAGATTTTGTTGGACTACATGTCCAGCAATTCTGACAGTGCACTCTTGACTTTATACCAGGCTTGTGCTTACTTCAACAAGACATGCTCCAACGAGAAGACAAGTCTTCGTTTCCTCTCTTTCCTCAAGCTTCTTGGTCAGAAGACTCCAATGATCTTCATCAGGGCTTATCCACACATCAGAAATACTTTGAGACGCCTGATTGGCAACACAGCCATCCCTACAGACTTGGCAGCAGAAATCTTCAACGTTGCTGCTCTTGCCAATGTTATGCCAGAATACAAAGATTTCCCACGGTACCGTATCATGATGGATAACCTCCTCTCTGAGTATCAGTTGGAGGGTATCAAAGAGGAAAACTCAAGACCAGTTTCCACTTACAGCTCATCTACCGGTGTTACTTCTGCTTCTGTTGAAGCTCAGCGTGGATTCATGATTAAACCATTTGTTGAGCGTATGTACCAGTGACTCTCATGACCTTCTATGACGTTGTCTGTTGTTTTATTGTTCTGCTTTTCCCCGCTGCTTTGATTTTGTGCATTGTACTTTTCATAATTTTGTTTTAGAACTCTTTTATCTCTGATAATATAATACTACACGTATGTTATGATGAGCTTGGTTGTAGAGTTAACAACAAGTAGGAGAGTTCACGTCAAAGTACATCCGGACACCACATTGTTTCGCGTACGGAAGAAAAAATTACGCGCTGCTTTCAGATGAGTTGCAACACGTAGAAACCCCCTGGAACTCCACATATTTACACCAATTACGATGTCTTCACTTCTCAAACCAGGTCAGTCCAATTGGATGAAACTGAAGAAGAAGTCAAAAGTCTCAAAAGTATCCAAAACAACCAAGAAGAAGGCCAAATCGGAGGGAGATGTAACCAAGTCCCTTATAGACAAGATTACCTCTGATTTGGACAAGAAACAAGATACAAAGGATGCAAAGGCTATGCAGAAATGGGCTGAGGATAATGATATTCCATTAGAAGATGTTTCCAAGACGTATGACTTACCAAAGTTGGAAGCTACAGAGACTAAACTTTCAGAACAAAAGAAGTCCCTTGGAAAGTACCTCGCGATTGACTGTGAGTTCGTTGGTATTGGTAAAGATGGACTGGAATCTGCGTTGGCTCGTGTTTCTGTTGTTAACTTCCATGGCCATGCTGTTTATGACAAATTTGTGAAACCACGTGAGCGTGTGACAGATTGGAGAACTTGGGTTTCAGGTGTGACACCGGCTCACATGAAGGATGCTACCGATTTCAAGACTGCACAAAAAGAGGTGAGTGATCTTTTAGATGGTCGTGTTCTTGTTGGGCATGCTGTTGATCATGATTTGGACTCCCTTTTACTCAGTCATCCAAAGGCTATGATCAGAGATACCTCTAGATTCCCAGAATTCAGAAAGCTTGCAAAGGGTAAAACACCTGGCTTGAAGAAACTTGCTAAAGAGATCCTCAAGATTGACATTCAAGGCGCAGAGCACTCGTCTGTGGAAGATGCTAAGGCAACCATGATGCTCTATAAGCACTACAAGAAGGATTTCGAGAAGTGGGCTACTGCTAAGAACCACAGATACTAAGCCATGACCTCCTTCCTTGCATACGTTACGTTTTCTTATCTAGATCATCATCTTTTAATGCTTACGACTAACGATTTATTCTAAACTTTCGTAAATTCATTAAAATAAGGGCCTTTCAAGTGACAGACAGACTGTTATTGATCTTATAAGCGTTCATCAAGTTCGTCAACTTCTCAATAATCTCCTTGGACTCTGTGGCACTGATAGCCTCAAACACATATCTCTTTGGCCCACTAGTCTTCATAACGACAATCTTGAAGTTAGATGGAAGACGTTTACTCACTTTGCAGTTGACAATTCTGCTCACATGGAAGGTGGTTGTCTTGGAACTTGTGTCATACCAGTTCTTCTCGTCCTTAGGCATGATGTATACATACTCACCATCAATGGCCAGTGTACGTTCATGTCTGTTAATAAAAGACATAGGGAGTCGTCTCCACACGGTGTATCTCTGATATTCACCATTGATTGCCGTTGGTGGTATCTGACTCTCGGAGTTTTTGAGTGAAAAGTTGGTTTTGGATCCGTTTCTGGACTTGAATGAAGAGGAGAACTTTGGAGCAGACGTGGAAATTTTCTTCAAACTTGACTTCTGTGGTGCCTGTTGCTGCTGAGATCTGAACTCTGTCTCTTGATCCAACTCACTCTTCATCACCAAGGTTTGTGGCGTCAAGTTCGAGTTGATCGTTGGAAGAGTGTTGTTGTTGAAGATAACCTTCCTCTTGAGACGCAATACCCTTGCTTTTCTCTTTGTGAGCATTTCTAGCTTCAGGTTTCCATCAAGTGAACTGATATCATCATTGAGGTCAAGAATAACATCCTCATTTGCAGGTTTGAGAACATAGTCGTTCAAATCAATAGCCTTTATTTTGGACACCTTCACCAAAACGTCATTGATATGATCCGAAACCAAACAATCATATGTCAATATTGCTGAAGCATCAGTGGTGTAAGGATACTCAAAGACCTGGATGGTAACTCTCTTGGAGTCCTTCGCGTCGACATTCATCTGTGGAATAATACTTCTGTAATAAGCATTCTGGTTCTTAACTGGAGATGGAGTACCCGAACGGCCATTGTTGGAGGATGTGTATGGTGTACGAATCTCATTCTCTTCAAACTCAGAATCAGTAACTGTACAGAGTGCCACTTCTTCTGCACCAAAGGAATCGATCAATTTTGTTCTGTCCAGCAGACCGAAAGATCCCTCGTAAGGTTCACCATCATCATCAACAAGCTTTAAGCACCATTTGTTTGGGTTCTGTAAGGTTTCGTTGCTCAAGATCTCTGGGTATTCCTTATTGGCTGTCAATAGGATGAATCCAATTGCTTCAAATACCTTGACAGACTTGTAAATTTGAACTTCCATGGTTTCCTCTGTAGGCAACCAAACCTTCAAACTCACGACATCAGCCTTGTTAGAAATCTTTTCTCCACTAACAAACAAGAATCCTTCCAAGGTTGCCTTTTCATCAACGTTAGGTTTCTTTCCGATGAGGGAGGAAAGATTAGAAACCTGTGGAACCTGCTTTTGAGAAACATTGACCTTTTCGAACAGTGGTAATACCTCAAAGTTTGTAACAGATTTGGAATGAGAAAGAGGAGTAGACTCAACGGTATCACTTGTTCTTCTCATTGCTAATGATTCAGCTCTCTTCCGGAACTTTGGTTTGGCCTTCTCAAACGACAACCTTCTGTTGGTAGCCTTGGATGGGGTGAATGCAATTCTTGGTGTTAATGACTTGCTGGAAGATAACCTTAAAGATAAAGAGTGTATTTGACCATCACTTTGGAAAGTACTGTCGAGAGCATCGCCTTCGTCATCTGAAAAGTCAGAGTCTAGAAGCAGATCATCGTCTCCAGAAGATGCGCTGTCATCAAAGAGGAACTTATTATCGTTGAAATGGTCCAGGTTCCCAGTGTGATTCACATCAGAGTAGTTCTGGTCAACCAGGATACCATCCTCGTCATCAGTGAGTGTTTCAGCTTCACCATTGAGCTCGATGCGCTCCTCATCTTGTGTTGCAGCCATAGAATCATCGTTTGTACTCATACTGACATCGTCATCGTCCTCCTCATCCTCATCATCTTCATCAAACTCGTCATCAGATGCGTCATGTTTCAATGTACTTGCACTGCTTCTTCTTCTCTGTTCAAGAGTGGAAGAGCTTGATGTGTTTCTGAATAACTTGGAGAGAACATTCTTGCCGCTGATTGACTGTTGGCGTTTGACGTTTACTGATACCTGAGCTGGCGATGTGCTTGCACTTTCCGTAGGTTGTTGTGGTTGGTGTTGTTGTTGTTCGCCAACCATACTCTTCGAGTCATTCATCTTTAGTGTGGCAAGAGAACTTTTAATTGAATCCATGAACCCTGGCTTGTTTAGCACTTGTTGTAAGTTGTTCTCATGTTCCGCCTCGCCTTCATCCTCGCTTTCTTCGTTGATGATCTCATGTTGGCGCTCCGTAAGTCTTTTCACAATCTCTGAATCCTCCAGGACATCAATTGGGATAGGAGGAGACTCAATCCTTGTAAGAAGCTCATTGAATTCCTTCGTGTCATGACACCTGAAGCTATGAGGATACGGTCGGATGACACGATGCGATTGCTCGTCACCCACAACAGACATATACTGAGCCCGTATGTGGTTCAGGACATATCCTCTGTTCTGACTGAGAGCCATTGTATGCAGCCCCCAAGTGTTTGTCAGCTGTTTTCCAAGAGACTTTAAACGCGTGAAGATAAAGGGGTTCATTGTGGGTTTATTGTACGTGCTCTGTTTATCAAACGAATTCGCGGGTTATCACGTGACCACTAAAGTGAACTCTGGATTCTTTGGAGCTATTGGGCAAATTTAAGAGCTCAAATTAGGATCATCTATGATATTTTCTAGTGCTAAAACGAATTATTAAATAAAAACTACATATCAGCTCCCATTATTTAGAGATTACCCCACTTTTGCCTTCTCGTCCAATGAAATTACGCAAAAGAAACGGTACGCGCACTCTGAAAAAAAGCACCGTCCAAAAACCATCAAAGCACCAAAGGACGAAAGACGTTTAACTGGAGAAAGTCTCGTACGATCCAACACTTATCACATCACAATGGGTTCCGCTTACACTATCCTCGGAAGAACTGTCCCAGCTCACCAGGTATGTACCACTTTTTCCTCCGTGTCATAATGCCTTTGTACCGATTGAGAAGGCCCTCTCCACCCGAGACGTGTTGCTTCGATCTCTATCATGACACCTTGACGTTAAGGAAGACAACTAACAATTCATTCCAGATTTCTATCGCCACTTTGTGTGCTGCCCTCCTCGTGGCTGTCCCAAACCCATTTGCCTCTTCTGTCCCAAAGACCCCAAAGATTGAGGCTTCTTCCCCAGAGGAGGAGAAGTTCATCCAGGAGTACATCGCTAAGGCTGAGGCTGCTAAGGAGGAGAAGCACTAAATTCCATATTCCAACCTCCATGAACACAACTCTTTAAAAACAAGAAGTCTACAACTCATCAATTCTTTTGCCACTACGCACCTTATCCCCACCAAACTTAGAATGTCTCTGCATGGTTAGAGCATGATTATGATGTACACATAATGAGGAAAATATTCAGGAATACACTCCGATATTCAGTTTTTTGATAATTCCTTACTGTAGTTTAAAATCCAAAAGTACTAATGCATTAAAATGTGTCTATGAAAGACCTTCCCAGTCGTAAAAAATGCTCACAAATCCTTGAAGAGCTTCTCGTTGGACAATGGGTCAGCAGCGAGTGTGTTCTCTCTCTTCTTAACCTTCAAAGCCTCGGCAGCATCGTGTCTGGCCCTAGCCTGATCTGCCTGTTGCTGTCTGACTTGGGCTCTGGCGAAGTTTGGTGAGACGTACTGCTTGTTCTCGTAGATCTTTGGACCACCGAAGGAACCTTCTAATATCACGATTGGGGTAAGAACAAATCTTGGACCAATCTCCACGAGCTCGATATCCTTCTCATCACGATCCTTAGCATCTTCAGCTTGCTCCTGAATCTGGTAGTTTCTAACCCAGATCTTTCCATCAACAATAGAGAAGGACATAACGTGGTCGATGAATGGCTTCATCTTTCTAGATGCTGGTGGGACACCGAATGTATGGATGAACATCTCCTTCATGAGCTTGTGGTGTGGCTCGTTGTCGAATGCAGAGTCAAAGGACAAGATTGGTCTGGATCCCTTCAGTGCGTTACCTGTGAAATTGAGCTCTTCTGTGTTGTGGATGTTCTGAACGTAGAACTTGATGGTTGGTCCATTTGGTGGCTTGGAGAGCCACATGTACAAATCAGTGTGCTTTCTAGCCTCGAAGTAGAGAATATTGTTACAGTTGTAAAGCTCTGCGATCTCGTTCAGCTGATTCAGCTGCTTTTTTGTATCGAGCTTTGGCTCTTTTCTGGAATGTGGGAGGAGAGAATAAAGGTCTTGGATAAGATATCTGTGTCTGAAAGTAATACCTCTTGAAGAAATGAGGAGAACTCTCTGTCTGTTGATGTGTGTCTTTTTCTCGGCCTCAGCCTTTGATGAACGACCTGAAATGGCCTTGTAAATAGCAGACATTTGTGTTTATAAGTCTTTTTATTTGGTTCTAAGAGAATGTGAACAATCAAGCTCATCGCACAAGTACGAGAAATTTTTTTGTATGGGGGGTCTCAAAACATCCGCACACCATCTTGTTACCCGGAGCGGAGCGGACAATGGAGGGCGGCAGCTCGAATTCAAAAGTTTGGTTCAGGAACTTTACACATTAAAAGGAAAGAATTTGATCGGAGGAGCATCCATTTTGTCTTTTGATCTGTGTATTTGAAATGTCTTCGAAGGAGGATGAGATCTTCAATGCCTGTGAAAACGGCACATTCAAGTTCGCCCTGACTCAGGCGCAGAAGCTCATCAAGAAGTATCCAAAATCGACTTACTATCAGGTTCTTCTCAATTACGTTCTTCTACGCTCAGGTAGGGAATCTGAAGCTATCAAAGGCTGTGTGGAAATCTTCAACAAAACTCCAAATGATACTCAATCTCTGGAGTTGCTCAATACTATCTTCAATGGTGTGGGCATGGAAACCGAAGCATTGGCCGTCTATGAGAATGCTGCGAAGAAGTACCCATCTTTTGAAATCTTGACCAAATGGTTCCATCTTGGTTGTGAATCTGCAAACCACAGAGTCTTGCAGAAATCCTCTATTGCACTCAAGAACTTATTCAACAAGAGAATGTTCAACTTGTGGGCTGCTTTCAATTGCTATCTGGCCGCCAACGCACCTGATGCGACTGTCATGGAGAAGGGCCTCTTCCCAAAATTGGGATTGAAGATCATTGAAGGATTGAAACCAATGCAGAATGAACAGGACACATACGTGCTTGGCAAACTTTTGCAAATGAATGGCCAAACTGAAAAAATTGTGGAGGAGATCTTGGAGTTTAGTAAGAGTGACAAGCTTGATTTGGAACTCCAGATCATCTTGCTTGAATCTCTTGATAAGTTGGAGAACTGGGAGCAGTTATACAAGTGGTCTGAAACTGTTCTTATGACCTACAAACTTGATGACTTTGACACTTGGAAATACCTCATTAAGAGTTCTTTGAAGCTGAACAAGGACATCACCGATATCATCGCATCATACAGTTCAAGAAACTCCAAGTTGGCAAACATTGAACTTCAACTACAATTAGGAAATGACATTCATGAAGCTGTATTTGCATACTTGGAATCCATGGGTTCCAAGAACTGTGCCTTCTTCGACATCAAGCATTATATCTCTCATTTGGACTCTGGCAAGCTTATTAGCTGGCTCAGCGACCAAGAGATTCCAAGAGGTGAGAAGGGACTAACTTGGGAAGTCAACGTTACCAAATTCCGTGTTCTTGTTGACAGATCACTCCTTAAGAGTCCAGAACTCGTTACAGAGTTGGTTTCCAAATATAACTTCTACAAGTCCCTCTTGACGAACAAGGCCAAGACTGACTTCTCCTCATCATCCGAACTCATCCTTCTCATTGTTCAAGCACTCCTCACTCAGTCATACTCCACAAAGACACTTCTCATCTGCATTACCATTCTTGAAGGCGCTGTCCTTAAAGATGAACACGAATTCCATCTTCGTCTCTGGCTCATCCAGCTATACACCGTTCTCAATTGTCCACAACGCACACAGTTCCACTATGACACTCTTAAGATCAAGAATGTTCAGCATGATATCCTCAGTCACTTCTTGTGTTCTCGTCTTTCATCAACTCGTCCAATAGTGGCGTTGTTGGAGAAGAGTTATGATGTGTACAAGAGTAATGATACCGAGACTGTCTATTTCACCAAGGTGGGATTCAACAAGGGTGCATTCAACAAGCTGGAGAAGATCCTGGAGTTCCAAAAGATGCTGGGACAGAGTTATCAGAAGAAACATCTCGCATTGCAGGGACTCAAGATGGGAAGATTGTTGAACGATAAGGTTCTAACTTCTGAGTATAAGAAGGCTGCATTGAGTGATAATGAGGAATTTGATAACAGAGACATGAAGATCTTCTGGAACTTTGGATTTGATGAAGTTTTGGAGGACCTTAAGAGTAAGCTGTTGGTTAATGTCCCAGGTAAGGGTTACAACTCTGTCATTGCCCTCCAGGAGAAGTTGATTGCCGGTGAGATCGACATCATTCCAGAGGATATTGACCTCAGCTGCTTGAGTGAGACTGAGAAATGGTCCTTTGAGACAATTGCTTGTGTTAAGAAGTTCTTGAGTGGTAAATCTACGGTGGATGAAGTCATCGCTCTTTACGACAAAGCTCCACGCATTCCGCAAGAGCCATCCTGGAACTGTGCTCACACTATCTTCTCACTGATCGACACCTGCAAGGCTGTTCAGTCATTGTGGACATCTCAGAAGAGCAAGCAGAAAGGTGCTGACAGTGTGAGAGAGAGAAACATCTCGCTTTTGAGTAAGTTGAGAGATGATACCATTATGGAGACAAAGGCAACTGCAGCCGGGGAGATCCTAGGACACAAAACCGCTATTGAAGGCTGTCAAACCGTCAAAGATCTCGGCTTTGAAGACGTTGCTGAACGTGTCATTGAACTCGTCGTCAGGGGTAACACCGAGTCCTTCAAACTCATGTCACTGTTATAATTAATGAACGGAGATCCTCGAGATCTATGGAGGGGTCTAGACCTCTGCGAGACGCGTAAACGCGGAAATTTTCGCGTAAGTGTTGCGCGTACCGGCAGCTTCTATGGTACGGGCACAACAGGCACTTATGTCTAATTATATTCCCGCTGATCAAAGCTCAAATGCTCCTCATAGAACGCCTCCTCAGCCTGGAATCTGATCTGGTTGATCTGTACGTGTGCCACATCCACTCTCACAACATCAGATCCAAGAAGGAGAAGATCCCTTGGACACACGTCACATTCCGCACTCTCACACGAATCCCAGCATCTTCATCAGAAACTGCGCCCGCTCCAAAAGTTGGAAGTCTCACCACACTTCCTCCACATACCACACTCCTCTCTTGCAGACCAAACTAGGATGTCCATCGAGCTGCCCACAAGGTCTTACCGGTTCCACACGGTGGATCTCTTCGCTCGTGCAGCCACATCCTCCTCATCGTCCTCTTATGCAACTGATACCAACGGTTGCGTGGTGTGTGACAGTGATACCACATGCCCGACATGTAGCAGTGGTGAACAGTGTGTCATGACCATTCAAACCTGTTCAGAGTGTCCTTACACGTACTGCAAAGCCACTTCAACCTCCTCTTCTTCATCGTCGTCAAGCACAGGTAAGAGCATCGGAGGCATCGTTGGTGGTGCCGTTGCAGGTGTCATTGTGCTTGCTGTTCTGGCTTTCCTCTTCTACAAATACTACTACCAACGCAAAGTTGCCTTCAACAGAGTGCGGCAACACAAGGAATTCTTCTTCGATGATGATGCAGAGATCAACTTCCATCACAATAGAGGTATGGAGGATTTGGAGAAGCCATCGACGAGAACATCACTTGCAACCACTGTGTTCACAAGGGCAAGTAACATCATCCCAATCGCATACATCCCAGGTGTTACTATTGGTACGCGTAACGGAAGCAGTTCACGAATATCGACAATCAGTGAAGCTGGAACCGTCTCTTCAGAGTTTGTTGGCGATCGTTTTTCAAAGGCTAGTATTGTGGGGAACCCTGCACTCACGACTACAGCCATCAGGGCAAAGCCAAAGCTTGTCTCTGTTGTTGGAATCGACAATACCTCTGCTTCAACTGGACATGATGCAGTTCCTTCAACTGCTGTTGGAGCTCAGCAACTTGGTGGTGTGAGAAGTGTCCAGGTTGGTCGGAAGAACCAGGCGTTCGGTGGAGATCAAATTCTTGAGGAAGAGGAGGAGGAAGATGAAGAAGACGTCCAAAGTGTCGTCATAAAGAATGAAACTAATACTGTACTTACTGCTAAGAGTGATTATGAACCATTTATTATTGAGGAGGAAGATGAGGATGCAGAAGATAATGAGCTTGTGTCCATGAGATCGCATGGTAGTGTTATTCTTGAGGTTGAAATTGACCAAAATAAGTCCCCTTTTGATGATTCCCTCAGTGATAGCTGAGGGAGGTTTTTAATGAAATAAAATTTTGCTTCTCTTAATTATCAACTTGTGGTTTCTGTAGAGGAGAACTGGAGAAGAGTTTATGTGGCAGATTTATCGGTACGGCCACTAATCCATGGTTTTTTCTCGAAATCCAGCGGGATGATGAGCATTTAAGATGCTGTTGTCTTCTCCTAGAAGTTCTATCTGAGCTCAGGTTCTCTCTCTAAACATATTCACATCGGAGAAATGGTGGTCCACAACCCAAATAACTGGCACTGGGTCGACAAGAACTGTCTTCCATGGGCAAAGAACTACTTCAACGACAAGCTCCCGGCTTTGGAGTTCCCAGAACAAGACGTCACCATCACATCCGTCACCGTTTCCGGTGACTGTGACGTTTCCAACAGAAAGGGTAAAGTCATCTGCATCTATGATATGACACTCGAGATTACACTCACCGGAAAGAACGCTGATGAGTCCTTTGAGGGCACTGTCTCCGTTAGTGAGTTCATCCACGATGAGAAAGAGTACGAGTACGACTACAAGCGTTTCGGCTCCCACAAGACATTTGTGCAGAAAACAATTTTGCCAATCATCCAGCAGGAACTTTGGAAGTTTCAGGAGGAGCTCATCCAGGCACAGGAAGAAGACCTCCAGAAGAAGAACGTCGCCCACGGCCACGACGAGTAATGAACAAAAGGGGAAAGGTTCCTCTTTTGTCACAAGGCTAAACTACGCATTCCTACCCATATAATAGAATCCATGGTAGGTACTAGGCAGAAGTACTGGTAAAAAGAAAAGTCTTCCTTTCTGATACATGATACATGACATTTTTGCAAATAAGATCTCGTAGAACATGATAGATCAAAGGACCAAACATCCAAACACCAAACGGTTCGTCCACGCTTTCGCGCTTGTTGTGTGAAGTCAACGATTCGCCTCCAAGTGCTTCTTTGTCTTTGATTAATCATTGCAAAACAGACAAAATTCTTGCTTCTTTGGGCTTGAACGGTACTGTAGGGGTATTGATCTTTGTTCTGGTAATTGGCCTCCGAAGTTACAAGCTTAAGCGCCCTACTCACCATACCGTACACCATTACAACATCCAGACGCGTCCTATACACTGTGACGTCTTCTCAACACACAACCTAACTCCACGTATACACACACAATGGATGAAGATCTTCTTGTGAATACCAGAAAGCGCAGAGCTAATGCTGGTTCGCGTTTGAAGCAGCTCCTCAGCGCCGAGGAAAGAGTTGCTGAAGAAGATGATGTTGATCTTCTCTTCGTGGAAGATGAGGATGATAAGGAGTACAATTCTGAAAGTGAAGAAGAAGAGGAAGAGGAAGGAACTGGGGAAGAACAGGAAGGTGAAGAAGTTGAAGATTCAAAGAAGAAAGGTACACCTACGCCCGAAGTTGAGGGTGAAGAAGAAGAAGGAGACGAGGATGATGAAAGTGATGGAGAACCAGTCAATGATGATGAAATGTTCAGTGATTCTTCTGACGATTCATCCTCTGAAGATTCTGATGCTGGAGAAAAAGAACTTCAGAAGGCTGAAAGAGCAAAGAAGCGTGAGAAGAAGAAGCACATCATTCCACAGATCAAGAAACCAACTACTGTGAAACCGAAGCCAAAGAAAATCTATGATGCACCAAAGGCTGACACATTACTCTCTGAGAACCGTCGTTCCTCTTCACGTCGTGCTGCAGTTCAGAATAAGCTTGACCTTGTTGAGAAATTGAAGGAGGAGGAACAGCGTCGGTCTACTGCAAAGCCTGTAACGAAGGTTGAGTACGTGGAGATGACACAGGAGGAGAGATTAGCTGAAGCACTTGAAACAGAAAAGTACAATGTCAGTACACTTAATAAGTACCAGGAACAAGAAGTTGATCGTGCAAAGAGAAGACGTGAAATGATGATGAACAAGAGAAGGAAATTGACGAATATCATGAGCATAAAGACTTGTGTCAAATTTGTGGAGATTGAAGAAGAAAGAGAATTGGAAAAGTTCTACTTGACAAGAGATGTCTTGAAGAAAAAGGATAGAAGAGGAAGAAAAAGTGAAAAGCAGAAACGTGAGGAAGAGGAGGAAAGACTCAGAGAAGAGAAACTAAGGGAAAGATGGGAACTCTTGAACAACCCAGAGCTCAGATATGTCGTTGGTGAGAAAAAGAATGACGATAGTACATCTACAGAAGCTGGAGGTGAAGATATCAAGACCGAGTCCTCTGAGAAGACTGACACTTCTGGAAAGACTGATGCACCTGAGAAGGCTGAAGAAACACAGCCTGCAGAAGGTACTGAACCTACTACTGTTGAGCCAACCGAAGAGTCGAAGACTGGTGTTGAATCAGTTGAGGTGAAGAAGGAGCTTGTTGCAGAGTCTGAAATACCAGGGGAAGACTCTGATGTTGAGCTGAGAAGTTCCGAGAAATTGGAAAGAGATACAAGTCCAGGTGAAGACTCAGACGTTATTCTTATTGGTATTGAGAAAGATGACTCTGTATCGAAGGATGATGAGACAACAGAGCAGGTTGCAAAGGAGCAGACACCGGCAGAGGATATCACAATGGATGATGCATCGAAGGAGATTACACCGAAAGTGGATGATCCAAAGGAAGAGGAATCCAAAGAAGAAGAATCTAAAGAAAAGGATTTGAAGGAAGAGGAATCGAAAGAGGATGGTACCAAGGGGGATGAGTCTAAGGAGGAGCCTAAGGAGGAAGAAGCAAAGGTTGAAGGTGATGTTGAAACTGTTCCTGCCGAAGATAATGATGGTGATGTGAAAATGGAAGATGCAGATGCTACGGAGACGCCTAATGACACACCAAATGGAGACTCGAAAGCCACGCCAGAAATCAAGACAGTCAAATTTGCAGACCAAGTCAAGCCTGAGGCTCCAGAGCGTCCTAAGATCATCTATCAAGGTCCAAAGCAAATGGTTGGTGTTAACTTGGTATCATTCGAGCATAATTATACTGTGAACAAGCTGCGTTCGCTCATGTTTGGTTCTCAGGCTTTGTTACCAGCTACACGCAGATCCGCTGATGTGGAACCATTGGTGCGTATCCGTCAAGATCCAAGTCTCGTAACCACAGACCCAACAACTACTCTCAAACTTCCAGATCTTTCTGTTCTTGACTCATTCCCAGAGTTTGGAAACTTTGAAAAGGTGCATAGAGAAATCAGAACTGTTGAGGCTGTTGAAGCCACAAAGATTGTTCTCAAAACTGAGGCTCCAACTGGTATCTACCTCCCTTCAGGCCAGAAGAAGAGTTGTCTTATTACAGGAAAGCCTGCTGTCTACTTTGATCCAAGCACAGGTATGCCATATGCTGATGTGGAAGGATACAAACTGATTAAGGAGATTCAAGAAGGTAAGTATAAGTGGTGTGAAGGAGGATATGTTGGAAATTATCATGCAAAGGGTGTTCCTGCCGGGTTTGCTGATTAATTTTAGAATTTAGCTCATGACTTTTAATGAAAGATGTTAGAAATGTTCTTATACGAGTGTACTAGAAGCAATATCTGTGGAATTAGTCAACGCACTACCCCTGTCAGGCTGGCCCATTAGCTGCTGGACGCGCGGAAAGGTGTGATGGGTCGTAAAACAGTCATATGCCCACATAATTGACATTTTTAGCCATTTTTTGAAAGCTCTTCGCCTGTTTAACTCATCCTGATGTAAATAAGCAGTAAATAGGGAGGTTTTTGTTCAAATTTAGGAAATACTCCAGGAAATAGAGTGACGTTATCCATAATGAACAGTTCATTCAAAAAATCCAAAAATCAGACAAATTTTTAAACTATTAGCACTCATTTTATGGCTTTAAGAGTGATACCACAAGATTGGGCTTCTTTTTATGAAGAAGAATCCATCTCTAAATACTCTCTAAGATGCACTGTTGTGGAGAAACTTGAATTTATTTAGGGGCTAAAATGCGTGTGGAATCTGATGTTTTGAAGGTGTGGAATGAGGTGTTAGCTCCAAGGAGTTGGGATCCCGACAAGTGGTACCTTTATACATCTGCCTTCAATTATCAGACCGAAAGATCACATATTTAACATTGTATCGTTATGTTTACTTGCTGTATGAATCAGATCTATTATGAACACCTTGTCATGGCGTCCTTTGCGTGGCATCCAACCTCCACTTTACTACGAGAAAGATTTCATATCATCATAAATCACATTTCAATACATCACACAATCATTCCTCCTTCAACACACCACCGCCAGTTCTAATGAACTCAACATACTTACTAAATCTTCCCAAATCCCTTCCTTCAGCGTGCAATTTAGTCAACAAGGTCAACGCGGTGATACCGACTCTTGTAGCACTCCACTTTGAGGACAACTCCAAGATCCCTTTCTTTCCTCTAGCACTTTCATCCCTCTTCTGTTTGAATACACCAAAGAGTGTGATTCTAGCCACGATAGCAAACAGAGGTGCGCTAGCAGTGTGACGGTAGGCATACCACCAAAGACCGGAAATGAATCCATTCAAACGTGGGCTGATACGCGTGGTAAAGAGGACATAGGAGGTGATGAGCGTGGCCAGTGTTGTTCCTGTGAACTTGAGTGATGAAAGAAGGGTGTTTTGAAGAAGAGCCTTGGTATCTGATGGGTATGGCGACAATGGTGAATACTCAAATGATTCAACTTCGGCGTCAACTTCGGCGTCAACCTCAACTTCAGCTGCAGCATCAGAATCAGCATCGGTGACAGCCTCTGGCTTGTTCTCAATAAGGGAACTTTCCTTCGTGAAAATATCTGCGTTACTATCACCAACCTCTTCGTATTCATCATCCTGACAGCTTGTTCCAGTGGTAGTGGAGAGCACTGCCGTCGAGGTGTTCGTACTAAGTGACTGTGCCTTCTTAGCTTGACGCTTATAGTAGAGGTAGAAAGCAGGGAAGGAGGCCAAAAAGATGATAAATGCCTTCTTTGGTATATTCTGCTTCAAGATGGTGAACAAGTGTGGTTGGGATGGGTTCAATATTGCAAGCTTGGCGTTTGTATGAGCAGGGTTCGTCGTTGCAATAATCACTTCTTTATGGAGTAGTCCCCTGTTAACACGCTTTGCTCTCTTCACTTGGACAAAGACATCCATTGTACTTGGCCATTCCGAAAGATACCAGATCGGTTTTGGCTGAACAAGACCAGAATAAAGGAAGTCAGCGAATCTTGTGATGATTCCAGAGATGTATTGAGGTGAAGTTGTTGCCTGATCAAACAATTGTGAGAGACAAAGAGGAGCCAAATACCAATAAGATGAGAATTTGTAAGGTAATCTCTCAGCATACTTAAGTATAAGTGCCTCAAGAGCCTGAACTAGTGCATGGACTGAGGCATAGTCCTTTGCGTAGCCTTCTGGTATAAGAGGAAGGGAGATCAAGGAGAGTACAAGCCCTGCTTCCTCCGGGGTCTTGACTTTAGACTGAATAAGCGGCATTGCTGACGTCAATAGAGAAAGTGATGTCGCATACTGGGCTTGAAGACGTAGATCTTGTGTGTTGAGTGTAGTTGTAAGAGGATGCTTGATGTTTGTGACGATCTTGCGAATTGAAAGGAGTGTTGTTAAGGCACCAAAGATTGCAAGGAAGTGGCGTATAAAGACACGGGAAGTAGCTGAAGCAAGCTTTAGATCTTCACTAGACTGATCATGAGTAGTCTCAAAGTCATCAATGATAGTTCTGAGCCACTCAATGATCCTGATACGCGTATCCTCGTCGTTGATGTGGACTTCAGTCAGCAGCTTAGGAAGCGAGTCCGAGAGCTTTGAAAGCCACTTGGGCGACACAGCAAACTGGGAGACGTACAAAGCGAGTTTATACGTCTTTACCGTGATCTTGGAGGACATTCTTTGGCTGATAGTTTGGTGTTCGGTTGTTGTTTGTAGTGGGATGCTCGCCACCCTTTTTGTTTCTTCTTTGCGCGACAGGGAATTCTTTACCCCACATTCCAAGGGAACAGTAGCTTGGATTCTCTGGGAATTGAGGTCGTCAACACTGGAATCAAGTGGATGGACGGCACGTACGTTGGTGCGATGAATTAGTTGATAGTTCAATGTCTATAGGCGTCTTTTGGGAGCTTTAGATCTCGATCTTAGTGATACAGCGCGTCATATTAGATTGCACATTAGAAGAACGCAAAAGGGTGACAAACATATTTAAACAGAAATCGAAGAAGAAACGGAAGATCCCATAAGATACAGATAAATATCAGATGATGTTATCGTCGATGAAGGTCTTTCTCAAGTCAAGTCTCTTTTGACCGTGTAATCTTCTCAAGAAGTCCAGCTTTTCTGGATCATTAGACTTAAGGTACTCATCATCTCTTGGTGACCAAACACCGTGAACATCTTCAGGTGGGTTTTGACCAGTCTTAAGGAATGTTTCAAAGTACTTTGGAATCAACACAAGATCACCACAGACAGACGTAATGATAAATGTACCAAATTTCTTCTGAACACCAGCCTCTTCGTAGAGAGCATCAATGAGATGCTCGGCATCACCGGAGTCATACTGTCTGTTAACAATCTCAGTGATCTTATCAACAACTGAAATCAATGGCTGGAAAGTGAAGAACTTAGCAGTCACGAGATCATCAGTGACGAACTCTTCTGGATCAGCAGCAGCATTGTTCACAGCGGCAACGGCGGCAGCAGCTTGAGATTCAAATAGGTTACTTGAAGCAATGCTAGCAAGGGCACTCTGATCACCAGAAAGGAACACATTAGATTCATCTGTCTGGTCCGTAACTTTCTTTCTCTTGTATCTGATACCTGGGAAGGCCTCATTGTGCTGACGAAGTCTCTCAGCCATATCCATATCCTGATCACTTCCATCTGTTCCCTTCTTCTTCATGTTTCTTCCTGTGAAGTTCTTCATTTCACTTGGCTCCTTACCAGCATTGACCTCACCGTCATAGTAGTCGATGTACTTCAGGATACCGAAAGGAATGGCAAACTTACGATAACGATCTCTCCAAGCGGACTTGGTATGGTTTGGGTTCTCTTCAGCAAGCTTCTCAAAGAACTTACCAGGCAAGATCAAATCACTTGGATCGGTTGGTGGAGATCCATCCTTTGGCTCAATGATCTTCTTAACTTCCGAGCAAAGAATGTAATCATCAGCAGCTGTGAACTTTGTCTTAAGAGTCTTTGGCATATCAGTCACTGGAATGTGCTTTCCTTCAGCATCAATGATTAGATTACCAGAATTGTCAACTTTGTAAACATACTGCAAACGTTGTTGTAAGTGAGTACGGAATCTGTAACGGATGGAATTACCCGTGTGTCTTCCAATCTTCTTAGCAATCTCTTGGTAGAGCTTGTGAGTAGAACGGAGATGAGGATGTAATCTCACCTGTTCCAAGATGATCTCATCTTCCTGAGTAGTGAAACCATTCTTATTGTGCAGGTTAATACGGTCCTCACGTGTGACGAAGGCACCGGATGGGACAGAAGAGGCTGCTGCAAGACGTGCCTCGCGAGACTCCGGATCAAGTGCGGCAACGTTTGAAGGGAGCTGACCAGGAGTAGCACCTGGGGTAGCTTCATTAGCTTCATCAGCTTCATTTGCTTCTGTAGTTTCCTTGTTTTGATCCAAGAAGTTCACAAGATGTTGGACACCGGCATCAGTCTTGTAAGCGTTGATGTCCTGACACTCCTTCTTCTCAACACTGTCATACACGAATTTAGGGTCAACAATGGTGCGTGACTCATCTGCATACTTGGTCAACAAGATGGCATCACCTTGCTCTTCAACGACCTTACCACCGTTTGAAACAATGGACTCGACCAAATGATCACGGTTCTCCTCGTCGGTTGGGACATAGAACTCCAAAGGAGTATCGTTAGCAACAAACAATTGACTATAACGGTTAGTATTTCACAGCTTCAACAGAAAAAAACACCCATTTCAGCCCATTGGAGTTCCCTAGTCAGCACAAAAGGACCAATATCACTAGTATGACGCGTCTCTGAGTGACATCTGTCGTTGTTTACACCGCAGGTGCGCTCAGTTCGAACACGTTACACAGGGGGGACAACGAAAACACCAAACAACAAACATCCAACGAGTCGGAACCGGGGGTAAATTTCAAAAAACATACCTCATCTCTAAAGGGTCAGCCTTAAGTAGAACCAGAGCGGACGGTGCGTTTGGAATCCGTTACTGCTTCGTTGGAAAGCTTCTGGTGTGTGGGTTTGTTGTGGCGGGTGGTGTGTGGGTGAGGTTTTTTCTTGTTGTTGATCGAAGCGGCTCGTCAAACAAGTTCGCGAATGGTAGGGGACACATTTCCTTATTTGGACATTGTTCCGCGTCACGTGTATTGGTGTTCTCTATTAGGGGCACAACCAACGCGTTATACTCGTTGAGTGTTGTATTGAAAGGTGATTTGTACCGGAATATACTATGAATTGGAACTTGCAGAGATACTAGCGACTGCAGTTTTTGCTGGGGCCTTTTCAATATCACCGACAGGAGCACTCTCAATAACTTCAACCTTTCCAGAGCTATTCCTACCTCTCTTGACACTAAGGAAGAACCTCTTAATGTTTGGCAAGGACTCCACAATAGGATAGACAACTACCACCATAAGTCCGAAGAATGCCCATAAGAACGATACAGCGATATACCCTTTGAAAAACTTCTTTGTGAAGATGTAGTTGGAAGCATATAATGGGATTGGGAACAGAATCAAGTAGAACAAGACAAAGACTGTTGCAATTACAAACCCGATTTTCCTTCTCTTAAGCATGATATTATCATCATGCATTTCCTGTTTCAGAACAAGAGCAGTCGCATCTTCTCCACTCATGACATTCATAAGACCATGTTCCTTGTCAAACTCAACATCATCCACCTGCTTGATCTCAGTCTTCCACTTCTCCCAATCAAAGTCATCAGACTTGATCCATACAAAGATAGGAACCAAAATGACTGGGATTCCAATAGCGACTGTATTACCCGCAGCCAAAGCACCGTATGTAGAAAGAGACGAGAGCGTCACGACCTTAGACTCCGAGTAGGCATAACCGATCCAAACAGAGATGGAGATCGCTGAACCCATTGTGGTAGAGCAAACCATGGCAAATCCAGACATCTTACGCCAAAACAAAGTACATCCCATTGGAATGACATTGACATTGACAAAGATACCGATACAAGTTGTGATGAAAGAGACGTTGAAACTGGCTTTACTAAGACCAATAGCCAATGCGATCACACAACTTGAGAAGACCACAACAGAAGCATGTGTAACAAAGACAATTCTCTTACCTGTAGCCTGTGGGTTGATATAAGCTTTATAAATATCAAAAGTCCACAAGGCAGAAACAGCAACGGCTTCAGAAGAATAGCAGGCAGTACAAGCCATGAAGACCATCACCAAGACGGCGCCAGCACCACCTTTGCCCATGAGGGTATATGCTGCCACAGGAAGGACCAGACCATTAGAGATTTGCTCTGAACTAAGTTTGTCTGGATAAAGTGCAAATGCTGTAGTTCCTTCCAAAGCTCTGCATGCCAATCCCATAGTGGTAGCAAGAACCATTGGAAGAACAAACCATGTGACACCTCCAAGAGTGTATCCCCACAAGACACCAGCTGGATGAGCTGCAAGAGCTTTTTGAAACAATTGGGAATCAACAGCAGCTGCCCAACCTGCTCCAAACAAAATGAGACCGAAAAGACCACCATTGACAGAAGTGAAAGTGAGATACGATCCGTTCAAATTACCTGAAACTGGATCATCTTCAGCTGCAGCCATCAATAGATCATACATCTTGTCTGGGGAACCAATAAGATCTGAAGTGACATAAATGTGGAAGAGGAACATCAGCATAATAACAAAGATAATCACCACATGTGTCCAATCTGTGAGGAAGGTTGCCTTGATACCACCAAGCATAGTGTAGATAATCACGAAAAGCGGAAGCAACACACATGAAGCCTCTCTATTAACCCCTGTGATTGAAGCAAAAACTGCTGAACCATTGACCAGCAAATTAGCAGTATGAACAACTTGCTGGCAGAATGAATAACAACACATGGTTAAATGAGCTGGTGCTCCATATCTAACCCTGACGATTTCTTGGAAAGTGTGTGCGTTTGGTGCCTTTCTTTTCAACTCAATTGTAGCAACGGCAAAGATGATGATTTGAACACATGCTCCTGCACCATACCACCACGCTGCACTGATACCAAGCTGGTATGTATCCGTACATGAGAGCAAGAGGGTGGAGCCAATTGTCCAGGAAGACACCACAGCAGAAGCAATAAGACCAGCCTTAACGGATCTTTTTGCAGTGGAAAGCATCTCAGCGTCCTGGACTTCATTCATGTAGATGGCTAGCAACCAGGAGAGGGTAGCCATACCGAGGGCAAATGCGGCCCCAACACCAATGATGATACCATAACCAACACTCTTGTCGAAGACGATGAAATCTCCGCTTGCCATGGTGAGGTTTCTGTTCAATTGA
This sequence comes from Petasospora easanensis, assembly GCA_030580135.1. Taxonomy (NCBI): domain Eukaryota; kingdom Fungi; phylum Ascomycota; class Saccharomycetes; order Phaffomycetales; family Wickerhamomycetaceae; genus Petasospora; species Petasospora easanensis. The sequence continues at coordinate 390,010 of JAKTSI010000001.1, read as the reverse complement.
TTTCGAGTAGTTTAATGGACATCTCAGGATGATAGGGATGACAACCATAGAGTCGGAAACACATCTGCTTTAAGAGATTGGAGGAAAAGAGATCTACCGGAAGACCTCGGGGGTCCAGAAGGTGACTAGGTCTTAAAGCAAGGGTACTGATAACGCATGCACCCCTAAAAGGAAATTTCAGCGAGTTGAATAGGTACTCAGCTAGTCGTAATTACATCGGAATCCATGACAGGCTGCAAGTTAATGCTACGAGGCTCGAGAGTTATCAAGTACGGAGATAAGAGCGCCGTAGTTTTTCTCGTTTGGTCCGGCATCAATTCACTATCAGCGCCGCCAGGAACACGTCACTAAAACTGATAACGCACTTTTGAATCTCCTCTAGTCCATTACTTTTGAGCCTGGAACCCGTATTTGTCCTTCAAGGTTCATAAAGTTAGTCCCCTGTTACAGAACGGCTATGCCCTATAAGCATTTAGAAGGTGAACTCTATGCTCTTATACAAGGGCATGCTCATTGCCTTCAGAAGCAGGATTGCATATCGTATCATCAAGACATGTAAGGAACGTAATTATTAATATTATCTCGGTTGCGGTCCAGTCAAAGGGAGGACCTTACTTCGCATGCGAGGGAGGATGATAAGGGAGTGCGGCTTCTACAAGGCCACTGTCCTCCAACAAACTCCTATAAACACCCCAACGATAGCCTGTGGTCTGGAATGTATCAGAAAGGTGTATAAAAATTCAATACCACAACAGAAACACAATACAAGGTTGCCCAAAACTCATTGTCTGGAAGCCAAGCCCAAGAGAAGTAGCAGATCCCGGGGGAGTGCATAGCTGAAGCATTATGAGCCCTGGCTAAAATAGCAGGGCCACATAACCCTTGATTACAGAGCTAATACGACAGAACTCATAAACAATGTCGAACAGAGAAAAAAAGTTCCAAGGGCATACAGAATGGGTTTCTCTACGTATTAAACCAAGACTGATAGCATGCTGATAACAATTGAGCAGCCACTTGCTCTGACCTGGCGCTGTCTTCTAGAATGGTACCAACTCAATTGACGTCAGTGGATTGAACCAAGCGTATAACAGACGACTTGTTAAGCTAAACAGATTTTGAATTAAAGTATATATTTAACACAAGTATAGTAACATGCAAAGTGAGGATGATCACCACAACCCAAAGACCTTAAGAAGGTAATCAAACAACAATCCATAAGTGAAGTAGCGACCATACCCGATATTATTCACAAAGTACCTCCAACAGTTCTTTGGATTATCCAAATTGACTTTTCTAATCATCTCAACAACCTTGTATGCGAAAACACCACCACCAGCGAGGAATCCTGGCATCATGATTGACCCTGATGCAACACCTGCAGCAGCAAGCAAACCGAACTGAGCCACTGTCAATCCAGCAAAGATCTTTTTGGAGTTATTACCCCAAGCCAATGCAGTAGACTTGATACCTGCCTTAATATCAAAAGCCTTATCCTGGTGAGCATAGATGGTATCATAAGTCATTGTCCACATGAAAGAAGACAGGTAGAGAGGGATCATCGTAGGCCAGTCCCAAACTAACATAGCTGGGAATCCCAACAATGCACCCCAGTTAAAAGCAGCAGACAAGACGGCCTGTGGGTAGTATGTGAATCTCTTGAATAGTGGGTATGTACAGACAAGTGCCAATGATGAAGAGCCCAAGAGGAAGCAATCAAGTGGGAGACAAAGGATGACACCAAGACCAACGGCCAATTGTCCACCAGCAAAGGCAATGGCTTGCTTAGTAGAGACTCTTCCAGATGCAATTGGTCTCTCAATGGTACGGATGACTTTATCATCCAAGTTACGATCAAGGAGATCGTTGATGGTGCATCCGAAGCCTCTCATGACAATGGCACCAATACCGAATGTTGTGAGCATGAATGCAGTTGAGGCCAACGGTGCCACAGCTTCAGTTGCAGCAAGAAGGATAGACCAAGTACATGGCAAGTATAGAAGCCATGTCCCCACAGGCTTCTCTAATCTCATCAGTTCGGCGTAAGGGATCCATTTTTCTGGAAGTTTTGAAACAAAGGGACCAAGACCATCTAGACGCTGTTGACTGGCAAGTGCACGTGCTTCTGGAGTGAAGATCTCTGGTTTATTTTCCAGTTGTGTTGAGATTGTTGATTGTGATCTAGACGTTGAGAGTGTTCTAATAGACGTAATACACGATGAGTTCAGTATCGAGGAACGCGTGAGCAGCGACCTTTGAGTCGATAGCAATACTCGTTGTGAGAGTAATGTGTGCGTGGACCTTAAGAACATGTCTATGATAACAATCAGCCAAGGCCAGCAGGAGAGTCCAGAGAGAAGAGAGAGAGAATGCACGAAACGGAGTCGAAGGTGCGACATTCGAGATTATGAGATTTTTACGCTAATGTACTAATGAGGAATGGTTACAGGCACTGCTGAAAATGGCGTAAAACCAGCGCCAATTGGCGTGAAAAACTGATCACGCCGGTTGTCCGAGATTACGCCGATTTGCGATAACCCAATCGCCGCCGAGTGACTCAGATGACATCTTCTCCAGAGTCTCCGAGTTTTCACATAACTCCACACACAAGTCAGTCATCACGTCTCTGTGTCCATTGTCTTCAATCACACTAACAACGGATCGAAATTGGTGGCTACAAACTGTTTCCTCGAGCCGCTAACCCGCTTATCTCATCCATCGCTAACCTTCCCGCTGGTCCATCGAGCAACATCTTATAAAAGGCAGTCTGACATTCCACTTTCTAAACAACGAGCAATCGATAAACAAAGAAGCCTACACTCACATACACACACACACATAGAGGCATATCCTTATAAACAAGCCACCATGCTACAACAACGAACCATTAATCGACGCTCAAAGCTAATCTCCAATCTCCGAACTCTAGCATTTCTTCACACTGCACAGCCGTCCACGCCTAGCATTGACCTCACCTCAAAACCTGACTTCTCCAAGTATCACAAGCACATCGAAGACATCTCCTCGCATCTCGCTGACCTCGGCCCATTCCCTTCCCACTCTCCATACCTCAACCCTCAACACTTTTATCAGAACACCGTGGTGAAAGACTGGAGTCGTCGTACCCCACATCCTGTCACACTACAACATCTTGCCATGTATGGTAAGACTTTGACCGAAGGTAAGATCATCGCAAGTGCCAATTTTGTGAGGCTAGAATTACCCGTGAGAATTGCTTTGAAACTTAGAGAGCTTCAAGATCTACCCTTCAGTGTGGTGAACAACTTCCATTTGGCCAAAGTTTACGAATCGTACTATGATATCTTTGAAAGATTCAGAAAAGTGCCTAAAATCCATACTATTGAAGATAACGAGAAGTTCTGTGAGATGTTGGAAGAAATGCTTACTGATGTCAACTTGTTGAACTTGCCGAATCTGATGATGGGCGCTTTGGAGTGTTGTATCTTGGATGCTCTTCCAAGGGATCAGCTTGATGAGCTCATCTCCTCGATGTTGAGGGCAAGAATCTCGAGACGTTTGATCATTGAAGAGCATTTATCATCTACAAACAACTTCATGACCGATCCAAAGAGTGGCCGTTCCAAACAGTTTATCGGTGACATCTTCTTCAAATGTTCCGCCTCTGAACATCTTCAAATCTCAGCACACAACGCTGCCCAATTCATCGAGAACTTGTATCCAGGTATCCAAATGCCTAAACTCGTCATTGAAGGTGCCAAGGATCTCAACTTCTACTTCCTAACGGCCCATCTCCACTATATGCTCGGTGAGATTCTTCGTAATTGTTACGAAGCCACCGTGAAACACTTCATTGAATCAAACCCTAAACCGGGAGACACTCCACCTCCAGTGAAAGTATGCCTCATTGATTCTCGTGACCATGTTGGATTCCGTTTCTCTGACCGTGGTGGCGGTGTTGACATGGAACCAATCTCAAAAGCCTGGTCATTTGCTAAAGACCCAGTGTTGGCTCGTCAGAGTCTTGCCAATTTCCACAAGTTGCCAAACCTGGACCTGGAAGCAATGGCTGGTAGTAAAGCTTCAAACATGAAGGCTAGAAAGACACTTATGCACACATCCGTTGGAGGTATTGACGACAACAGAATGAAAGAGGCCACCTTGATCAATTTGATTCAAAGACCAGCAAAGTATAAACTTGGTTTGGGTCTCGCTATGTGTAAAGTGTACTCTGATTATTGGAACGGTGATTTGGTTGTTCATTCCTTGAAGGGCTATGGTACTGATACATACCTCAAGCTCGGGAAACTTGGATACCACAAGGATAAGCTACAACTTGATAGAGCTTGATTACTATATATTCGAATGTTATGACTTATGATGTATTAGAAACGGTTTGTAGAATGCAAAATTAGTCTAATATCACTCGGAATCAGACATGTTGACGTCCTCAGTCTTCTGTTCGTCCTTCTCGTCAGTATTTGTACCATCAGCCTTTTCATCATCAGCTTCATCACCCTTCTTCTTATGTGATCTTCTTCTCTTCTTCTTCTGTTCAGTTGTCTTTGAAGGCTCATCATTCGTTGTTTTCTTCTTTTTGATACTCAATGGATTTGGTTCCTTTGGACCTCTTTTCTTCTTTGTTTGTGTATTTTCACCTTCTTCCTGGATAATTCCACTCTTTGAGCTGTTTAAACCTCCGGTAAGCTTTGACTTCTCCAACTGTTGACTCACTTTAGCAGATGCAACACTCAATGGTTCCATGATCATGACGGAACGCTTCATATGGACGAGCGGGACACCTGGGAGTTTTCTCAAAGACCACCTAAGTCTCTCATTCTCACTTGCAACGACGTATCTGTGTTTATTATCTCCGTCGATGTTGACGATGGATTTGATGCATTCATGAGGAGGTTTAGAGTCCGGAGCCAAATGTCCACAACGACGTCTTTCGAATTGCTTAGCGGTGTCAATGGCACTCTGGTTCTTGGTCAGGTATAATGCCTGCATGCAACATTGTGTGATCATAGGCTTCACTTCGGCCTGGAGGGTTCTGGTAAGACCCTTTGTGATGTCAAAGGAGGATTTATCACAAGCTAAGACGAGCTCATCGTCTACTATCACTTGGTACGGCTCTCTGAATTTGAAAGTGTGTTGGTACACAAGCATCTGCTTTCTATATGACTTGGCTCTTTTCTGTCTCATGATTAAACGGATATGGCAATAGTAAGGAACTCCGGACAAATCAGAGAGATCTTTAAAGAGATTTATGTATGTGCCAAATTTTTTTCTCTCCCTCTACGGATGACGTAAGCAGCACAGGGCCACATAACCTTTTATGATCGCGACCAAACAGGTGGCGAAATCTACTTCTATTCAACTATCGCCTTTATGAGGATTGACACACTAAACATACACACACACAAAAGATGTCGACTCCAGCTCGTAGAAGACTTATGAGAGACCTTAAAGTGAGTACTCTACCCTGCCTTTACACCGACCCTGGGGGCCATGAACGTGTGCTAACCTCAAACAATAGCGTCTACAATCAGATCCACCTGATGGTGTTTCCGCCAGTCCACTTTCCGATAACGTTATGGTGTGGTAAGTCTATTATATTCTTCTTTCTATTTATTCGGTAACTAACACTATCAGGAATGCCGTGATTATTGGCCCAGCAGACACACCATTCGAAGATGGTACATTCCGCCTTACTATCAACTTTGATGAACAATACCCAAACAAACCACCAAGCGTTAAATTCGTATCACAGATGTTCCATCCAAACGTGTATGCCAGTGGTGAACTCTGTCTTGATATTCTCCAGAACAGATGGTCACCAACATTTGATGTTTCATCAATCCTCACTTCTATCCAATCGCTTTTGAACGACCCAAACACGGGATCTCCAGCTAATGTTGAAGCTGCTAACATGTACAAAGATCACTCATCACAGTACGCAAAAAGAGTCAGAGAGACTGTGGAAAAGAGTTGGATGGATGATTTGGACGACGAAGAGATGGAGGAGAGTGATGAAGAGTAAAACTATTTGCGCCTCCCGGCCACTATCCCCCGGCCAGCGCTTTGTCCCACTTTCTTTCTTTTTTTTATAATGGTCATTGGCTCACATCTGTTTCTGATGTCGGTACTCATACAATACTTGTGGTATACCCTTGGTGTTTGCTTGCATTTGTCTTTTTTTTGTCCCTCTCTTTTCACTTCTGTTTCTTCTACTTTTGCTAGGAGAGATGCATGCCTTTTTTAAAAATATATGTACAAAGTTTCTCATTTCAACCATAGGTAATACCATTTCTTGGATTTCCTCTTAAGTTCTTCCTCCTGTTTCTTTCTTTCCAACTCTTCTTGTTCTTGTTGAAGCTTAAGGTCTGCCAGCAGTAATGGGTTTTCCGGGATCTCACCCATAGTACCTTCTTCACCAATAGTCTTATCTCTATACAATGCAATCATAGCGATGAAAGCAGCTAGATATACCACAACTTTACTAACTGGATCCAACCTTCTTGTGATTTTCTTGAACTCCTCTTGTCTTTGCTTTGTAGTCTGCCAAAGATCAATCTCCGGCAACTTGTTCACAACGTCCTTATCCGTTGGAGTTGCAGTTCTGATCTGTGAAGGTGTTGTGAATGGCAAATCTTCAGGCTGGACATTTGCAAACATGTTATCCTTAAGTCCCTCTCTTGCACCCCAGTTTCCGTAGGATATGTAGTATGCCATTCTCTTAGCATCGGGTGTCATCTTTGACCAATGCTGTTTCATTCTCTTCTCAATCTCCTCTATGACCTGATCACGATGGAACTGCGACAATGCATCGAACTTACGAGGTCTAGCAAGGATAGGCTTCGTATCGATGTGTTCGAATGTTTCCTCGTTACCCAAGATTCCTTCAAAGACTCCCTTGAGCGACGATGAGATGAGTTCGGCCCTCTCACGGGCGGAGATCTTGGGCTCAGCAGGGCGCTTGGGAGTCGGACGCACCTGCTGCTTCTGTGTAGAGTACAGACGCGTTACTTGTCTTCTTAACATGGCGATATCTGCTGTGCCGCTGTGCTCTGCGCTGAGTGTGAGACCTCTCTCCGCGTCCTGGGCGTAGTTAAGCGCGCGACGAATCAGAAAAGTAATTGGAGCCTAAAATAAAACTCTGAGGGCCATTCATTTCGCGAAAATGCTGGGCCCAGTTTTCGAACAGAGAAAGGAGCCAAAGGAGAGAAGGGCTGCCCCCACCGCCCCCAGTCACTCTACGAACAAGAAGGCTTCAAAGGGCTCAAACATCACACAAAACCATCAACAATCACCCGCGTCACGAGAAGCCACAGCATGAACCCGTACTACCAGCGGCTCCACGGGAAGGACGGCAAGGAGGGTATCTCTATCTCCTCCTTGCTGGACAACAAGGATGCCAGCAACGACAACAACCACTCCGCTCCAGTAGTCGACCTGACGGGCGACGAGCCTGTAATTGAGCTGTCGTCCACTTCAGAGCAGGATGAGGCCCCAGAGCCACCAAAGAAGAAGGAGGAGCCTCGCAGAGCCACAAGGAGATCAACACGTGTTGCCATTGATTCTATAGTGTCCAAGCCTGAGGATGACAAGCCCAAGCCGGCGCCAAAGGCCAGAAAGCCACGCACAACAAAGAAGAAAACCGCTGAAGAGAAGGCTCCTGAGAAGGTTGTTGAGAAGCCTATTGAGAAAGTTATACAGAAGGCACTGGAGAAGCCAGAGGAGAAGCTAACCTTTCAACGTTCTCCAAGTGGTATGAAACCAAACATCTTCAACCTGGTGAATGGACCAAGCGATCCACCACCACAAAAAGAGACATTACAACCACCAAATCTGATGCCAATTCCTCAACATCTTCCTCCAATGCATGTTCAGCAACAACCTCCTCCTCAGATCATATTCCAACAGTACCAACGACCAATCCAGCCGGGAACACATAATGCACCATCGACACCCTCACATACATTAACACTTGAAGGACAATCTCCAATCCTACCTTCACAATCCAATGGTATACAAGGATCCACTCTTTTCATCCAAATGAACCGTAATAGCACAGATCCTACCACAACTCCACCTGCAAAACCAAAAGCCACGCGTAAACGTAAGGCACCAGATACGACCACCAATGGCACAGCACCAAAGAAGGGGAAGAAGAAGGGAACATCTTCAGCGGCATCTACACCAGCTCCTAATACCGCTGTTCCTTCCGCTAGCGGAACACCAGCTCCTAGTGGTCCATCGGAGACTCCTGACCCATCAGCTCCAGAGTCCATGAATGATAAGCTCAAGCAACCCAATCCGAACAGTAACATCCCACCACCGGTGGTTGTGGACGTTGCTGGTGCAGTTAAGGACGACAAGGTGGAGGCTGACCCAATTATCGCATTGCATGTCCCATTACGCACACCGACTGAAGGTCCTGGATCCGCACAGGTTGTGTTTAACGTGTTGAAGATGTGTGAGGATAAGTACGGCTGGAATGCCCTCCATCCGAACGCGTCAAAGTTGGAAATGGATATGTACAATGATGATGAACTTGATGATGACGATGATGATATGGAAGATGACGACGATGAAGAAAAAGATAAGGAGAAGGAAAAGGACAAAGAGAAAGTGAAGGAGCCTAAGGAACCGGTTAAGATTGATGGAAGAAGGTTACAGAAGGGTAAGCCTAAAATTGGACAATACGACGTTAATGACCCATTCATTGATGATTCAGAAATGCTCTGGGAGGAACAACGTGCTTCTACCAAAGATGGATTCTTTGTGTTTTGGGGTCCACTTGTTGAAGAAGGTACTGCTGCTCGTATTGAGCGTGCCGACGGTACCGTAAAGAGAAACAGAAAGAAAGGTCCAAGTGCTACAACTACAGGTACTGCCGCTACTAAGAAAGCTGCTGGTGCTCCAAGAAAGCCGGCTGCTAAACCTTTAACTACAAATCTTGGTGCTGCCCCTAGCCGTCGCCAGAAGCCACTCATGAGGATTGCTCCACTACCGTCAGTCGCACCAAAGCCATGATTGATCCCAAACTGTCATGATCTCTTGTATTACGTTTTCTTTAAAGATAAAAGTTCTCGTGCTCTATGACTTAGATTTGTAGCACAGCTCAAGATGAAGAAGTTGTCTGTTTCTTCTCACGGATGAACTCAGTGATTGAATCAATAGCAAGACCGGCAAACTCCACATTAGTAGACTCATCATCACATTCCTTCCCTAGCTTGAGCTTCTCATTAGTCAACAACACAATCTCTGAAAGCATCTCCTGTGGGAAGCGGTCCTTAATAACAACAAGCAAGTTCAAGAACCCAAGCAATGTCTTGAAACGAGGTCCATCAACAACCTCCCCACTGAAAGTATCATCAAGACACTCACGAGTAAGCGCATACACGTCGTCAGCACGGGATGGGGTCAATTCAATATAGTGTCTCTTCGGTAATGGGGGAGCATTTCCACTCACAGAAGTGCTTTCAAGCTTCTTGGACAAATCATCCACCGAAACACGCTCACGCACAAAGAAGTCTTTCAATACATTAAGCATACCAGCCTTAGCACTCTCCAAAGGCGCCGTTGTCAAGGTATCGATAATGAAGTTGTACGCCTCATCCTCTTCCAAATGACTCAACACACGAACGAACAATGTGAATAACACCATACGCAGTCTTGGCTCAGAATCAGTGCATGCAAAATGGATGGTAGTCTGTAAGAACAAGATGAGGATGTACTTTGGAATCTTTGCGAAATCAGCATTTGAGGCCCTTGAAACAGAAGCCCAGTCATGTAGAAGAACAGAATCCAAGGCACCCTTTCTGAAGAATTGAGGTGATAAGAGTGCTGGTGCGAGGAAACGGATATGCATACACATGGCTTCCAAAAGTGTTGTGCCTCTAGGTGTTGGTGTGTGTCCATGTGTGCGTTCTTCATAAGCGTACTGTGTAGTCATATTGAGTAATCCAATTGCGGATTTTTTGATAGTTTTTTGTTCCGGATGGAACGAATATGATAATGCATCATTAAGACAGAGTCCCACTGTGGTTTGGATGAGTTCGTCATCTTTCGATTCTTCATCGTTCTTCTGTTCCTTGACGATATCTTGTGCTTTCTCAACCAACTCCACGGATGTATTTTTGATATTGATGAGCTCTTCATCTAGATCAATGTCAAAACTCATAGCCAATCCAATGATACGAGATGAAACTTCTCTAGATGATGTGTTGTAATCACGCTCCTTCTGTGAGATGATTGGTATCTTGCCCATCTCTTGAAGTTTCAACTTGGCGAAATGCTCCACAGAGAAGAACAATGGCATGTCCTTGAATGCCAATCCAAAGATGTGTGTCACAAAGCTCTGCAACAAGGTTCTCTGGAGGTAGTTCTCATCATCATCCAACTTATGAGCCTCATCCTGGGTGAGTCCATGCTCTTCCAACCAATCCAATGGCTTCATTGGTGGGATGTAATCACGAGCAAACACGTAGAGCTTGCGCATTATGAATCGCTGATGAGGACTGTGTTCTGTATACTGGACAAAACAACTCAAGAGACACGACAATGCCATTGCAAGGAACTTTGAAGGATAGATTGTGTTGATTCTCTTGATTGAACTTGAGAGTAGTTCTAAAAGTGCATAGAACTTCAGATCGAGGATTCTCTCAAGCTTCGATGTCTCATTGTTAGAGTAATCCAACGCACTGAGCAACTCAATACTCTTAATGAACAATTCCTTTGGATTACCTTTTCTGGCCAAGAGTTCAAACAAACTCATCACACACTTGACAACGTCAGTTCCCTTGAGCCCTTTCTCGTAATCCCAATCCTGTTCAAAGAAAGGTAGAAGCATGTCTGGCAAGTCCCAACCAATCTCCTCCACGATATCCAAATTATTCTCTAAAACTTCCAGAAGCTTGACAAGCACTGCAGTCTTCTCATCATCAGTGAAACGCTGTGGGTTTTCCAAGTTGACATCGAGCACAGTGGCATAGGAGATGTAGTCGTTGGTGACCTTGATGACTTGTTAGTTATGGGGTTGCCACCCGGAGACGTGGAACAGCGGGTACTCACTCTGAGGTCCTCGACGGCGTTCTCAATGTACTCAATGACGGTCTCGGCGGACACGTCTTCAGTCTCTGTGTCAGACATCTGCTTTGTAGTTGTTATTGTTGAGGGAAAGGAGAAAGAGAAAGAGAGACTGCTTCTAGAACACCACCAGCGCGCCGGGAAAACCCACTTCCGACTGGGTCATGTGACCTGCTCATAGTGGGAATGAATTCCGAGGGTGTAAACTCTACGTACTTCCTGTGGGGGGCCATTATATGAGGCTCCTTCTTCACAGAATGGACAATAGAACACAGACACAGAGAGAAGCCCCATCCAGCCACAAAATAAGAGGAGTAGCTGCGCTTTTTAAATGTAGGGGGAGCCAGTTTACCGTAATCCTCGGCAATTACAAATCAACGACACAGTGCTCGGCTTTACTGGAACTGGGTCTTATTACCGAGAGAAACCCGGAATGGCCCATCAGTGGACATTGAGTGACATATCAGTGTATTAGTCCCCGCATATACCGGTATGAGATCATCATTTGGATCGGAACCAGCCACTGAAAGGTACAGGAGTCCTACCCCTTGTCGCAGGCACGCTTATACCCACCCCCACGAAATTTGTAAACAACGGAATTCCGTAGTCCAAAGAAAGATCTAAAACAGGTCAATAGAACCATAAGAAGGGCTATACTCATATGTAGTGAGTATAGTTTCAGTGAGCTATAAAACAGCCACCCAGGACTATCAACCCAAGCTCCCCCGGTTCTGGTATAAGTCCCGCAGATCTATGTGTCAAACGCACTTATGCCTACATTGCCGTCATTCTAAAGAACAATCCCTTGCAGGAGTTAGATTCTGATTGAAGATCACGAATGTGCCTTCAGTGCTGCCCAAAATGAATCATAGAACGTGCTATTAATGACTTACATGAGAGCAACTAACCTTAGGAAGGTACACTTTCGGAAATGTATAAGAGGGAAGCTGATTCCCACATCTTCCCCTAAGAGACGTTAGCCAATAAATAAGCAAAGCCGAAGTAATGATTAACGATATCGAAAGACAATTAACGAATTCCACCCGGTCGTCAGGCTCTGAAGAATCTATCAGTTCATTCAAGTCTACACAATCTCTAGACACCCTAGAAACCAGGTTCACTACACGACTAGCCAATATGGTTCGAGATAACGTCATGAGTCTTAGTTTTTGGAGTGGTGTCCTCAGATTCATCCAGTTTGGTATTGGCATTGCACTTGTTGCAATCACGGGCAACTTGCATGGCGGAAGCTCATTATCTACAAATTCAGACGGCACAGTGAACATCAGCGGAGTTACAGGGTCCAATGTATTATCACTCACAGCATCTATTGTTACAGCATCTTTGAATATTGGCTTAAATACCTGGAGGAACCTTCCACATTATAAGGGGAAGGAAACCACTACAGAGCTTGTGCTTTGTGTCTCGGAACTGGTACAGTTGATTCTATGGGGTGTAACTTCTGTTTGGTATTCAGTCAAATACTCCAAACTGGAATGTTCAAGTTCTGTTTCTTCTACAAAACGATCATTGGGCTCTCTCAAGGAGACTGTAATCACAGGGTCATTGAAGTTGACGAGGGACCTCATTGACGTTGCAAGGAACAGCTCCAGTCTGGATTCAGGACTCGATACCATTTCAAAGACTGTTGAGTCTATATCTAAAGATTGCCACAGAGAAAGGGTGGGAATAGGAGTATGCTGGACTGGATTTGTGTTGTTCATACTCAGTACCACACTCGTGGTGATCTCATGGAGACGGTCAAAGAGGGCTCAGGACGTGGAAACTAACTAACTCATGCATGCTAGTGGTGTTATTACTAACATTTCACACTACACCAGAAATGATTGTATAGTATTAAGTCTTAACGAAAGAATGAATGTTTATCGAATGCTTATACCCCCTTAGAAATCGAAAGAGAAGAAATGAGTTCCAAATGCCGCCCCAAAACATCCCTACACCTTGAAGCTAGCGGGTGCAAGCGGACGGGGTGCGGTACTTAACCACAGTTAATGATCCCAGTGGCTGAGTACGAGGTTTCAGAGATATAATCCACCATAAGAAGCACATACAAACCGTGTGTCACCCACTTAAATGCCAATCAACGAAATCCCGTGACATAAAGAACTTCCCTACTCGATATCCAATAAAAAAACTTCTGGTAGGGCCACACATAGTGCTCAGCTTATTTCCTGACGCGTTACCTCCTAACTTTCTTCCTGCACACCACCCAGATCACACAACAAAGGTCAAAACAATGAAGAGAGATCTTTCGGTGCTGTTGAATCCCAGCCCCAATAATCCCGAAACAGAAGAGAAAAAACCGAAAATTGAAGAGGTCGATGGCCTAGAGCTTTTACGAACGGCTGTTGAACTTCAAGACGAACAGAACAAATTGCCTCCTCCACAGAACTATCCTGAACCACACATTAAAAGAGAAGAAGATACTTCAGGTTTCAATTTCGAATTGATACAACCACATGTGAAGGTTGAAGATGCCAATGGCGAAGTACCACCGGGTGATCTGCATTTGAAAGTTGAAGCTGAGCGAGAGATCCCACCACCACCTGAACGAAACGCCATACCAAGACCAACAGACCCGGAATTTGACAATTTTGAGACAAATATATTAGAAAAGAGTGCCTACAAACAATGCCACGATCTTGTCCCTGGTCGAAGACCCCAGGGGGAAGCGTACATATTGAAAAGATTCTTGGAGACGAAAGAATCACACAGATTTGATGAGATGGATAACTTTGCGGAGTACCCCTTTGTCCCAGACACTGTTTCGAACAAGATCAAAAGCTTGAAAGTGGATGAAATGATGATTGATGTTGAAAGGTTAAAGCATACTCTAAAGACTTCCACTTGGCGAAGCATATCATACCAAGGATGCTCATTCTGTCTACGCTCGAAAAAGAGACTTCTATCTGGAAATGGTCATCGAGAGACCTGTCCATCGTATCGTGATGATCATAACTACAGTGCTTACAACAAATATGGAAGAACGAGAATTCAAAGATATCTTCAAGTATCGGACCTATTCAAGCTCAATGTTCCGTTCGTATACTTTGACTCTCAAGGAGCGCTAAAACGTGTACTGGTTCTCTTCTTCAGTCCCATGGTTGAGTACGTGCTTGGGTGTAAAGAACTTGGGATGGATCCACATCAATTCTACAGGTTTATCAATCCGAGAAAGTCCGATGGTCCCGGGGCTGAAGAAGCCGTTGATGCATACTTCAATTGGTTGGCCATAAGACTTGCCAGATCAAAGATCACGCTGTGGATGACCTCCGGAGATGGATATGACTCCTACTTCTACGGGGCAGTCCCTGGAAACAACGAAGAGAAACCCTTTTCGTATGTGCCTCACACCGCTCTGAAGGTTGAAAGGCTCTTCACAGCGTACGCCTCACCTACAAACATCTCATACATGCCTCTGGAAAAGAGAGGCGATAATTAATTCATAACTAATGCTAATGACGTCGTACTTAGTGCAGAAGTAGAAAACGGATCAAGATTCCCCAAATGGCCGAGTATTTATGATGCATGAAGGGCAGAAAGAATATGGGGCAATAGTCGTGGCCCTTACCAAACAAATGACCGTACGCCCACGCCTTTCGCAAACCACCCCACACCCCACACGCGAGTAACAGACACTTCAAAAACAACCATTTCTCCTATCTCTTGGTCCTTGTCTCTGCTTATCGAAGGCACACACACAGACTATAAAGCAATCAAGCAATGGGTTTACCAGTTAAACAATCATTCCCAGCTCTCGAGAAGGCCACACAGTTCCTAGGCCCGATCCTTAAGGAGTGGAAGTACAATGAGAAACCTCTTATCATCTCTCTCTCTGGACCACAGGGTTCAGGAAAGTCCTTCCTTTCATCCCACTTGGTGAACTACTTCACTTCGGAATTCCCATCCCTCAAGTCGATCTCTGTCTCCACCGATGATTTGTACTTGTCACATGCAGATCAGACAAAGCTCAGACTCGAGAACCCTGAAAACCCACTTCTCAAAGGTCGTGGTCTCCCAGGTACACATGATGTTGATATGGCTTACAAGCTTCTTGCCAACTTGGACAACAGAAACACAGGATTCAGTATTCCTCGATTTGACAAGAGTGCCTTCCTTGGTGAGGGAGACAGAGCCCCACAGAGTGAATGGACCCAGGTTGATGAGCCTGTCGATATCGTTATCTTGGAAGGATGGTTCAATGGATTCACACCGTTTGACAACGATGAAGGTATCATTGGTGAATATGAGCAGAGTGCATTGTTGAAGAAGTATCAGTTGGAACAGTTGTTTACCATCAACTCGAACTTGGCCGAGTACATTAAGCTTTGGGACTTTGTCGATGTCGACATCTTCTACGATGCTGATAACATTCATAACGTGTATGATTGGAGAACACAGCAGGAGCATGAACTTATTGCTCAAAAGGGATCTGGAATGACTGATGAGCAAGTCAAAGAGTTTGTGGAGAGATACATGGTGGTTTATGAATTGTTTTACCGTGACTTCACTCATCTTGGTATCAAGTCGACTCCAAAGGGAAGACATTTGAGAATCAAGATCAACAAGGGAAGAGAAATCGAGGGAGTTGAGGTATTCTGAATTCAATTATATTTCTGGAACAATATCATCGGATAATAAGCTAATGAATGTGTCTTTACTTGGGACTTCTTGGGTCTGCACGATCTTACGAGTACGATTGCGATTCTGTAATCTCTTTTGGTAGGCTGACGTCTTATAACCTCTCTTTGTGGAAGATCTGTGGGTCATGGAACTTTTATGGTTTGTAGTTGGAAACACGTGGGAGGAAGATTGGGAGAAAGTGCTATCTGCTGGAGTCAACACTCTGATATCAGTGTGTCTTTGGTTAACTCGCTCCTTCAAACTAAGAACTTCATTTTTCATATCAAGCTGTACCAGCAGAAGATCCTTTAATTTATTGGTAAAATCAATCTGTAAGTTGGTGATATCCTCAAGACGTCTGTTGCACTTCTTTAAAGTCTCACCGAGTTCAGAGATTTCTGGGGGAACCACCTCACGACTTGGCTTCTTTGCCACCGCCAGACAGACAGAATCGATCTTTAACAAAGCTTTCCTCCTCCATGCCTCGCTACTCTTGGACTTATCTGAGGTAAGTTTCTGAAGGCCTTGGATCTCTTTCATCAAAGCGTCAATATGGATTCCTAACCCGTCATTGTGTACCTCATCTCCTTTGGCTGTCGATCCACCCTTCTGTAATTTGGCAATCAGATCAACCTTGCTCTGGATCAAGTTCAAGGACTTCTTCAATGAATCCTTCTCTTTCAGCGGTGCTAAATTCTTGGAAACTCCTTGTATGACAGCAACGCCCTCACTCAACTCCTTAGCTGCAAGTCTAAGGACCTCACTGTTTGTCAAGAGTTCAGCAGTCAATCCTCTTGATTTGTCTCTTAAATCAATAGACTCCAACTCAAGTCTTCCCGCCCACTTGACTAACTCCTTCTCAAAGCCTGCATCCTCTTCCTTACCGCTCTCATCGTCTGTAGGATCGTCATCATTCTGAGGCTCATATCTCGTGATAGCAGTGCTTGTCTTGGAGGGTGGGGGCACCAGAGGTTTCAAAGGGGCGGCAGTGATCTCAGATAGTGACTGACTTGATTGCTGTTTCCGTTGTCTCTTCTTTGGAGATGACTCTGAAGCTCCAGCACTGCGCTTGTTTGGTGCTCTCTTGGTGTTTGAGATATTGACATTTGGAGTCATGGTGGCCTTGGCCCCTGGTGGGACATGACGAAACACATTCATGTAGCCATTTGAATCTGGAAGCCTTGGACCACGATTATCCACCATATTTGAACAAACCGCCGCGTGCCAAGTGTTTTTCTTGCTTCGTATTGACACTGGTTGATCCAGAAATGTGGGTGGTGAGGGAGAAGGGATGGCGGGGGAACGAAGGACTATTTATACGGCAATTAGCCGCCGACTCTACAATTCTAGAATAACGAGTAAAACTCATTGAATATACATTTAATATCGTCATTAATCTTCGTCTATACTCATCTTGGAGAGTTCTGTGTAAGTCTTCGGGAGGTTTCCCTTTACAGGCGATCTCTGAACAGACACTTGGCGGGCGGCAAGGTCAGGAACATCATGGAACCAAGGATGGCTAATAGCATCATGGATATCTAAACGTTTCTGTGGGTCAACCATGAGTAGTCTGGAAATCAAGTCCAATGCAAGATCATCAATATCATCAAAAAACGGCGAGTAGAACGCGTACTTTCCCTGCAAGATCTGCTCACGCATTGAAGGTGGACCAAGCTCATCACTGAATGGCGGGAAACCAACAAGACACACATACAACAAGACTCCAGAACTCCAGAGGTCAACATTCTTGGAGTACATTCTGGTTGACTTCAGCACTTCTGGCGCGACGTATGCGGGTGTTCCACACAAGGTGTTAGTAAACTCATGCTCTCCAATGAACTTGGCCAATCCAAAGTCAGCAATCTTCACAGAGACATGAATCTCATTATCATCCCAAGGGCCTGTTTGGATCTGGTTTGGACTTGTTCTCTTTTCAATGTTGAGCAAGATATTCTCTGGTTTGATATCTCTGTGAATGATGTCTCTTTCATGAAGATACTTGAGACCTTGAAGCATTTGCTTGAAGATAGCTTTGGTCTCACTTTCCCTTAAATGCTGCTTATTCACAATCCTTGTGAACAATTCTCCATCATTAACTTTCTCCAACACCAAGTACGTCGTCACGGTGAACTTGTTGATCGGCTCAATGAATCTGTCAATAAGCTCCACGATGTTTGGATGTCTGATATCAAGCAACACCTGAAGTTCCTGATTAAACTGCTTTGAACTCTTAGCATCATCCAATCTCTGAGGCTTAAACACCTTTACTGCAACACTCTGTCCTGTCTTCTTATCGTATGCTTCATTCACAGTCGCATAGTGACCTGATCCCAATTGCTTCCCCATGGAGTATACTGAAGCAAACGTTCTTTGAGCACCAACTGATTTCGATGAACCATCTGCAGGACGATTCTCCTTATCTTCATCATGTAAATTACGCACATATCTGAAGACATACGAGGCACTCTTTGCGAAATTGATCTTGTCTCCATCTTTCAAAATCTGATTGCGATCAGTGAGCTTGTATCCATTTACAAATGTTCCGTTCGTGCTTCTATCCAACACATTCAGGTACGTCTGACCAGTAGCGTCGTTATGCACAGGAACGAGCTCACAGTGTTTAGTGGAGATGTCAGATCCCTTCAATTGGAAATCACACTGACGACTGCGGCCGATGATGAAGGACTTCTTGTGTGGAATTTGAACGTGATCACTGTTCTCAATGAGACTGAAGAGCTTTGCGATGGGCTCACTCACGGGTGTCAGTGTAGTATGCGTCTTCTTGAAGAGGGGGGCACCCTCATCCGATACTGTGCGGATCTGGGACAGGTGTTAGTGTCTGACAGGTGAGGAAACCAATCTTAGGTTTGAATACGTACTCGTTTGTTGAGGTTCGGATTGAGGGACATATTAGATGTTGCAGCGAGGCCATATACGTTATAGGACTGGATACTCAAGAGAGGGAAAAGAAAGAGAGAAGAGAGGGTGGCAACTGTTTTTGTTTTGATTTTCGTGTGGCAGGTGGGTTTAGCGTACGCGTTGCTATGGTTGATTTTTCGCGTTTTTACGCGTCAGGTACCCCCGTTGGCCAATGAGGAGCCGTCTACGCTCGTACACTCATTTTATATTCTGTGCATTCATTTTTTTCTCTTTGAGAGTTTTAAGACTCATTTGCAAACAAGCCAGCGTATCCTTGACCGGTGCTCATGCACATGGAAATCACACCGAGTTCCTTTCCTTGGGTCCTGAGCCCGTTCAACAAGGTAGAGATGACTCTTCCACCAGTAGCACCCAAAGGATGACCCAGGGCAATGGCACCACCGTATGGATTCACCTTGCTCTCATCGATACCCAACTCTCTGATACAGTACAATGATTGTGATGCAAATGCCTCGTTCAGTTCAAAGATGTCAATGTCTTCAACACCAAGGTCAAATCTGTTGAGGAGCTTTGGAATAGCTGCAGAAGGACCAATTCCCATCAAGTGAGATTCAACACCAGCCACAGCGGATCCCAAGAATCTAGCAACTGGTTTAAGGCCATACTTCTCAGCGTTTTCACGAGTGGTGAGGACAACGGCTGACGCACCATCACTGATCTGGGATGCATTACCTGCAGTCGTGGAACCAGTATCTATGAATGCAGGTGGGAGCTTTGCCAATTTCTCCAAGGTTACAGAACCTCTGATTCCATCGTCCTTAGTGATCTCTTTGAACTCGTCAGGTTCACCTTCCTCGGAAGTTCTAGCTTCAACCGGGATGATCTCTTTCAAGAAATGTCCAGACTCAGTAGCCCCATGTGCTTTCATCTGAGACTCATACCCGAATTTATCCTGTTCTTCCCTTGTAATGTTGAATTGAGATGCAACATTCTCAGATGTGATACCCATAGGCATCAAAACGTTCTTCGCCTCTTCTGGAGCTGCTGCTTTGAACTTGTCATAGATTCTCGTTGGGATACCTCTATGTGGGAAGTAGTCATGCGTCATGGACTCCACACCTGCTGCAATACCAAATTGAATATCACCAGCTCTCAAGTTATTAGCCACATATGATGCGGCCTGAGCTGAAGACGCACACTGTCTGTTGACGGTGTTCACTGTAGTGGAGATTGGGAACCCAGCGCTCTTTACAGCGAGTGCGCTTGCCTTTTGACCACCGAGGGTCTGCAGGACAGTACCGACCAGGACATCATCAACGAGAGATGGATCAAGATCAAGACGATCCATTGTTCCAGTGAGGATCTTGTGGAGGAGCTCCTCGGGATACATCTTTGCAAGGCCTCCCTTCTTGGCCCTCGTCACTGGGGTTCTGAGTGCGGAGAGAACGACGATGTCCTTAGGTGACTTGGTAAGCAATCTCGATGCCATACCTAGTTAATTTGGTAGATTAATGATGTCAGAGGATCGTGTGGATTGGAAATGTGGAGAAGGTTACGCCCTTTTTATAAAAAGTTGTGACTGTAGCGGAAATAGCATGCATTGGGGCGGAAGTACCTACGTATGTGGCTAAATCCGCCAGGAGTCACCGAGCCGGTTTAGAACTCCGAAATGGCCTTGAAAACAGCATCAGAATCTTCAATAGCAGGCCAATGACCTACTCCAGCAAGTTCTTGGAGTTTAAGATCTGGATTGTGCGCACTTATGGAGTCGTGGATGACTTGCACACATCCAGTCCATGGTGCAGTCTTATCTTCCTCGCCTGTGATGAGAAGCACCGGACACTTGATCGAGCTGTAGATCTCCGCAAAGAAGTTGGTGGCTTCATTCTTGGAGGAAGTAGTTGAGATAACTCTGCAGTTGTAGATGTACCCATCGATATCTTGTCTTGAGACCAATTCACGGATGTAGCTCTTCATCAAGTCCGAACAGCGGGAGCCAACAGCACCTTCAGAAACGGCATTGGCAATCTTCATGATATTCTTAGTCTCCGTGAGAGTCTTCACACGGTCTTCAAACACTGAAATAAGGGCATTACTTGGATGCACAGGACACAACAGAACTGTTTTCTCGATGGAAACATCTGGGATTGTTGTAGCTGATAAGTAGTTCACAATCATGCTTCCCATGGAATGGCCCACCAGTGTCACTTTTGTCAACCCTTGGCTTTGGATGAGTTCAGAGACATCAGTCTTTGTTGACTTGAGAAGATCTTCAGTAGAATAAGTGGCAGAAGTAAGCTTTGAAGAAGAAGCGCCGTAACTGTCAAAGATCAAGCATGTATGACCTGCCTTGTTCAAGCCCTTAGCGATTGCATAGTAGTAGTTCTGCGACGATCCAAGACCGTGGAGAAACACAAAAGATCTCGAGGAAGTGCCCTTAAAGAGTGTATAACCCAGAGTATGGTTCTGGGACGTAGTAAAAAAAGAAGAGAGCATTGTGTGTGCCCCCTTTGAGTGCGCATCCAGAGAGTTAGCGCGGGGGGGGGGGGAGGCTCGGGTTTTATACTCCGGGGCCCATTTTCCGCCAACGATTAATCAGCTACATGAATTGTCGACTATCTACAAGTTTCTGATAATCAACGGGAGAACTAATCAATTGGATAGCTAATCAATTGGGGTCATCAAGTAGAACTGCCAATCTTCAAATTCTTGGGGCGTTTGGCATGAAGACCGGCTTGAGGTGGAGATAGGTGTTGGTTGGGCTTGCAATACCCGCATACATGTTGTACCAGCCAATGCATGATGCGATGATGCCCAAGTATCCACCAGCTTTTGTCCACTTGGCACTTCCGACAAATGTCCCAATTGTCAAACAGAACACAAAGAGATTAATAAACAAAAACAAGAGGAAGAAACCAACTGTAGACTTCAAAGTGCACAGCAACAAGAGGAAAGAGAAGATCAACCAGCCGAGGAGGAAGAATCCCATAGCGGAGTTAAACTCTTCATCCGTGGTATAACTGGATTTGATACCGAATGCATCTGTCAAAATACATGCGTAACTGAGCCAGAATCCTGCATAACCACCAAGAACAACACATGGGAAAGTTCCCTCCGAGAAGATGGCGAGGATACCGGCAATCAACTCAATGACACCACCGTAGAAGAAAGAGGCACCAATAATGACGTTGATGTTAGTCACACCACGAGCCTGAATATTCACAAGAGAAATAACCAAAACACAGAAGGAGAAAGTAGCAAGACCAAGAGGAACTGGATTACCCATCATACCACTGTTCTTTGGCTTTGGCCCCAAGGATGGGTTCAAAGTACCTCCAAAGGCATTCTGTAGGTCATCCCTGTGGAACGCATGATTACCCAAGTAGATAACATCACCATCCTTGGAAGTAGTAATGCGAGTGAGATACTCTGGCTTTGGAGCTGTAGAGTCGTCCAGGTGGTAAGCCTCAGGTTTACCAGCCTCGAGGTCAGGGCCCAGCTTTAGGTTAGCGGAAGAAGAACCGGCGCTAGCAGACATTTTTGTGGAGCGATTGTTTTGTAAGGAGTTACCAGGAGATAACAACCGCCTTACTAATGTAGTGGAAGTGGAGCCACTTAAATGCTTAATGCCTCCCACTGTGAAAGACTTGGGAACAACACAGAACAACGTCTGTTGGTCCCTTTACCCCACGTTCTCCACACGTCCGCATGAGTCTTTCCATAGTGGCCATTTGCCCTTTGTGTGACTGGTGGAATTTGGTGCTATACCCGCTACTGAATTAACTCGAGGCGATGATCATTTGATTGTCAACTGCCCCACAATTCAGAGAGGGATCTACTTCCGCCGGGTTTCCGCCTTCGGTGTTTATATGCCTAAACTCCCCTATTTCCGCCCATCACCGCGCGTTGCGGATTTATAAGCTGTTGATCAACTTCCACTATTAAGGCCACTTCTACTACACAAAGCACAACACTTCCCTCTCCAGAATAGCAAACGTTTCGCACGTAGGACTCTGCACACACACAATCCCCTCAAGATGCCCGTTTCTCCTGTATACTCCGCATACATTGTCAACAAGTCACAACTTGCCAAGTACCTCAATTCCCTGTATGAGGTGTCCGATATTAAACCTCCATCCACTGGGCCAGACCCTTATGTCGATCTCTTCTCCTCTGACGCTACGCTCGTGATGGGTCCAAACAGGGTCACCGGGTCTGAGGCGATTGGAGTCACGAGACAGGGGATGTGGAAGTTTGTCACTAAGAGACATCACGAGGTCTCGACGGTGGCTCCAATCACTGGTACCGAGTTCTTGTTGACTGGCACTGTAAAGTTTGATCTTGTTAATGGGGAAGATTTGTTTTCAGAATGGGCTGGTCATATGATTTTTGAAGATGATTCGTTGAGCAAGTTGAAGTTCTATCAGGTGTACCTGGACACTTCCCCAATGAAGGAGGCTCTTAAGTAGTTTACAATTTCAAGTCTTATAAGATTTACCAATACATGTATAACTGAATTTACATAAACCATTCTGGGGGATCAGTAGCGTTAGGTCTTGTAGCACAGTTGAATCCGTTTCTGGTGTTGTTCATCTTCACAACAGGCTTCAACAGCTTCACCGTTCCACCAAATGCTGGACTGTAGTCTTCAAAGAAGTATGAATCTTCCTTATCGGCATCTCCATCAAACAGTTCTGGTTTTCTCTTTCCCATGGATCTCAAGCAGGTGGAAGAGATCTTATCAACAGAGTCATAGTATCTCAAATCAAAGACACCTTGGTCTTGCTTAGCAAGCACCTTCTGCCAAACCTCATCTGGATAAAGACCCTGTTCAATCAAAAGCAAGTCATACTGCAATAAAGAAGACTTGCACCAGTAGGAACCACCAACTTTACTTCTCTTGTACAGGGCCAACAAAACTGTGATTGCAACAATCTCACCAGTCCCATAGTCACTCATAGGGAACGGAGGAACAATGGGTTCATCATGGCCTAATGATTGTCCTTGGATCCAAGCAACACCACTAACACAATCTGCAATCTGTTGCCAGCCTGCCCTGAAACTCCATTCACCTTTGAAACCAAAGCAGTTCTCAGAGGCATAGATGTATCCCTTACCTCTCTTCTTAGCCAGCTCCTTCATCTTCTGAGGACCATAACCGAGCTTCTCAATCGCATGAGTTCTGTATCCATCTAAGATCACATCTGCACTCTCGAGAAGTCTGTCAAACTTTACACGGTCTTCAGGTTCACGAAGGTCCAAAGAAGTGGTATGCTTACCAACATTACAGTCAACTTGGAAGAAAGGAACATCAGGCAACTTGTCACTTGCAACTTTGATTACTTCAGCACCATACTCCGCAAGGACCCTTCCGATAGTAGGACCAGCAATGACTCGACAAAGTTCAAGAACTCTGACACCACTAAGGATCTGTGGCTTGTCACCAGATAGAGGAGTGAATGGCACAGCCGGAGTCTCATCCTCCAAAGTCTCAACCTCCCAAAACGGCTCCTTAGAAATAGTCTGTCCATGTGGAGTCTTCAAGAAATCCTCATACTTCATTGCTTCAACACCAGCCTGTCTGTGCTTGAATGTCTGTTGCTCAAGCTCATCAACGCTGAACTTCTGCACAGCGGTCTGGATGGTGTTCACAACCTCCATATAATCCGTGAGTGTATCGTCAAAAGATGGCAATCCAATAAGTTTTAGCTGTGTAGAAGCATCTAGGGAACCATGGATGTGATAGTAACGCTGTGGATCCTTGTCCTTTGTCTTGTACAAGTTGGCAGACATTCTTCTGTATAGGATCGACTGAGCCTGGTTGATGTCCGTGTCCTTCAAGTAAGTCTTCACCTTCTTATCGAGCTTAGAACAGCCGTCAATGGAAGACAAGTAAGTCATGAATAGGAACATCAGAGAATGCTGGAGATCAACAGTGGCGGTATCATCCTTGTCAAGACGGTCCTTGGAGATGGCAAGCGCAACGACCGATTCGATGGCTTTCAAGGCAGCGGAGACTTCACACTCTTTCAATCGACAGGGAAGGACCATCTCTTCAGATTGATCATTGACAAATTTGACATTGTCCCTGAGTGCCCTGATCTCCTCAGGGAGGTTGAGCCTGTTGTCGTGGAGCAGGAGGTCAAAGATGCGTTGTGCTTCGAGGAGCTGTGAGTAGGACTTGTTCGTCATGAGTACCTCCCCTCTCAAAAAAAAAAAAAGTACGAGAAGAGGATAATGACAAACTTTTACCCAGTATTAATATCACAGTGACCCCACAGACTGACAGGCAGCGGATAATGGGAACTTGCCGGTGTTACAAGGAACAGACGGAATTAGCTACTTCCGTCACCGCCGGCGGAAGTTGGTCATACGCACTCTAATTCCGCCCCCAACGGCCTTGCGGAGTTCGAGATAAAACTTCCCCACACTCTGTGGTCCTCGAAGGGAAAAGGAGGTTACAGAACACTTTGCACGCACTACAATTGGCTGCATTGCGGAGACTTGACTGTACCCCTTAGGGCGTGACTCTCCACCTTTGCATTATCGTTCCACTTGGCTCTCGTTTGGTATTTAAAGCACTGCACGTCCGGCCTTCATTTCCCACAGCTCACATTGCACACCCACCAACAACACATACTACTCCAAAAAAATGTCTTCCGGTCAAGACTTCACTGACTACGTTATCTCCTCTATGGGCCCAAAGTCCACACCAAGATCCAGATTCGTCATTGGACGTCTCATCCAGCACATCCATGACTTCTCCCGTGAGGTGCAACTCACCACCGACGAGTGGCTCTGGGGTGTTAACTTTGTCAACAGAATCGGCCAGATGAGTGATGAGAAGAGAGATGAAGGTATTCTTGTTTCCGATGTTCTTGGTTTGGAAACGTTGGTTGACAACTTGACCCACAAGCTTGACCACGTTGACAAGACCTCTAGTGCTATCATTGGACCTTTCTACAGAGACAACTCTCCAGTTTACAAGAATGGTGAGTCCATGATCCAAAAAGAAGTTGGTGGAACAAAGTGTCTTGTCTATGGCCAGGTTACTGATCCTGAAGGTGTCCCATTGGTTGGTGCTAAGGTTGAAGTTTGGCATTGTGCCCCAAATGGTCTTTATGAACAACAAGACCCAGACCAACCAGACTACAACTTGAGAGGTACTTACTTCACTGATGACAAGGGTTATTACTCTTATGTGTGTCTCAAGCCAACTTCCTATCCAATTCCATATGATGGTCCAGCTGGTGATCTTTTGCAGTTTATGGACAGACATCCAAACAGACCTTCTCATATCCACTGGAAAGTGACCCATCCAAACTATCACGCCCTCATCACCCAGATTTACAACTCACAGGATCCATACACCAAAGATGACTCTGTGTTTGCCGTTAAGGAGGACTGTATTGTTGACTTTGAACCTATTGAAAACGTGAACTTGAACGAGATTCCAGACCACGCAAACAAGTCCGTTGAGGATATGAAGGCTAAGGACATTCACACCCTGTTGAAGTACTCGATCAAGCTGCCTTTGGAAAAGGACATGATGGAGGACAGAGTGAAAGTCCAGGCTATTCAGGCAAAATTGGAGTTGGAGTACTTTGAGAAGTATGGTGGTAAGTACTTGAACGGTATGAACTTGGATGATGTGAAGAAGGCCGTGCAGAGCATGGCCTCTGATAAGGCTGAGGTTCATCACGTCGAGGTTTCTTCTAAGGTTGTTCACTCTTAAAGAGCAGGACTCTTTAGCATATTCATGGGAAATTTTAAGCGAGAATTTATGGTTATAAACTGTTGTAGTTTGGCTAGTAACCTCTATAGAGCAATCAATGCTCTGACTTGGCTAGTAACTAGGAACCTCTATAGAGCAATAAATTCTCGCTTAAACTTCTGGCCGTTGTGATTAAAGTAAGTAATCAACAAAGCTAGCACTATTACAAGCTCTACGTTAAAGTATCATAAAATGCGTGTTTTCAGACTAGTTATTCAACTGGAATGACCTTCAAATCATTAGCAACAACAAATGCAGCAGAAGTCTTTTGCTTGACTTCCTCAACTGTGGTATCCGCAAATATCTCAATCAACTTGAGACCTTCAGGAACAACATCAAAGACAGCAAGCTCAGTAATGATACGACTAACACATCTGGATCCAGTAAGAGGGAATTGACACTCTTCCACAATCTTTGATCTTCCCTTCTTATCACAATGCTCCATCAACACCACCACTTTGGTCTTCTCCGGGTTGGAGATCAAGTCCATTGCCCCACCCATACCTTTGATCCTTCCAGGAAGTCCCCAATTAGCCAAATCACCATTCTTGGAAACTTGAAGAGCACCAAGCATAGTCAATGAGATCTTACCACCTCTAATCATAGCGAAGCTCTCTTCTGAACCAAAGAGCGAGGCACCAGCATTGAGCGTAACAGTCTCCTTACCAGCATTAATCAAGTCTGGATCCTCTTCACCTTTGATTGGATATGGACCCATTCCAAGAATACCATTCTCACTCTGTAAATGGACAGCAATATCATCAGGAAGATAGTTTGGTGCAAGTGTAGGCATGCCAATACCCAAATTGACGTATTGACCATCTTGGAACTCCTGACTTGCTCTTTTGACAATCTTGACTCTGTTTCCTGATAACTGCGTTTTTTCCTTTCCTGGTTCTGTCACAGTTAAGATCTCAATATCCTTTGGAGAATTGGACTGGATGATACGATCAACGTAGATGGATTGGAGATGGACGTCTTCAGGCTGGATATCACCTGGTTTCACAATATTCTCAGCTTCCACAATTGTCAACTTGGCATTCTTACCAAACACCTGGTTGAAGTTTCTTGCAGATCCCTTAAACCAACAGTTCCCAAGTGTATCAGCCTTGTAAGCCTTGACGAACGCAACGTCTCCATAAATGGCCTTCTCAAGGATGTACTTCTTCCCATCAAACACTCTTGCCTCCTTAGAATCACACGTTGTAAGAACCTTGGAGTTATCATTCGGATCATATCTCGTGGGGATCTTACCTTCTTCAATCCAGGTATCCACACCGGTAGCTGTGTAATAGGCCGGGATTCCCGAGGCACCAGCACGACACCTCTCAGCGATCGTTCCCTGAGGACACAATTCCAACTCAATAGTTCCATTAAGATACAACTTCTCAAAAGTCTTGTTATTACCAATGAAGGAGCTGATCATCTTGGTGATTTGGCCGGATT
This sequence comes from Petasospora easanensis, assembly GCA_030580135.1. Lineage (NCBI taxonomy): Eukaryota > Fungi > Ascomycota > Saccharomycetes > Phaffomycetales > Wickerhamomycetaceae > Petasospora > Petasospora easanensis. The sequence goes on along the minus strand of JAKTSI010000001.1, from coordinate 362,193 downwards.
CTAACAAGTTACTCAGACCTCTCTTGTCAATTCCCGCATTGTTCGAAACAGCAGTGATGTTCTTGATGTGTGACTTGGCCAAAAGACCATTGATGAGCATCTCTGGAAGTCCACTGATACCAAAACCTCCAGAGAGAAGAGTAGAACCGGATTCAATCCCAGCGAGGGCCTCATCGACCGTAGAGACGACCTTGGACTTGGACTGCGACGAGGCCCATCTGCACAGTCTTGGAGCGAGTCTTCTCGAGAACATTCTTTGTATAAAAACCTCTGTAAAAAACACCAAACCATCACAACAACCCTCCAAAAAGTGGCATTTGGGAGCATTTAAATGTACGCCCCAGGCCGTTACCCCGAGCTCGGCGGAAATAGTTCTCCGTACAAAGAGAATGCGGGGGCGGAAAAAGATTCTTAAAGGAACAGCTTTTTCCACTTTCCTCATGATCTCCCACTTCCACTGAAAACCTGGGGAAGTGAGAGCAGTGTCTTGAGTCATTCTGGCACAGCCACAGATGACGGACATCAAGGAACGGACCAAGATCAGCAAAGCGTGCAGCTTCTGTAAGGCCCGGAAGCGCAAGTGTGATGGACACCAACCGTGTTCTTTCTGTCGAGCAAAGGGCAACTCTGAGTGCACTTATGACATCCTGGACAAGAGATCAATCAGGTATAGTCATTGGAAGAAGAAGAGTGATGCTCCAAAGCAGAAAGACCCCGGGCTCACACGTCATTCATCAAGGACGGAAACACCTGCGATCACACCACTTGCTAACGGGTATGTGATGGATGGCCTCTACCAGGCTGGCACTGGGGAAGCTGAAGTCACCGAACAGCAGGCACAGAGCACGTTGAGTCCAGAGGAGAATGGAAGCACACGTATGTTGATGGATAATAATGGAAACATGCGGTTTATTGGTGAATCATCGCCTCTTTCATTGTTAGCGCAGACGAGAAAGATCTTTCAAAACATACCAGTTGGTCAATTATCCCAAAGCAAGTTTGTCAACGATCCAAGAAGATTCAATATTGTTGATGCTCCGGATAATACGATCATTGACTGGCTACCAGTTCCTCTTCCACTCCGCAAGCAGTGTGATCAACTCGTGGGGCTATTCAACACCAATGCCAACAGATTGGTATACGTCTTTCAGGAAAACTATTTAAACAAGGAGATAGTTGAGGCCGTGTATCAAAACCCAACCAACTGTTCCCCGAAAAAACTGTGTCAATTGTACCTTATCCTTGCAATTGGATCATTATACAACAGAACAATCCTACAAGACAACAACCAGGACCATCTCAGATTCTTCAAAACGGCAATGAATGTGCTGAACCATACAGTGCAAGATGGCAATCTATGGCTCGTCGAAGTGTACGTCCTAATTGCATTCTTTTACCAAGCATCATGCAAGAGAAACACATCTTGGTTGAACTTGGGCATTGCCATTCGTATTGCCGAATCCCTGGGGCTCAACAGACGCAAGATCAACGAATCGTACAACGACAAAGAGTACGCGTTACACAGAAGGAAACTTTGGAGAAGTCTGTATGTTTTGGATAGACTCACATCCATGATCTTGGGGAGACCATTGACTATCAACAACATCACATGGGATGATGATCGTTCTATCCCTATTTCCAATTCACAATCACAGAATCTATTGGATGTATGTGAGTGTCAACTTGTCAAATTATGTGATTTAAACGGGGAGATATACGAAAGTATTTATTATACCAACAGGATTGATTCCAAAGTTGCCTATCATCTTGCAATACGGTTGAAGCATTGGTGTATGAACCTTCCAGTACCATTACAAGCTGAGAACCTCCTGAAGTTGACAAATCTCGGGACATTGGATAAGAATAAGTATCATTCAGAGAGATACCTCCATCATGCACTTCTTTTACTCCACCTGACACATTTCAACGGTGTTATTTTGCTATCTCGTCCATTCTTCCACTATTACATCACCAAGTCTCTCGAGCAAGCCATGGGGAAACATTCAACACGTCCAGAGACAACAATCATCAAACCATTCGCAGAATCATGTATCAACGCTGCAGTGTTCACGATCAAATTCTGTTGGTTTTACGTCAAGAATGACATCCATCCTTTGAAACCGTACAATATGATCAACAACGTTTTCAACTCTGGATTGATCTTGTCGTTGGTTTCACTCCTTGAGATTCTTGAACGAGAGAAATCACACATCGAGGCGTTGAAATCGTCCATTCAGATCCTTCAGGAGTTTGCCAAAGTTGATTCATTCGCAAAGAGATACATGAACATCCTTGAGGACGTTTATACCGCGTTGATGGGTGTGATGAAGAGTATGGATGAGGAAGTACACATTGACGATATCAAATCCACATCTGAGGAGAGTGATGTATTGGAGAAACTGAATGATTTGGATGATTGGTTATTCGGTTCGATCTTTGGGGGTGAAGGTGAACTTGTTCAGGATCAAGAAGTGTTTGTTGATGAAGAGAGATTGGGACCAGCCACAGAGATGAATCTGTTGAATGCATTCATGTATAACCTTAACAGTTCAGATGGAGTTGAGATATTGTTCGATAACACATTCTGATCTTCATTTACTATTACTCAAAATATCATTGATCTTATCAGCATCTTCCTGGACTTTTTGTAACCATCTTTGGACTAGGTCATCATTCTCCTTCTCAAGCTTGTCAACTTTATCATGTAGGAGGTTATTCTGGATCTGCATAGCGATGAACTCATCATTCAACAGTTCAATAGACTTATCACGATGCTGATGTTCCTCACTTTGTGTGTTGAGCTTGTTAGTGAGCCTCGTCACCACTTCACTCAATGACTTCTTCTCCTTTGTAGTTTGCTTAAGCTGATTCCTGAGTTTAGATTGCTCTTCTTCCAATTCTGCAATCCTCTTCTCCTTTTCAGTCAGAGTATCCCTTAATGATTGCGTATCAACAAGTGCAGACTGTAGTTCCTTCTGTGAATCCAATGCCTCCATCTTTGACACCATCTCCTCAGCCCTCCTCAATCTTTCGTATACGGTTGCGACTGACATACGCGTTAGTAACACCACTCCCTAACCCACCAACCAAAAAACAGACACATACAGGACCGGAACACAAGATGATCAGCACCGTCTAGTGCATCCCTCACTTCTAATGACTTCACTATCGACTCTCTCCACGTCGCCATTCTTATCCGCTTATCTCAGTATGTGTTGATGGTTATAAAAAGCACCTGTCACCGCGAAATTGCCCCCAACAACACACACACTACACACACACTACAACCAGCACACACCACACACTCAAACAAAGGAAGAACGGGAGGAGCACAAGATGGATCCGAAGCCTCCAGAGAGCCAACCGCCTCAAAGCGCCGAGTCCTCACGTGCCGCCACGCCGGTACCCAACAGAGAAACAACATCCTTCACCGAGAGCTGGATCTACTGGAAGAAGAGACAAGGGTCAGCAGAGGGAAACAGGAAGATGTCGGTGATTGACCCCTTGGAGCCCATTGGTCAGCCGTTAGAGGTGCGGCAGCAGGAAGTCAACAACAGAGAACTTGCAGCAGAACACCAACTCCTCATCCCGAACGATGCACACGTCAATGGCGAGCCGACGCCGGCTGCATGGAGCAGTTATCTGAATCCGTTGAACTATGTCCCTGGGACTCTTTTCCAATTCACACCACCACCGATGAATGGTGGGGATACACAGTCATCACACTCTTCGACTACGACCCCGGACGGGTGGTTCTCGTGGATGTGGCGCGGTGGTAAACATGCTGATGATGAGGATGATCATGGAACATTCAACACTTTGGAGATGAAGAAGTTGGTTAAGGAGTGTAAGAAACTCGTACAGAGCTCGGATACGGTATGGGCATGGTATAATCAACCACTGATACCTGGGATGGAATCTGAAGGTGAGCTATCCGTTTTCGGTACAAAGACCGAGACGCGTCCAGTGCATGTCAAGAGGTATCCGAGTAAGGCATTATCCAATGTTCCTCATCCAAAGGATCAACCAGCAGTCGTGGAACCTTTCCTAAGGGACTGTTTCCGTCGTGTAACTACGAGGACTAAGGTGAGATTAACTGCACAGCTGTATTATAACTATACCAAAGAGAAGCATCTATATCTCAAGAGAAACCATTCACCAACCAAGAATGTTGTCGTCGTTACGATTGTATCCAAGGGCAAACACAATGTCATCTCCAAAACATTATCAGATTACACGACTGAGGCGATGAAGTCGTGGTTTGAGGAGAATGACCAAGATGAGTATAACGTTGAATGCATCTCATTAGAAGCTGCCAAGTTGGAACCTGCATCATTGGAACACTTGTTCATTCTCCTAACCAATTGGCGTGAGAGTTTCAAGAATGCAGATGTTATTCTATTCGCCGGATTGAAGACAACATTCCCATTATGTGTGATGATCCTGGACAGTTTAATCTCTCGGAAGTTTGCACATGCGTTGAAGTTTGGCGTTTTGGGTATCGAACCAACAATCCCAGGGCAATATTCCGATGAGGAGACACACGTGCAAGAACAAGATTTCAACCAAGCTTTAAACCGGTTGGTTCAGCATAATGTGAAACTGAGTCTTTTAGGTTCATTATCAAACATCCCAGCAACGTTGGCGTTGAATCTATGGCATCCAAACATCTTCAGAACGATATACGTCCCGCACACGACATACAACAATGACTTTGAAGTGCAATTCTTCCGGATCTTATTAATGTCACATAATTTGGGACATTGCAATTCAAGACTCCTGATCCAAATCTCCAAATATTTCACGCAACCAACTGCTATTGCTGATGAGTTGTCTTCTGAGATGTTTATGAGTGTTATGGAGAACACGCTCTCCACCACAAGGCTATTACAACCTCGTAATTTGGAGATCCTCACCGTCGAAGACCCAATTTTGAACAACACTTACAATCTCATATGGACGCTCCATGCGTTTGTCGACGACTTCAAGCGGATAAAGAACATCGAGTCGATGCAGAGGATCAAGCAGTTCCTCGAGGCGTACAAGAGGTGGGAGCCACAGGGCAAGGGGCTTAAAGAGTTGAAGTATATGCTCGAGGTGTTGAAAGTTGAGGATTACAGTAGTGCCATACTCAGAGACTGAATCGGATGATTATGTATAGTTTAATGAATAAGAATTGAAAGGCCGGGTGGTACTATTATTCGGAACGGCACATATGCAGAACAGGGAAAGCATAACACACCGGAGAAACGGGATATGTCACATATGCAGAGAGACATGGGACACACCGGATTGGAGGGTGTTTTGTGTGTTACCGGAGATCAACGCCGGGGTTTCAGGCGAGAGGCGAGAGGCCGGTACGAATAGAGTGTGTTAATAGCGACGAGTTTAAGTACACAAGAATGGACTATACACTATACACTATACACTATACATTATACATTATACATTATACATTATACACTATACAACCATACAACCATACAACCAAACCACAGCAACAGACAACCACAGCAACAGAAACAACCAGACACCTCGGCTAGGGAGCAGACCCCCCGCTGAGGGGAAGACCTAGCGCCAACCCTAATTTCGCACAATGGGGCCGGTCGTTTTTAGCCGTGCACAACAACGAGAAGTTCCCTTTCTGTTGTGTGGGCGGATGGTGTGTGGTGTGTGGGTGTGTGGGTGTTTAGACGCCTTTGTGTATTATTATAGACAGTTAATAGTTAATAACCACTAAACAATAAACAATTAAGCACGTCACTTAACCGAGGAACGTGACGTTTTCCGCCTGTTTTCGGCCGGTGTCGATCGTGCGGAGACACCCAGAACTGTCATGGTGGGGTAGGGGGAACTCTTTTTTTCTTTTTACATTTTGTTCTTATATAAAGGCGTAATTGCTGTTTTTTCTGTGTTTCTCCTGGTGTGTTTATCCGTTTATCTGCTGGTCTGTTGGTCTGTGCTGTCTACTAGTCCTTCTACCATCAAGTGCCCAGCCTTCTTTTTACACACACAAGCCCCCACTAACAATGAGCTCTACTGCACTCACATCGCTCATCGAGTCCATGTCCAACGGCGCCGCCAGTGGAACCGGAATCCTCAAACTGGTTCCAATGACCAAGGCGTTGCTCAAGACTGACGATATCCCAGAGTACATTGTTGAATATGCCCTCTCTGTCCAGAAGTCGTTGTTTGGCTCATACCCTGACTCTAAGGATGTCGCACCATCAGCCATCTTCACGGCGATCTTTTTCCTCTTGATGCTTGGCCATTTGTACATCTTTGCCAAAAACTACTCTAGAGGACACAAGTTTTGGCTATCCCTCGGCTTTGCCTTCAACTGTCTGATGCGTTTCCTCGGTTTTGCCCTGCGTATTGCCTGGGCAAAGAACATCCAGCTCTTGAGAACCGGTATCGCATCTGAAGTGTTTTTGATTGTTCCAATCGTTGTTCTTGCCAGTTTTAACTTGATTCTCGCCCAGAGAATCTTTACTTGGAAACACCCACACATTGGTTCCACAAAGTTGTTCTGGACAGGCATGTTGTCCCTCTACGCCATTGTGACCGGTGTCGTTGTCATGGCTATCATTGGTAACGTTGTGCCATACTCGTACTTTTTGTCCACACGCAGATTACACATGTGTCAACACGTTGTCCAAGCTGCTGCTGTCCTGTGTGTGTTGTACTCCGTGCAAGCCATGTTGCTCGTCATTGGCGCCTTTGTCATCAAGTCCTCCTCCGCATCAAGGGATATCTGGACATACCAACCTTGGTGGATTGAGTCGTTTGACATTTGGTACTACGTTCCAAAAGGCGCCGCACAGCGTGCCGAGACCACATTTGAAGAACGTGAAGCACACGCTGAGAATGCAATCCGTATCATTGCATCAACATCCCATGCCCACAACACATTGGAGAAGGTGCAGAGTGTCACTTCCAAGAGTGGCAGACTTGACCATAATCACTCTATTGGAATCATTGCACTCACCACTCTCTGCGTTTTGCTCTCTTCATCGTTCAGATGTGCATCAACGTTTATCATGGACACTTATGCTGATGAGTCGTGGATCTTTAGACCTGTTGTTATGTATGTCATGTTTGGTGCTCTTGAGACGATTGTCAATGTCATTTACATGACTTCTCGTGTTGATTTGAGATTCTACAGACCTGACAAGTTGAAGAAGGGTGCTGTTGGATCAAGAAAGGGTTCAAATGCCGGCATTGAGGATAACACCCTTGCTGATTCAAGATCAAGAGAGGAGAAGACGTTTTCCGATACCATCCCACAAGACCATAGTTCTACCGAGTAATTTTAATTTTAATGTTTTATTGTTTGTTGATTGGGTGTCAGTTCACTAAGCTCCTGACCAGATTGGCCATAGATAGAGGGCCGATTAAACCTAGATGGCCCCCTAGTGCGGCTGTTATCTCACATCATGTGACTATGTGCTAGACAGGAAACGTGTGAGGGCGTATCATTGACCCTTTTGTATACCCATAGCCAAGAGATGATAATGCAGTACTCTAATCGATATCGTAAGTCATGAGATGATCGTCAATAACGTGATCATTATGATAACACCGGCCCCCCCCTGTTCCCTGTTGACACAATTTCGGTGGTTATAGGTATATGGTTGTGTTCTCGCTTGGGATCTCCGTGGGTGGTGTGATCGCTTGTATCCTCCTAGAGTCCGTCACCCAGTACCCAGTATATCCATTCATCCCAGCATGTAGAATCCCCAAATCCCCCAGTAATCACAGCCACACACATAGACCTGTAAGCCATCGACAGACACAAAAGATATCAGTCGGAGCATCGGGCTTGTGCGTGGGGCTTTCGAGTTTCGGGACCCTTCGCGGTGAGTGTACCGGATTCGGAACAAGTCCGCTGGGTGGCCTGTCATGGTGGATTCTGATTGGACCGGTGGAGATCCAGACGCAGGGTTCAGTTTCTACACTAGAGAGAGAGGGAAAGGGAAGACTGCCTAGAGATGCCAGGGGACAACACACATCAAAAAGACGCCCCATGACGAAGAGATGATTTGAGGTCCAGCGCCCGCACATACGAACGGACACGAAGACAATGGCTGAAGGAAGAGGAAACGACAAGCGACTCAGTTGCTGCGGCGGTTGTTGTCGTTGAAGGGCTAAAGGGCTGACTGAAGAAACCACACGGCACTTTGACACAAAGGCCGCGCGCACCAGAGAGACTTGGCATTTCTTTCTCCCATAGAAGTCACACAGAGCCAATGGAAACAGATAACTGGAGATGTAGTTTACCGATTACCGATCATCGATATTCTAAACGCGTAACATCCCCAGATGACCGATCCCCCCAGTACAGTGGCACCATCACAGCACAGCATCACAGCCCAGATGCGGCACACACAACGATGACCCGCGGCGTTCTGGCCGTTCGAACGGAGGCCTTCACTACCCCACAATTCATCATCGATCCGTTGCTCCATCTCTTCACACACACAGATATCTCTTCTGTTGATTGTATGTCCCCTTCTCTGTTGTATGTGTAGTACTAGATGATACCTCGTAACGGAGTTGGCTCCCCGATGGCCCTCCCGACACGCCTCCCGCACACCGGCCAATCGCCAAGATCGCGAAACTTTGGGGCCTCTTGATAACTTATCAACCGTTGAACCAAAAAAGCAATGCGCCTCTCCTGCATCCTCCGGGGGGAAGCTGACTGAAAAAAAGTTTATAAAGAAGCCACTGCACCCACATCTCTACACATCCCTCCCTCATATACACCACTCCATATACACAACAATGGCCTTCAGCCCCAACTCTAGCGGGAAGGACGAGAAGGGAACATACACCCAGGACGTCACTGGTGGTGACTCCTCAACAGGCTTCGTCGATGACCTTGAGATCCAAGATTCAAAAATCTTTGAGGCCGAGGGTGGTCTCCATAGAGGTTTGAAATCCCGTCACATCCAACTTATCGCTCTTGGTGGTTGTATCGGTACTGGTCTCTTTGTCGGTACAGGTTCGGGTCTTGCCAAGTCTGGTCCAGCCGGGTTGCTTACAGGTTACCTCATCCTCGCCACCGTCATCTACTTCGTCATGAACATGCTTGGTGAAATGGTTTGTTACTTGCCACAGAAGGGTGGTGCTGTGTCTGATTTGGCCAAGAGATACGTTGGTCCAGATCTTGGTTTCGCCACTGGTTGGATTTATTACTACACTTTTGTCATTCTCATCTGTACGGAAATCACCGCCGCTGCTATCGTCATTGAATATTGGACTACAAAAGTCAACATTGCAGTATGGATCATCATCTTCCTCGTCGTCATCGTCTGTTTGAACTTCCTCGCCGTTGGATACTACGGTGAGAGTGAGTTCTGGTTCGCTTCTTTAAAGATTATCTGTATCATCATGCTCATCATCGTCGGTGTCATCATCTTCTTCGGTGGTGGTCCAAACCAGACACACGTCCTCGGCTTCCACTACTGGAAGGACCCAGGTGCATTCGCATACCATTTGCTTCCAGGTAACACTGGTCGTTTCCTCGATTGTTGGACCGGTGTCATCAAGTCCGGTTTCGCATTCATCGTTGGTCCTGAACTTGTCGCAGTTGCCACTTCCGAGACTCAAAGACCAAGAAGAAACATCTCCAAGGCCGCAAACAGATTCGTCTACAGAATCATGTTCTTCTACGTCGTCGGCTCCATCGTCATCGGTGTCGTCGTTCCATACAACAATGAGAACTTGCTCTCCGGCACAGGTAACGCCAGTGCCTCTCCATTCGTCATTGGTATCAAGAACGTTGGTATCACAGGCCTCGACCACTTCATCAACGCATGTATTTTGTCATCTGCCTGGTCTTCAGGTAACTCCTTCTTCTACGCCGGTTCTCGTTTCCTCAAGACAATGGCCGAGGACGGTGATGCTCCAAAGATCTTTGCCAAGTGTAACAAGCACGGTGTCCCATACATCGCATGTGCACTCACAGCACTCATCTCCCTCCTCTCCTTCCTTAACGTCTCCAACTCCGGTTCCGAAGTCTTCACATGGTTCTCTAACGTGTGTACCATCTCCGGTTTCATCGGTTGGATCGTTGCCGCTATCGCATACTTGAGATGGAGAAAGGCAGTCCTTTACAACAACTTGTGGGATCGTGTTCCATTCAAGACCCCAGCTCAGCCATGGGGTGCATACTACGTTATCTTCATCATCACTTTGATCTGTTTGACTAATGGTTACGCCGTCTTCTTCGACTTCAATGGCCCAGACTTTGTCGCTGCATACATCACTCTCCCAGTGTTCTTCTTCCTCTATTTCGGATGGAAGGTGTGGAAGAGACACTGGTCCTGGGGATTGCCAATTGAGGAGATTGACGTTATTAGTGGATTGGAGAGCGCTGAGAAGATTGAGGAGGAGTTCGAGGCTAGATCAACACCACCAACTGGATTCTGGCAGAAGTTCCTCGACTGGTTGTTGTAAGCTCACATGTCTCTTTCTTTTTTGTGGTTTTATTGTACATTTTCAAGGGTTTTTGGGAATTATGGTCCTTCAGTTGACCTGGGGGCCGACTTTTAGTATATGAATTTTGTTTTCTGGTTATGCGTAGAATTGCGGGTCCTGTGGAGGTGCATGCATTGTCTCGGGGAACTACACACACCGTCAAGTTTAACAAATTGTATACCAAGACACACGTCAGTTGACAGTTGACAGCTTAGCTATACTCTATGTCCAACACAAATCCCCATATTCTAAGGCCCCGCTGCACAAGGTTTGTTCGCTGGCATCATAGATCGTCCCTCGGGACAAAAACCCCGAGTACGTTTGTTTGCTATTGCGGGCAGCTTCTCTTTCCCCACGGGCCGGGATCATCTGGCATGACGCTGAAACTGCGTGGAATTCATCAATTGGGAGACGACATCACATCAGAACCAACGAAGCAACGAAGACGAATAGGCCCTGAAGCTTTCCTTTGTTTACACTTTAGCCCAATGGGGAAAGTACAGCAACACATCTTTGCTGCGACAAATTAGGCCAAATGCAGTAAATGATAGGCAGGCTCGGTGGGTGTTGCGCAAATTGGCGAAAGCGAAAATGGCGAATTGTCACCGACATATTTTCGCAGGAAAAGAAACGTGGCAGGTTCGCGAATTCCCGGTTATACAGGGATTTGCTGTAGTTGAGTGAGCGTTAAGTATACCGCGAATCCCACTTCCAGCAGGGGAATGTTGTCATGTTGACACTCCCGGATTAGGACAGTGCGATTGCCGTTTCCGTCAAGTGTGGAGCGCCCGCCTCCCGCAGCGCCAAATTTCAGGAGGCCCCCAATAACATACTTCCCAAACACCAAAGTAAATACAAAAAAAAAGTTAAGGAAAGCCTCTTTCTCTCTCACTCCAACACACACTTCCCACCAACAACCACACTGAACGTTTCCCTTGTGACAATGAAGGTTCCTGTCTTTGCTTTCATCGTACAGCTCCTGCTTCTCGCAGGTGCAACCATGCTCCTTGTTTTCATCTTGCTCTCTGGTGGTGTCTCCCACTTCCCATTCAACAGATTCTACTGGATTGAGGCCGACACCTCCAACATTACCGGTGCTCCAGACATCTCCCGTTGGACCTTCTGGGGTCTCGCCGAGGGTGACTCTGGTAACAACGTTGCCGTTCAGAATTCCCCAGGATACCCATTCTCCCCTGTTGATAACTTTGACACCACCACTGGTGTTCCACAAGACTTCATTGACAACAGAGACGTTTACTACTACCTCTCTAGATTCGCCTTTGGTTTCTTCTGGGTTGCCATTGCCTTCACTGGTGTCTCCCTCCTCATCTCCCTCTTCACCCTTTGCTCTTACTCCATTGTTAAGGTGAATGGTTGGCTCATTTCCATCGCACTCATCTTTGATGCTGGTGCAGTCGCCATGGAGACTGCCATCTGTGTCTTGGGTAGATCTGCCTTCCAGGATGATGACCTCTACGCTCACTTGGGTGCTTCCCTCTTTGGTGTTGCTTGGGCCTCTGTTGCTTGTTTGATCATTTTGTTCTTCATCTCTTGGGGTGAACTCATTGGTGCTTCTTACAAGAACCACAGAGCTAGAGTTGCTGCTTCAAAGGCTGCTGAGGCTCAGCCTGCCCCAGCCACAGCTTACCCACCATCCGCTACTGCTCCACAGGCCGAGTTTGAGGACCCATACGCCCAGCCACAGCAGACACAACAGGGTACTTTGGGTAACGAGAGTGGCATCAAGTTCTTCAAAATCAGACGCCACAACAAGGAGGACACCGAGTCTGTCTAATCTGGGACATGATAAATTTTGAATTTTTTCACCCAACCCACAATTAAAAAAAAAACACTACAATCATGAATACCCCCATATCAATGAGAGAGTCAAACTCCGTACCACGTTTCACCTGAGACAATCCTTCTCCCCTTCCCTTTTTTTCACTATATCCCTTTTTTTTTGCTACTAATATCTAATGGGGACTTTTTACCCCCTGCCTACGATACCAATGGGTTGCCTTTCTTGCCAATGATATCATGTCATTGTTCTTGTTGGCCTAAAGTCGGCTTTTGCTCCCCCACCTTGGCGGAGTGGTTGCTCTTTCGATCGCCCTTCCCACCCTTTTGCCCTTTTCTTCGTACGTTTCCACCCCCATTTTTACCAGTTCTACAAAGACTTCTAAACAGTCTGAACCACCTGTTGTAATATAATATTCGATGACCTTTTTATCGTGAAACTCGCTTGTAGTACGTTGTTTACGTTTCCATGGAGACCTCCGTGTTGCGCGAACCAGGGCAAATCTTACAAAGTTCACAACAAATTCCGACCCTCCAACCGGTAAACAACAACATCCGGCTCAAGGGCTTATCCATCAACAGTGGGCATATATACTCATTTCCGTGCTTCTTTGCCGTAAGCATCTAGGGCTTTCTGGCATTACACACACACATTTTTTCTTCCTCTTACGTTTCGGTACAATTTCCCACTGAAGCGCCCCCCTTTCCCCCCGTTGTTTTGAAGTGATCCTTCCCAACCAACCCCCGAATCTTTGACCTGTCAACCCCAGGTTTTCATATCATCAACAACAACCCGATAAAACGATACACCATGTCCTCCAACTTCGTCAACTTTGACGGTGCAGCTTTGCAACAGGCCCTGTCTGGATATACCAACCATGACTCTCACCTCCCGCAGGACCCAAAGAACCAAGTACCAATCGACCCATCTATAGGCTCCGCATCTGACAAGGAAGCAGCACAGGCCACAGCAGTCGCCGTTGCTGCTAATGATGCATACGTGAGAAACACGGCCCAAGCAGCTGTGAACTCCTCAAAGACACAACAACCAACACAACCAGCCGGCCCGAAGCATACTAAACCAAGAGTCAACAAGCCAGGCCAGAAGTTTGGCGCAAAGAAGAAATCATGGGTTTGGCATTGGTTCGTACAAGATCCACATGATTGTAATGCCGCTACGTGTGATTATTGCGGTAAGGTCATCAAGAGACTTGCGTCTGATAAGGGATCACCAAAGAAGCTTGGTGAACATCTCAAGACTCATAAGATTGATAAGAACCAGATCAATGAAAGAAGACAGGAGATGGTTATTCAGGGCACTGATGGTGCTGGACGTTTCTTTAATGCTATCACTCATGCGTATAACAAACCACACCCGTTGTCGAATCCACCAGCTACAGAACCACAGGTTGAACACCAAGATACGGTGTTCGACCAGGAACCATATTCTCAAGGTAAGCTCCAGAAGGAGATCCTCAAGTTCCTCGTTGATAACAAACTTCCATTGAACATAGTCAAGTCCCAGTCTTTCAGACAGATTGTCTACACTTTGAAACCATCCGCAGTGCCGGATTTGAACGAGTTGAATAACATGTATTCAACGCTGTTGGAAGTGATTCCTAGTGAGAAGGTTGATGATGTCGTTGTTAATGAACCTCAACCACAGCAGAGTGAAGAGAACCGCCAGGAGAATGTTGATATGAGTAACAATGGTGGTTGGGTTTGAGGAAACTCAAAGATGCCTGTTTGTACATTAGATGTTAGTTTTTTTTTACTGGATTCGGTGGGTGTGATTCTTGGTTGGTGATGTTGATGTCGTGTTTGTTTTTTTCTTTTGTATCTCATTGACGTTATGTATTATATTCTATCTACTGATACCAGTTCGATTGTAGGAGATGGAAGGAGGATAGATCATCTGGGAAGAAGTTCTTGTATCTTGAGCTGGCTTCATAAACATGGAACAACGGGCTCAAACCAGGAACCAGGCAGATATATACAATCTGGTAGCCTCCTATAAATGCTGTACCAACACTGTTAATAACTGGACAATAGTTCAATCAGTTAATGGAATACCAAGATCTCCTGTTGGCGCTACGGTAGCAGTTGCCATGGTTACCAGATTTGCGCCAGCCAAATGCAAAAAAAATCGAGATGAGCACTTGGACTTCCTCCTTCTCTTCCTCGCTACACACCGAAACTCACAAGCAACACCGATGACTCTTGAAGTAGAAACGACAATACTGAAACGTGTGGATGGCTCAGCATCTCTCGCAACAGGCACAACGCGCGTGATTGTGGCCGTGTCTGGTCCAATCGAACCGAAGGCTCGTCAAGAACTTCCCACCACCAGTGCTCTTGAAGTGATTGTCCGTGCCGATGTTGGTATTTCAAACACCAGAGAAAAGCTACTAGAAGATAAACTGAGAGCAGTTCTTACACAGACGATATTGGGACTTTTATACCCACGACAACTCATCCAAATCACAGCACAGGTCCTCGAAGCTGGTGAAGACACTAGCTACACCTGTAAGGAACTTGCCACCATCATTAACGCTGCATATTTGGCACTAGTGGATGCCAATGTCGGACTGCAATCTTCTTTTGCTGCTGATTCATTTGCTCTGATGGACGATGGAAGAATTATTATTGGACCAAGCAAAGAGGAGCTGAAGTTGTCCACCAGCTCACATGTTGTTGCTTACGAGATTAAGAACGGGAAAGCCACCAACTTGTTGTTCAGTGACAGCATAGGAAGCTTTACTGAGAAGGAGTTCTTTGCAATTTTGGATACAGCAGAGAAGAGAACTACAGAGATTCATCAGACTTTCAGAAAAGCCCTACAGAACAAAGTGGAGAAGGACTTTGTTTGGCAGCTATGAAGATGTTCTACATGAAGTAATGCTCTTGAATAACTGAATTAACCCTCTAATGAAGACATAATGTAACTATTTATAAGACACTCAGAGTTTCAAACGCTCCAAGTTGGCAATAGTAGCCTCGTAACCCTCAATATCAGCCTCAACGTTGGCCAATCTCTTCTTGTCAGTCTCCTGAGTCTCAGCAGAAGCTCTAGCAATGTAACCTGGTGCGGAAACAGCCTTCTCAATGCTCTGCTTGGACTTCTCAGCAGCACCCTTCTTCTTAGTGGTCTTGGCAATCTCAGCATCAATGTCAATGAGACCCTTAACCAAGACGTGAACAGAAATATCTGGGGAGACAGACTCAAGAATACATCCAGACTCAACATCAGAAGCAGACTTGACAACCTGGACCTCGTTAATAGCCTTGATGAGGGAGACAATGGACTCCTTCTGGGACTCAACCATGGTGTAGTCAGCCTCCTTGGAACACTCAACGTAGACCTTACCGTTCTTC
The DNA here is from genome assembly GCA_030580135.1 of Petasospora easanensis. Taxonomy (NCBI): domain Eukaryota; kingdom Fungi; phylum Ascomycota; class Saccharomycetes; order Phaffomycetales; family Wickerhamomycetaceae; genus Petasospora; species Petasospora easanensis. The sequence goes on along the minus strand of JAKTSI010000001.1, from coordinate 346,539 downwards.
AAGATGTTAACCTTGGACAACATGGAACGGGCCCCAGAGATAACGTTCAAGACAACCTCGTAGTCGTCGAATGCCTTCTGGTTGACAAGCTTCTCAGAGAACTCTGGGTACTTGGCCTTAACAATGGATGGTGTGGTCTCAGAAGCACGACGTGGAAGACGCTGCCACATCTCCTCGGTGATGAATGGCATGAATGGGTGAATCAATCTCAAAGCACCATCAATGGCAGTGTACAATGTGTCTCTAGCAGACTTGCACTCCTCTGGAGTACCTTCGAGGATCAAAGTCTTGGAGTTCTCAATGTAGACATCACAAACCTTGTACCAGTACTCGTAGATGACAGTTGTAGCAGTGAAGAAGTCACGGGAGTCAAGAGACTCGTTAACAATCTTAGCAGCATCGTTGTATCTGTGCAAGATCCACTTCTCGACAAGGGTCTCCTTACCGGACAAACCCTCGGTAGCTGGTGGAACGTAGTCGTCACCGAGACGCATCAAGGCGAACTTGGTAGCCTGGTACATCTTGTTACAGAACTTTCTGTAACCCTCGACACGAAGGATATCCAAGTTGATGTCACGACCACCAGTGGTGTAAGCACAAAGGGCGAATCTCAGAGCATCAGTACCACACTGTGGGATACCAGTTGGGTAAGACTCCTTCTGACCAGCCTTGGCTCTCTCAATCTCAGCAGGAGCCAAGTTACCGCCAAGAAGCTTGTCATGCAAATCCTGCAAGGAAATACCGTTGATGACATCGGTTGGGTCAACAACGTTACCGAGAGACTTAGACATCTTACGACCCTGAGCATCACGGACCAAAGAGTGACAGAACACTTCCTTGAATGGAACTTTACCGGTCATCTTAATTCCCATAAGGATCATTCTAGAAACCCAGAAGAACAAAATATCCCAACCAGTCTCCAACATAGACCATGGGTGGAAGGTGTCCAAGTCTGGAGTCTTGTTTGGCCAGCCCAAAGTAGAAATTGGCCACAAACCAGAAGAGAACCAAGTGTCCAAGACATCCTCATCTTGACGGAGAGTGTACTTCTTACCAGCAAACTTCTCCTTGGCCTGCTCCTCAGCCTCCTCAAGGGTACGACCAGAGACCCAGTAAGTACCATCGTTCTCATCGTTGACCTCACCTTCGATCTCAACGAAGTAGACAGGACATCTGTGACCCCACCACAACTGACGGGAAATACACCAATCCTGGATGTTCTCGAGCCAATGGAAATACTCAGCCTCGGATGACTTTGGAGTAATAGTGATATCACCGTTACGAACAGCAGCAATAGCCTCCTTAGCCATGTCCTTCTGTGCAACCCACCACTGTGGCTTGAGGAATGGCTCAATGATATCACCAGATCTGGAACAGATTGGGATGGTCATCTCGTTCTCCTCCTGACCAATGTACAAACCCTTCTCCTTCAAAGCCTCAATAACCTTCTTTCTGGCATCGAATCTCTTAATACCCTCCCATTCACCACAGTTCTCGTTCAACAAACCATCCTCAGTGAGGATGTTGATGAACTCCAAACCGGCACGCTTACCAGTGTTGTAATCGTTGTTGTCATGAGCTGGTGTGATCTTGACGGCACCGGTACCGAACTCCATGTCGACGGCCTCAGCATCGGTGATAATTGGAACCTTTCTGTCCAAGAATGGGTGGAGGGCAAACTTACCATGCAAATGCTTGTATCTTGGATCCTCTGGGTGAACAGCAATACCAGTATCACCGAACAAGGTCTCTGGACGGGTAGTGGCAACGACAATCTTCTCATCGGAACCTTCAATTGGGTAGGCGAAGGATGTCAAGACACCAAACTCAACCTTCTCATCGTAGCCTGGGACGGAGAGGAGGGTTCTACCCTTAACATCCTTGTTGTCAACCTCAAGGTTAGAAATAGCGGTGTTCAACTTAACAGACCAGTTGACAAGACGAGAAGCTCTGTAAATGGTACCCTCACGGTGAAGTCTGACGAAGGCTTCAGTGACAGCCTTGGACAAGTCATCGTCCAATGTGAATCTTTCACGGTTCCAGTCGTAAGAAGCACCAAGACTCTGGAATTGAGATTTGATCTTACCATGGTAGACATCTTTCCACTCCCAAACCTTCTTGATGAACTCCTCACGACCCAAGTCGTGTCTGGAAATACCAGACTTGGCCAATTGCTTCTCAACAACGGACTGTGTGGCGATACCAGCGTGGTCGAAACCTGGAAGGAACAAAACGGTCTTACCCTTCATTCTGTTGTATCTGATCAAGGAATCCTGGATAGAAACGGTCAAAGCGTGACCAATGTGGAGAGCACCAGTAACGTTTGGTGGTGGAGATGGGATACAGAAGGCTCCTTCTGGCTTGATCTTACCATCTTCAGTGAACTCTGGCTCGAAGAAACCCTGCTTAACCCACCAGTCATACCATGATGATTCAACGTTCTTTGGGTCGTAAGCCTTAAGGGATGGATCCTCAAGAGAGACAAGGATCTTCTTCTCGCCCTTGACGGTGTTGTCAACGAAGGCTGGTACTGGCTCAGCGACCTTCTTCTCCTTCTTCTCCTTTGGCTTAGCTGGGGCATCCTTCTTCTGGGCGGCATCGGCCTCCTTCTTGGCCTTCTTAGCAAGGAACTTGGCCATCTTTTCAGCCTTCTGTCTTTCCTTTTCCAACTGTTTTGGGGTCTTTGGCTTCTCGCCCTCAGCTGGGACAGCTGGAGGCTGCTGTGGCTCACTCATAGCGATGGCAGTGGTGTGCAACGGACGGGAACGCGACAGTATTAGCGGGCGGTAGTTCCTGTTCAGTAATGGCAGCAGTCTCACGAATAATGGATTACGTGGGAGCAGTTGCATACACTTCGAACGAGTCTGGTGCTGTTATTGCTGGTGGTTGGGTGTTGGACTCTCCTGGCATCTCTCGTTGTCGATGGAAGAGTCACTGGTGATTTTTCAGTACGCTCCACCACACGGCGTAAATTTGAGCACGGGCCTGCGAAGATGTGGGCATGGCACCAAATTTGTATGGTGACACCAAACAGCAGGACATCACTTTCTCTTTTAACTGCGGACAATTGGAAGATTGGCGAAATCTGTGATAGATATTGGAGGAGATTACAGATAATATGTCATTGGAGGAAGATCTATTGAAAGACTTGGACTCTGATAGTGAGAGCGAAGAGGAGGTTGAGGTTCCTGAAGTTCCACAAGATGAGCTGGAGAAACCACAAGACATCGAGGGAGATGTACATATGGATGACGTTAGTACAGAGTTGGCCGATCTTGTCAAAGGTGGAAGGGATGTGGGGACATCAGAATTACTAAGTCGAGTGGATATGGGTGCTGTTCAAGACGTTACGAAACTGTCTAAACTCGCCACCAAACTCCGGCCCATCGTACAGAAGATTGATGAGTATATGGGGAAGATGATTTCTAAAAAAGATGAATATGATTTCTTGATGAAAGTTAATGATCTATCTTTGGAAATTACGAACGAACAAACAATGGTGCATAACTTCATCAAGGTTCATTACAGGAAACGGTACCCAGAACTTGAGTCCATCGCCCCAAACATGATTGAGTACACCAAGATTATCAAGAAACTCCAGAACAACATCGAAGTGAAGGATGGAGATCTTGATTTCATAAGTAAGGAGAAAAACTTGGTCATCGCAATGGCATCAGTGCAAGCCAAGAACTCCACAGAGCCATTGACACAAGAAGAACTGGAGAAGGTGATTTCTGCTTGTGATCTTTTGCTCACATTACAAGAGGACAAGACCAAGATTGAAGAATACATGGCCTCCAGACTGGCCGTATTTGCCCCGAACCTAAGTGCCATTGTTGGGCCATACACAGCTGCTCAACTGATGGGCGTTGTTGGTGGACTTGGAGAACTTGTGGCTACACCATCTTGTAATGTCGCTGCCTTGGGAAACAAACGTCAAGTGGGCATTGGTCTGGGGCAACATGGTATAAGACAGCAGGGATTCTTGTTCTATAGCAATCTTATTCAAGATGTTGCTCCTGATCTAAGGAAACAGGCTATGAGAATCACAGCAGGAAAGCTTATACTGGCAGCCAGAGTGGATCATTCTGGCAGTTCACCAGACGGATCGCTTGGTCGCAAATGGAAGCAGGAGATAGATGACAAGATCGAGAAATTAGAGGAGCCACCAGAAAATGTTACTACGAAAGCATTACCTATCCCAGAGGATAAGAAGGCTAAGAAGAGAGGAGGAAGAAGGTACAGAAAGCTCAAGGCCAAGTTCGAAATGTCAGAGTTGAGAAAGGCCCAGGACAGAATTGAGTTCGGTAAGAAGGAAGACACCATCATGGATGCATTCGGAGAGGAAATTGGTCTTGGTATGATGGGATCAATGCAGATACCAGCCAACACAATGAACAAGGCCAAGGTGTCAAAGGCCATGAAGAACAGACTGGAGCAAAGCTCTTCCAACGATCTCTTCATCCAAGACGTGCTCAATCTACCACCCCAGCAAAAGACACTCGAGCCCAGCCAGAACAAACGTATAAAGAGATGAACACAGTTAAATCTGATCTTGTCCATTTTGTAGAAGTTTTTCCCTCGCAGATGGTGTCAAAGCCAAAGATGCGCGGGCTTCCGGATCGGGGAAAAGGTAAACAAAGGCTCCTTCGCCAGTTTCACGCGCACAAACCAAAAAAAGCCAAAACAATTTCCCCTTTGCTCTTTCTCTGGTGACACGTACACAGGACAAGCCGCTAGCACTGGGCATCATGGTGGCCAACTTCTTCAGCAACAGGATGAACCGCAATTCCGCTGTCGATGACCTCACCAAGAACATCGAGGGCCTTCAGTTCCAAGGGGGCCAGGACAAGTTCTCCTTCGAACCAAACTCTCCGTTGAACAAGGAGAACAGACCTTATGAGAACGTCACTGCCAATACTGCATCAAGACTTGCTAGGCCACAAGCATCTATTGCAAGCCCGACAAGAACGAGAACAAGAGATCTCAAGAAGCCGCTTTCCGCTAAGCACAAGCGTGCTCTCAACGTTTGCCAGATGTACTTCTTGGACTACTACTGTGACTATTTTGACTACATCATCACCAGAAGAGAGAGAACAAAGACTGTGCTGTCCAACATCCACAGATCACAGAACCCGGACATGGAGTGGAGAGCATACACCAACAATGAGACAGGGTTGTTGAGAAAGAGAAGACTCAAACCTAAGAATAAGGATTTCGAAATCATCACACAGATTGGTCAAGGTGGTTATGGCCAGGTCTACCTCTCTAGAAAGAAGGACACCAAAGAGATCTGTGCATTGAAGGTCATTTCCAAATCAATGATTATCAGAATGAACGAGACAGACCACTTACTTACGGAACGAGAGATCTTGGCAGCTTCTAGAAGTGACTGGCTCGTGAAGCTTTTGTATTCGTTTCAGGATGCTACAAGCGTTTATTTGGGAATGGAGTTTGTTGCCGGTGGTGACTTCAGAACATTGTTGAGTAATTGTCACTCGCTATCTCCTGTACACACCCGTTTTTACCTGGCGGAGATGTTTGCCGCATTGAACGATCTCCACAAGACAGGGTTCATTCACAGAGATTTGAAGCCAGAGAACTTTTTGATCGATTCTAAGGGACATTTGAAATTGACAGATTTCGGTCTTGCATGTGGTACCATTGCCGATGAGAGAATCCAGTCTATGAAGATCAGATTGGAGAAGATTGGTGATGTGTTCGTTGCCCAGCAATCTGCCCAGAAGTCGCTCCAGGAGAGAAGAAAGATTTATCAGACACTGAGAGAGAACGATCTCAACTACTCCAAATCTGTTGTCGGAAGTCCTGACTACATGGCTATTGACATCGTGAAGGGTTATGCATATGATAAGACTGTTGACTACTGGTCATTGGGATGTATCCTCTTTGAATGCCTGTGTGGATTCTCACCATTCAGTGGTGAGTCAACTGAGGAGACTTACGCCAACTTGAAGAACTGGAAGACATATTTCCTGAGACCAAAGAACAACGATGGTTCCTATGTCTTCAGTGACAGAACATGGGATCTCTTGACACATTTGATCAACGATAGCCAGAACAGATACAAGACATATGAACAAGTCCAGAGATCATTCTACTTTTCAGGAATTGACTTTGAGAACTTGAGAAACAAGTCGCCACCATTCATTCCATCATTGGATTCTGATCTTGATGCTGGATACTTTGATGACTTTGAAGATGAATCCGATATGGCCAAGTACGCCGAAGTGTTCAACAAGCAGAAACACGTTGAGAAGCTTGCAAGTCAGAGTAACATCAAGCCACCAAACTTTGTTGGATTCACTTTCAAGCACAAGGGACAGCTCAATCAGATCAGAAGTATGTTTGAAAGCTCCAAGTCTGATCCCTTCTCTACCCTTTATTGATTCCCCCAGTTCACTTCTGTTATGATTATGATCTCTCTCTAGTTTATATTTTGATGTGTGTTTTCTTATTGGACTGTTTGCAATGTAGGTCTGCGAAGTCGGATGCCGAGGGACATCAGTACTTGAGATTGGTCTTGCCTATAAATAGTACCGCCATCATATGTCTATCCCGCTTGCATTAGCCTGCTGGTGATGACGATCCATGGTATTTTCTACAATTGGTCGTGTGACGTATGAAAGTCGTGAATTGGATATGCAATCATGAATTAGTTGTAGTCTATCAAAGGTCCAATGTGAAATCAAACTTTTTGTGACTCTCTTTGAACATTTCAGTTTCATGTTCTTCGATATTTTTACCCTGTTTGCACTTGTCCCATTTCAATCTCTTTGGAGTTTGTAACAGATGAGCCATGACTCTTCTTCCGAATTGTAGATCGACCATTTGCCCCTCTGGAATTTCACTGATGTGTACCTCCTGTTTATCAATAGCTCCATGGAAGATCGTGAATGAGATGTAATCCTTTTCACCATTGATTCTGTCCATATACGCCTCTTCTGAACCGGTGTATTTTGTGAATTTCAATTTGGCACTGCGTGTATACTTCGTATTGTTAATCTGTTCAGTTTTATTCAACACCTTTTCAAAATCCACAAGGAAGTCCTCTGCAATGGGGAAACACTGGATATGGAAATGAACAGATTCCTCACGATTAATTTGGAAGAACACAGTAGACAATCCAAACTCGTTAAACATCCTCACCAATGAGGATTCAAATCTCAGGATCTCGTTATATAGCGGCATCTTCACGACTGATTCTGAGTCTGATTTGAGTGCAGGGAGATGCGCAATTGGGATGATGATGCAATGTCCTGAGAACTTCATGGATGAAGTTGGACGTGTAAGTGGACCCTTTGCAATTGTGAGGTATGCATGTTCACCAATCGACACAATCATATGAGCTTCCAGTTTCGGGTTACTAAGGCAAAAGAAACAGTTTTCAGGAAGGACGATTTTTTTCTGTTTCTTGATTGGTGCTGATGGTTCATCATCTCGTGTTCTCTTTACTGGCTGTTCGATGATTTGTTCAATGGCTTTTGATAAGAATGGATTTGATGTGATGTTCTTTGGAAGTTCTTGTGTTTTGTTCAGGTTGAATGCATAGATCCATTTCTCTCCAGTTCCATACTTACCAAGACTGATGAACCTCGTGATGGACTCTTCCCATTGGAAAGGCGAACGCTCATAAAACTTTCCCGACGATGACCCAACTGCAAAGTGATACTTTGGTCGTGACTTCTCCACTATCGTATCAATGTTGGCATTGCCAAAGAAGAGCTCCTTCTCAGAAGCCAAAACATGTGGCCATTGATACGTGATCAACAAATCAATGGATTTGCCTTCAAGCATTGTGAGGATCTGCGGAAGTTCATCTTGTAACACCAATTCCGTTCCGGAGATGAATGCAACGGTGATGTCTGAAGATGTGGTGAAGACGGAGTACTTGCCCATATAGGACAAGTTATCGAGATCCTCAGGGGCATCAGAGAGGTACTTCACCTTCTTGCCGCCCACCGTGAAGTACACTGGGATGTCAAATTTGCATTCCCTTAATGCATCCTGGGAGTCAGGGGTACAATCACCAATCATCACGACCAGGTCGAACGGGCCGGACTTTGAGTTGAGAGTGTTGACTTTGGAGGCCAACAGAGGTAGCTGTTCAGCATCAGGGTGAAACACGAGACTGTTAAGGTTAGTAGCAATACGGGAAGTAACAAGGGAATGAACACACTCACATCTTCGGCATCTGTATGGGTGGTGCCTTTATCCGATTGAGGTCAATGGCTCTTCCAGTTTTTTTTTTTTTCTTTTGCGGCGGCGTGTGCGTACCAATATGTCACCAGGATCAATCCTTGACACCCCTGGAGGCAGAGAGAGAGAGAGAGAAGGAGAGAGCGAGAAGACTGCGGGCTCCACTGTCTAAGACACGAGTCACACACACGCCCTCCACACTGTCCACCTCCCAAACACCCGGACCACATAATAAACGCCGGAACTGTGAGACAAAAGCGCCCGCGTGGCTGCCCCTGAAAAGCTTTAAATCACGTGCGTAACCCTTCATGCGCGAAAAAAGGATCGACGCACCTGTGGCCTTTTGCCCTGGATAAGATCTTCCCTCCTGAGCTCTCCCGCCTCCCTTGCCCTCTCTTAAAAGACCCCCGTGCCCTCCCCTGCCTACCCTCGTTACACCCCCCTAACCGCATTCCTTCAATGAGAGCCGCCGTTGCCGTTGACCAGGCAAGACGCTACGTCGTTACTAGAATGCGTATGCCAAAGGCCCAGCTCTTCAAGACCGTGCTTGCCATCGTTCTCGGCTTGGTTATCATTGCCCAACTCTTCTCAAGTCCATCCCCGGCAAACAAGACAAAGAAAATCGCCGTCGTCAAACCAGGTCAGACTTCCAATGAAAACTACGCGTCATTACCCTCTGAGGACCTTGAAACGACCAGTTTCAGTGCGCGTTGCACGCAATTCTTCCAAAAGCTCCAGAATAAGGAGGCTCTCGATTCAGAGTCACAAGATTTCGAAAAGTTTGCCTCAAACTCACAGAGATTCTCATTAGTCCCAACATGGGAGGACTACTTGGAACAAAACAAGAAGGAGATTCAAGACTTCAACAGTGATAAAGAGCAAGAATTGCTGAAGAAGTTCACAGAGGAAACAGTCACAGATAAGAAACGTGCCGATCACTTCCTCACATTCTTCTCCAATGTGCGTATCTACGGCTCATGCTACATTGAAACAAACATCTTTGATGGGTTCAAGAACAACTTGGGTGTTTGGTGGAAAGACGAGGTCAATACCGCTGATGAAACCAGCATATTCCACATGGCTAACGACTTTGGTCTCAAGTATTTCCCATGGTTAACACAAACAAGACCAGTCTACAGAAAGCTCGGTAGTAAGAGAGTTGAAACTGGATTACCAACAATTGATACAATGTTTGTGCCTCAAACTGTCGGCAAGGCCTCTTTCCTCTACAATTTCCGCCAAGGATTGAACGGTCGTGGGTTGGTCATTCCAGTGAAGACAGAGGAGGACCTCAAGCACGTTACAAAGCTTGCAAAGGTTCTGAGATTTATCGGATCCGTCCTTCCTGTGCAAATTGTCCATGATGGTTTGATCAAGAATGAATTGGAAGCCAAGCTCGTTGATGCATTCACATCACCAATCACACATACCGAATTCATCACATTGGAAGCTAGTCAGATGCTTCCACCTGGTTTCGACTTGGAGTTCGCACCAATAGAGAATGTCTGGCTTGTTAACATTGCTTTGTCAATTGATAAGAAATATTCCAACAAGTTGTACCGTGACACTACATTCAAGACTCTTTCCATGTTGTTCTCATCATTCGAGGAGGCTATCTTGGTTGACCCTAAGGTTATCCCAATGCGCAAGTTGCTCTCCTTAATGGACACTGATGAGTTCCTCTCAAGTGGTTCTTACTTCTTCCCAGACTACAGAATTGACGTTCCTTTGACCAAGTCGGAGATCTCATTCATGCATAGGCTCTTCCCTACGCAAGTGGATGAAGAAGTGTTTAGTATTACCGAAGTGAACTTGGAAAAGGTGGCCCATTTGAGAACATTCAAGGACGAAAAGATTGGATTGATCGACAACAGCGTCGTTGCACTTAACAAGAGAGATCACTTTGTTGGTCTTCTCCTCACTACAGAACTCCAATTCATGCCAATCTCATATGAACACACTTCACTTAACTCTGATATCTTCTTCATCGGTCTTCTCGCCGCTGGTGCTTCAAGTATCCACCTCCACGAATCTCCTGCTGCCACGATTGGTGAATTCACTCCAGAACAGAACAGAAAGATCAAACAGTCCGTCTCCAAGGAGATCTGTTCCCAACATAAGGGTTACTTCGATTCCACATACTCTGAGGCGGAATTGCTCTTCATCACTAATGGCGCCACAAATTGTGATTCCATGGAGTACAAGATGGACAAGGAGATTGACTACGCTATCTACAACTCATTCAGTAAGAACGAGGAGAAGATCCACGGATGGAACAGACAGGGAACCAAGTTCCAAGGTGCTATTTTCCCATTACCACAAGAACTCAAGGCAAAGAACAACATTGATGAGATTGAATGTGGTTTGATCAACTATGGATATTGTACTAGTAACATCTGGTGTGCTTACGATATCCTCGCCGCGAAGGAGGATCCAGATTATCATGCCGACACCATCACATTCGACGCTGCAACAAAGACCACATTGGAACTCATTGAGGATGTCTGGATGAAATTCTGAATTCACCGCTAAATTATTTTGGAATTTTTTGTAATAAGGTAAACTATAGATCTCTAGATCCCTGTAAGCCCTGTAGAGGAGAGATAGACGAGACAGACATCATCATACGAGCAAAGCCTAGATCACTGCAAGAACAAGCAGCCAACAGGATCAACGAAAGCAGTAAAAGGGACTTAACCAGAACAAGGCCACAACACTTGCCAAACAGAGCAACTTCTCATCTGTGTAAAGATCCGCGCACCACACGCGTCAGATTGCGCGACCTCCCAAACCAGGACAACCAGTACGCGTCAGAAATGTAAACAAAGGGGGGGGGGGACTGGCTGCCTTTGGGGTTTTGAGGCGTTGTGATCCGCAAGTAATATTGATGGACTTCTGAGACATTCTCGTATCCATTCTACTACAAAACAGCACATCACGTGCGTACGTCTGGGGGTTTACCCGCAATTGCGTTAAGATGGTGTTGTTGACACTTGTCGCTGCGTATATGGACACAAAATGATTCTAGCTTACACCACGTAAACTAGCATCTCGCACCCGAAACAGGCGAGTTTCATTCTTCTTCCAGTCAGGCTTGTGCTCTGCACATGGACAAGTACAGTAGAAAGAATAATCGTGCCAGCCAAATTAATGCGGCTGGTACCCTGTTTTGGTCCTACATGCATACGTCCATCGAAGCTCCGGATCAGATTTTATTACGGCACGGATTCCAGATTAGGTTCTCTGATCTCTGATGCAATGTTTTGGTCTGTCATGCATTGGGGCAATAATACGGGAAAACAGGGATCGTGGCTTTACTGTTCTGCTTGCATCTGTTTGTTTACTATTTGTTTACTGTTCCTACGTTGGTTGTTGTGTTTACAACTAGTACTTGTTTACCTATTCCAAAGTGTAGATGTTCATTCCAATTGTCATTATGCCTAGCCCTTCCACGTTCCATAGAAATGGTGCCGTGAGTAGAGATTGTCTCTTCCTGGATATCCACCGATGTAATTCTCGGGAAGAAGCAACACATCATCATCAAACAGTATCGGGAACTGTTGCTTAGTCACGTTCTGCCAACCAAATGGGAATTTCACTGGATCGTACTTGTGATACTTGATGTTTGGCAGGTCAGGATACACCAGTTGACTCTGTAAGTTTAGAGGTCTGTTTGGATCCAGGATCTTGTCTTTGAAGTCCATCTTCCATAGACGTTCTGACATCTTGTATACCTCATTCAAGTAATCAAAAACGGCGTCTGTGAACATTGCGGGTCCAGTCCATTCAATAATTCCATCGTACTTCCCTTCCTCTTCCATCTCATACTTTTTTTGGTTTTTCGTCAACACCTTCGTCTCTGCGTCATAACCGTCGAGAGTCAACTCGGTGATTCTCGCGATGAGCTCTCTTAGCATTGGATGCCCTTTCTTAGCTTGAATTGTCCATTGGCAATATTGCACACGTCTTGCCATACCACCGAAATCCCAGGCTTGATCATCCTTATCTGATTCAATCCCAACAACCATTCCAACTTTGTTTTCCGCACCGTTAACAGTCGCATTGTACGTCAACCAATCATCCATATTACTCCGCAATTCTGTATCAACATCAGAGTACAACCCACCATACGCAAACAGCAACAAGTATCTTGCAAAGTCAGTCTTGAGCACTCTTATTGGTAATTTCTCATACGCCTCCACAACTTCAGGAACATGGACGAACGCCCTATTGATCAATCTATCGAGGTCCTCATCACCAAGTAACGTGTGATAGAAAGAACCACCCAATTTCCGATCCATGGCCCTGAACGACATGATGAACCGCCTGAACTGCATATTATCCACATTCTTCACCTGTCCAACCTTATACGTCTGCCAGATGTTCTTTTGTAATGGCGCAGTTGACTTGATGTACTTGAACTCTGACGCGAGTCGATGTCGTAACGAACCTGGGGAATAGTTGATTACTCTCCATTCATCCACTTCAGTGTACGCAGTGTTTTCCAACTCTGAAAGTGTCGTAGTGTCAGATTCCAAGTTGGTCTCATCTGAATGTGTGATCTGTGTTGTTTTTGGTGGTGTTGGTGCCAGTTCTTGCTGTGGATTTAAACCTTGCGATGCAGTATTCAGGGTCTTCACCTTTATCTCCGTGATCTCCGGTGAATGCAAGAAGAAGATCAAACTACCACCTATTGAGGATAGGATTAATAACAGGAGCACGACACGTCTTGGACGTGCCATGGTTCACGAACTGACTTGAGCTTCTGGGGATGGTGCTGCGTAGGCGCAAGGCTTCGAAGCTCGGAGAACAAAGTATTCTTTGTTTATGCGGGTGTTTTTGGGTATAGCCCCGGTATGTGCCGGTATGTCTCTATGATGGACCTCAAATGTGATTAATCACCACCTTGTGGTTTCTGTAATGTACTAGTCAAGTGTGGAGAACGTTATAGGCAAATGCCCAGACCCATTTTTCCAATGAACAGGTTGTTAGCTGAGCCGCATCGCACATGTTTGTTATACAGCTTTTTTCTCTTTTTTTAGAAGCTACAACAATCATGCACAAACAACCCACCGTAAGCCATTAAAAAAAGGAAGCCAATTACTCCTTTTTTTCTATATATAATAACGCAATAAAATCAATAATCAATAGCAAGCAAAATATCAAAACATCCTAACCCTTCCACGAACCCTTGAAGTGGTGCTCTGTATAGTCGTCCCTCTCACCCTTCTTACCACCAAAGTATCTGTGCGGCAAGAGCAAAACGTCGTCGTCAAACAAGATTGGATGCTCCTGTTTTGTAATGTTCTGCCATCCCATAGGTGACGACGTTGGATCGTAATTGTTGTGAACACTGTTCTTGAGCATGTGGTACTTGATTTTGTTCTGCAAGTTTAGCGGTCTGTTCGGGTCAATCATTTTCTGCTCTTTGAAATCAACTTTCCACAATTCCTCCGAAAGCAAGTAAACCTCATTCAAGTAGTCAAACGTGACATCAGTGTACATAGCAGGACCTGTCCACTCCAAAATACCAGACAACTTCTGGTCAGTGTTCATATCGTATCTGTGGTCACCCTTCACCACAACGTTAGTCTCCGGGTCATAATGGTACAACGTCAACTCTGTAATTCTAGCAACGAGCTCTCTGAATAATGGATGTCCCTTTTTAGCTTGTAGGGTCCACTGACAGAACTGAACTCTTCTCGCCATACCGTTTCTAGCCCAGGACTTCTCGTCACGGTCAGACTCGATACCAATAACACACCCAATCTTGTTCTCCTGGCCATATATCGTCTCGTTATAAGTGAGCCACTTACCAGCATCAGTATTCAAAGCGGTATCCACGTCCGAATACACTCCGCCAAAGGCGTAAACAAGCAAATATCTGATGAAATCCGACTTGAGAATGATTTTGGGTAACTTATGAAACGCCTCTGCAACCTCTGGAACGTTCTTGAAAGTGGTATTGACAACGTGATCCAACTCATGATCACCAACAAGCTGATAGTGGAAATCGCCTCCTTCCGCTGTATCCATCAGCATAAACGTTCTGATCAACTTACGCAGCCCTTCGTCAATATCATCCAACTTGTTCGTCTTCCATGTCTGCCAGATGTTCTTCTGCGTAACCTCTGTGCTCTTCTCATATGGGAACTCTTTAGCAAGTCTATAGCGCAAGTCGCCCTTCTGGAATATGTTATGGATGCGGTAGTCGTCCACGGAGGAGTATCCCTTGATTGTGGACTTGTACACTCTGTTAAGGCGGTCCTTGGAAGGTTCGTGAAAGTTGTATGCAAGGGAAAGAAGGATGTTGAGGCCAAGCACGAGGACGACAGAGCCCAGTGCAGCAGTCTTAAGCTTGATCTTCATTGAGGCTGACGTGGAGAGTTTGCCTGTCCTGTTGAGTGTCGTGTGAGGCAAGGCCACGTTTTTGGTATCTTATAGTTCGGGAAGTGAAATGCTGCAAAACGTGTATAAAATATACTGACGCGCAAGGTCCTAGACAAGGTTGGCGATATGGGACTTGGACAGAGTTGTCTTGGCCAGACTGATGAGGATTGGGAGGATTGTGTGTGAAAAGAGGATAGTTTTAATACAACACTTTGGGTGGCAAGAGATCAGCACAAGGGGGAAGAGACTAGAGTTTACCCCTGAGTCCTACTGGGGACACAACACAAAGGCCAACAAACGTCAGGCTGCCGATTGTTACGTGTCTACGAGCGGGCGGTCTTTCCGGGAAAAATCTGGGCGAGGCCGTGCTGGAACAGCAACCAATTTTCGGGGGAGGCCCTCGATTGGCTCCCTCCCATGTCTGTCCCTTAACAGGGGGGGTTCTCTAGCCCCCGTCTCCCCGTCTCCAGCCCTTGTCTCTCCTTCCTCCACTCGGAGGGCTCGCCAAATCTGTAACAAGGCCTACAAGCCTTCCTCTCATCGCTCGACGCCCGCGCCTGCCTGATTAGTGCCCTTACCAGTATGGCATTTACCGTGTGTGAAGATCTATCGCGAATCACTAACACCCGCACACCACCATAATAATCCCTCAACACAATGATAGACACACGGAGCCTCAAGACGAAGTAAACAAACGAACAAGCAAAATAATAAGGCGGGCGACAATTGACAGGGTATAGAGCTACTTAAGTACTCATCTACGCTCATATTACACAGCTGTCTTTCAAAAATTTAAGCCCCAAGTGCCATTGTCTCATGTGCCTACGCCCGTGGAAAGGCGAGGCTAGCCTAGATCGTATAGACCGCGATGGCCATCATGAGCCATGTTGCTATAAATTGACAACCACATCCCGTTTTGAAGGGGCCCGTCCGTATTCTCTGTAGAAGCTCTCGTGGTTACGATATGTTCATACTCCTACCTCCCTCCAAGGCAGCTGGTGGAACTGTGCGTGTAACCTCCAATGGGAATTGTGTTTTGTGAACACCCGGCCTATATAGCGCCGTAGCAATCCCCCCATAACCACACTTCAAGCTGCAATCGTCTGGTAAGGCGGACACACAAAGGCATGTCTACATGTCTACCCAATATACGAAATGAAATCACAGTAGCTATATAAAGTTTTGGACAAAGATCTACAATTGGTCTGGAGATGCGCGCTTGTGGGTGTTATCCAGTATGCCCCCGCTCCAATCAAAAACCCACCCAGGGACCACCACCACTAGACTTGGGGCCTTGTTATATGGGCCCACGAATGCCACCCATAGACCAATTGGTTTATTCGCCTCACAAACACCCACCCTAAACTATGCGCCAAGCACCAGCTCCACATATATGACTATCCCAAGGCGTGCTTGATGGTTCGCCCAGCAAGTGGGCCCACCCACTCTTGAACAAAGTCCTAGCCAAAACCTCTGTACTGAACCCTCACATGACGCCAATGTCTTAAATGCAGCGGGAATATCATTGAGGATTACAGTGAATGGACCTACTCGCCCCTCTCCGGATAGACACTGGTGGCTCGATTCCGGGGAGATAAAGAGATAGCGCGAACCTGGTGCCCCTATTAGTGGGGGGACTGATCGGGAGGTGGACACTGGAGATACAAAGACATATTACAAGCGCTTAGAACCGGAAGTGGTCATAACAGTGCCTTTTTTGCCATGCAAGCGAGAGAACAAAGAGCTACAAACAAGCAATTTCAGGAACCAAAAAAGCGCTTGTCTGCTCCCCAATCCTTGTACAAGGTGCTAACAATTGGGCGTGCGCGTACTGAGGCGTATTATTAATGTTCCCAAGGCGGGCGATGGGTCCAAAAAAGAAACGCGGACAATGTGAAGTTTCTTTTTTTTTCGCGGGAGGCTACTTAGTACTTACTCTACGCCCCTTTATCTTTTAGTATGGCAAGAATAACCTGTTTTGCGTATCGTTATATTCAATGAAACTACAGTTAGTGCTTCATGCTTCTAATTACGCCTATTGATTGCATTACTCCCGCCTCGTTCAGGTTATGGAAGCCCCTTGAATCGCGTCCCCTTTCCAGGCTTGTACGCGATGAGCTGCACGTCATTTAACAGTGTCGCCGGCAATGCAAAATGTCATCTCCCTTTCCCTTTTCATCGACAAACTGGCATGAACAGATAGCTACTTGCCGTGAAAGTCCGCAAGAACAAAGATGGAACAGGGGCCCCCACAGATCTTCCCGAATGAAACTCTGAAACGTGCCTTACACATAACCGTACCGATCTACACTTGTTTCAATTGTTCTAAGAGGGGGTTGTTGAGATCATGCAGTGGACAGTCTTGCAGACACCATCATGATATCACTGTGAAGTTTTTCTCACTGTGGCTAATCTCTTGATATGATAGGTCGTATTTCTCGGCACATAGAGCCCCCCCTTCCGTGCCGTGTAGAGGTTTGGATAAGCTGTATACCTCCTCCGGCGATAAGCTGAAACTGAGCAGTCAGCTCTTAGTACGGCATGCCATCAGGAGCAAAAAATAGCATACAAGTTACGAGCTCGGTATGGGAGCCTGGAGGAGGCTTTCCTAAGTGGTTGCATTGCTAATAGCATAGTTTAATGTTACGAACGTGGATAAGGGCTCAGCAATGGGTAATAGCTCGCGCGCTAGAGTGCGATATGCACCAAATTTAACCCGGATGTCTAAACTTTAGGGCACGGCTCACCGATAATAGAGTAAATGATAACTGGATCGTCGAATATAAGCCGATGACATGGATTGCACAGTAGATGACTTCATGGCAGATCCACCTCGGTGATTCAGGCCTCAGATCTACGGCCGAAGAGATCCCTTGGCCACATCGCGGCAAGTGGGAACCGTCGTGATTATAGTAGAGGGGCGGAGATGCGCCGCGGGTTAAAATTCACATTACGTGAAGGCAACCGTTTTTCTAAGGGGAAACAGCCCGCAACACATATCGGCAAAATCAATTAGGGCCCCGAGGCAGAAAAAACCATGATTCAGTTGGAGGGTTGGCGTACGATTATGTGTGCTACTGCTGACAGTTTGACAGAGAAGGGCTAAGCTACGCGAACCGGAAGGTGATGGGCATGGTTCGGCACCGGTTCAAGTCCGCCCCCCAAACGTCACAGCTGCGGGCTATGGCGCGTGGGCTCTACCCGTGGAATTTGCTAGTACGTCGAGCCTTTATCCGGATTGACAGTTTGATACGCAATTGAGTTCTGATCTCGACCCCTAAGAATAAAAAGCTTAACCTTATTCGGCATGCCGTGCTGATACTCCCGATAGCACGGGACCCTGGTGCTTTTTTTAACAACTTATTATCCAGCATCTAGACCTATAGGTTGCCTGCCCAGCTGCCCAGCACTTGCCGCGCTGATCTGTTTTTGTGAGGATTGCTATCTTCTATAGCTTCTATGGCGCGTTACGGCCGGGAGCCGGGGGCTAATGCTATGGAATAGGGAATAGATCACCACTAATTCCAGGAGTAGTAGCCAATTGGATACTATCAATCTCATAAACTGCAGGACCCTCGTTCCAAATCGAGAAACGACGAGTACCCAAAACGAGCAGAGCGATGGGAGAAGCCGAAAAAGAAAGCCCAGGGGCGCTGGATCGCCGATTTGGTCCGTCGCAGCTCACGAGGGAGCAATGCCAACACTGTGCTCCACAGCCCACCGCGCTTTGGAGCATGGCCAAAATTGCCCAAAAAAGGAAGAGCACGTTGCTAGGAAACCAAAGCGGAGGACACTGCACAGTTATGGGCGGTGCTAGGAGGAGCCGACTCAAGTTGCAATGGAATGCGCAGAGCAGCAAAGTGCCGCGGAGGAAGGAAAAGTTTCTTGCCTGGGCGAGACAGCGTAGGGGGGCGAATTACACGAGTAAGATAAGACTCAAACACCATTCGCTTCGGCCGATTCAGACACAAGTGAAGAAACTGTTGATCGGGTGACTCTTAGATCTGAGGGTGTACTAGGGGGTGCCTATCATCACCGCGGATCATAGTATAAGAAGGGATTCGGGTTTTGCGTCCTGATCCGGCTCAGAGTTTGTGAGTGGCAGCGATCAGCGCCATTCCAGATTGGGATGCGCGAGGTACCCAAAGGGAAGGGGTCACCACGACAACCCGCAGCTCACAGTTCCACGATCTGAATGGGGCGGAGAGTCGCAGTCTGCAGAGCTCCCCCAAAAGGCAGCAAAGCCGACACATGGCCATCGCAGGTGCACTAAAAATAGGATCAGTCTGAACCATTGATTTCCCAAAGTGGCACGATGGCAGTATGGGGAAGACTAGTGGCTTGCCAGGTGTCCAATCAGACTGATCCAGCACATCAGATCATGCCAAAATGGGCTTTGCAGCACTGACACCAGCCTCCCCATTCTTTGATGGCTGGTTGTCTAACTTTTGATGGCGCGCGCCGCAGAACTGAGCCCTAACAAAAGCTTTCGCGAACGAGTGCACACCCGTCATACCCGGAGAGAATATCCTCGCGAACTGGGAGAAGAGTCAACAACCCTCCTGGTTCGCGACACACGCACTTCCCGATCCGGCAAGAGAAAGGCTTATACCTTTGAAATCCGGACATGCATGTCACTGTATACTGACCTGCAGGCCAATGCGCCACGTCTGCGCAGCCCAAGCACCAGCCTTTCTGTATAATCGTTTCTTTCCCTCGCCCTGATCACCTATATATATCCCGAAGGAGGCCCCCCTTTCATATGCTCAAGATGTCTTGGTCCTCCCTCACCACGAGTTTTTGTGTTCTCAAGTCCTTCGCTTCACAATGATGTTCACTAAGACCGCCGTCGTCGCCACTTTGTTGGCTGTCGCCTCTGCTCAGTACTCCAACTCTTCTACCTACTCCATCTCCTCTGAGTCTTCCTCCTCCGCCTCTTCTTCTGAGACATTCATCATCTCCAAGTCCTCCTCTTCCTCCACAACCGCTCCAACCCCATACATCACTGGTTACCTCCTTGATGGTCAGCCACACTGGGACATCTACGTTCCAGGTGGTCTTGGTCCATGGACCGATGTTGAGGTCTCTGGTTCTAACCCAGGTTCCGCTTACGTCTTCTCTGGTGTTGACATTCTTGTCGACGCTGACACTGTTGGTTCTGGTGACTACGAGGATGCTTCCTACACTGGTTCTTACACCGAGGAGATTGCCACTGATGCCAACTTGATCTTCTCTATCTACGCCACTGCTACTGGTGATGCTCCATACACTAACGATGCTTCCCTTTCCGTCACCACCCCAGATGGTAAGAAGTTGATCAAGAGAGCTACTACCACTTACTCTTTGTCTAGTACCATTGACGAGGATGCTTCTTCCTCCTCTTCCGGTGCTACCTCTGAGTCCTCTGCTGAGTCCTCTGCTGTCTCCTCTACTGAGTCCTCTGCTGTCACTTCTGGTGTCACTTCTGGTGCTTCCACCTCTACTGCCACTGAGACTGAGGAGTCTACCACTGTTGTCACCATCACCTCTTGTTCTGACAACGCTTGCTCTACCACCGCTGTCACCACTGGTGTCACCGTTGTTACCACCACTGAGTCTGGTGTCGTCACTGAGTACACTACTTACTGCCCATTGACCGCTTCCACCTCTACTGCTACTAAGGACGCCGAGTCTACCACCGTTGTTACTATCACTTCTTGTTCTGACAACGCTTGCTCTACCACCGCTGTTACCACCGGTGTTACCGTTGTCACTACTACCGAGTCTGGTGTCGTCACTGAGTACACTACTTACTGCCCATTGACTGCTACCTCCACCGGTGCTTCTACCGCTGCCACCTCTACCAAGGAGGCTGCTTCTACCTACACCTCTGTTGTTACCGCTGAGTCTACTACCGTTGTTACCGTTACTTCTTGTTCCGACAACGCTTGTTCCACCTCTGCTGTCACCACCGGTGTTACTGTTGTCACTTCTACTGACAACGAGGTTGTTACCGTCTACACCACTTACTGCCCATTGACCTCTACCGTCACTGGTACTACTGCTGCTACCTCTGCTGCTACCTCCACCAAGGCTGCTTCCAGCGGTGCTACTACCACCAAGGCTGCTTCCACTGAGGCCGTTACCTCTACCGCTTACACCGTTGTTACCGTTACTTCTTGTTCCGGTGACTCTTGTTCTGAGGTTGAGTCCACCTCTGCTGTCACTACCGTCACCAGCGCTGCTACCTCCGCTGCTACCTCCACTAAGGCTGCTACCACTGGTGCTACCTCCGCTGCTACCTCTACTAAGGCTGCTACCACCGGTGCTACTACTGCTGCTACCTCCACCGTTGCTTCTACTGGTGCTTCTACCGTCTCCACTGTTACCTCTGGTAACACTTCTACCGCTGCTGAGGTCTCCACTTACGCTGGTGCCGCTGCTAACGTTAGAGCCGGTGTCACTGTCGCTCTTGCTTCTTTCTTGTACTTGCTTTTGTAAGTTGCATGCATTGATGCTTAAGATGGGTCCTTCTGACACGAGCTCACGTTTATTTCCGTCAGCAATTGGTGGATTGACTTCATCTTTTCTTCTCTTCTGGTTTTGACATTTTTTTCTTTTTTGTTTCTTGATATGTTCTTTTGGTTTCTTACAGAACTCCTAGTTGGTAATGATTCCTTCTGTTTCCGGACTTGTTTGGGTTTTACTTGGTTGCACACACTGTTTCTTTTTTGTCACTGCATATGGGCTACATTTTTGGTCTCAACTTTACTTTTTTTAAGAGGAAAGGACCTCTTCGTTTTTATCCAGGTCGATTTCGACTCTGCTCTGGGTTTTGAGGATTTCCCTGATCCCTCTTCTTGATTTCCGCATCTCTGCTGTTTTTTGGGGAGGTGTTTGCATCTGTTTACTTCGATGTGAATGCTAATTTATTTTTGAACACTGGTTTGGTGATAATGACTTTACATGAACTTTTTGATATAAGGAGGCGTATCTTTCACGTCTACCCTTTTTACCATTTGGAATATAACGCTTTAGGTTATCGGTAAAACTCTACTGTAGTACTCTCTTTGTCCTGTTAAGAAAGTGGTGATCCAGACGTGGCTGGTTGATTTCGCGCTGGGCAAAAGCCAAGCTCTGAGCCTTGATCCATGACGTGCGTTGGATATACTCCGTAAGCCATACACCAGCCACGGGTGATGGGCCTATTAATAGCTTGCGTCCTAAATATAGGACAGTACAATGGGAGTTGTTAATGCTATTAGGGCTAATTAGTTTAAACTGCGGGTCATACTCTAGCTGATCGCCTCTGGCAATGATACCATGACCGCGGTACGGAATAGAGCGCCCTGCGTTTCTTCGGACCGGCTACGAGTCCATCTGAGACCTGCACACTTTCGCTAGCGTTAAATCTGGCATTGTGTGATATATTGCTTGTCTTGGTCCTGTGTATGGTTTAGCGAGAAGGTAACGCATCTGTGGTTTCCAGTCTGGGTGATCTTTGCCATTGTTCGGGGATTCAGTGTCAAGCAATGCAGACAGGGATTGTGTCAAGATCTAAATTCTCAAGGCGGACATCCCGCTAAAGCAACTCGCTAAGATCCCTGGATGATGGGCATTTTGGACACCGTACCACTAACGAGGCAAGGAACAAGGGTACTGATCGAATAATGGGCACCTCTACTAAGTGGAGATAAGCAACGGTGGGCCGGGGCCATTTGGGTGCTCACTGCTTATCACGGGCTACATAACGATCGATCTGGCGGGTATTTCACATGACAGCTATACACAGGGATAAGGAACAGGGGTATGTACAAGTTTTTTTGCTGGCTGTCCCTTCACTCTTTTGGAAGTTGCTTCTTGTCTTTCTTACCCACAATACCAACAACTTTTTTAAGATCACTCTGGAACATCTGCTTAGTGGTCCTCACTTGCCATAGGGCACCGTGCTCCTCTTTCAATTTTTGTCTCTCCTCTTTTAGTTTCTCTGTGGCCTCTTTCAACTTCTCATCATATGACTGGCCCTTCTGCGCTTCCTCCAGGGATTCCTTGCCGAACAAGATATCAAACACACGGCCATCTCCCCAGAACCAACCGTTTCTATCAACGATCCAGTATCCGAACTTCTTATCAACTTCTTTCAACAAGAAAAAGAAAGTGGCACGGTCATGTGTTCCATACATACCATTTCTCGTGAACACCTTAGATTTGTGACTGCGCACCAGGTTCTCCAGCGGAAGGGTATAGACAGGGGTTGGTCTTCCTGGTAAAAGTGGATGAGTTGTGAATCTGACAAATCTTTGGTTCTTCTCCTTACCTGGAACAAGCCAAATACGTCTAACGAGTCTTGTAGGGAAATTCAGTGCCATCCACAAAACACCAAGCGCAATACCAGTGATACCAATACACATGCCGAATCTTCCCGCAAGCATTAACAAGTCGTTCTCCTCTTTGTACAACTCCCAAACGGCACGGAATCCCCAGTCGATGAAAGTGAGGCCATAAATAGTGAAAATCACAGCCAGGGCACCACACACGACAAAGTAGATCTGGTGTGGCTCAGCTTCATAAATAAGTTCTGGTGCACGTTTCTTCGTCAAGATCTCCATCATGGTACGCAATGGCGTCGTTGCGGCTGTTGGAACGCCAGGTCTTGGAAGGAGTGTGGATCTGTTACGCAATGGGAAAGTAGGAAGACGTGATGATAATGTGTTTGGTTGTTCCGTTTCTCCAGGGATGGTCTTACGGAAGGATTCTGGTAATGATGGTTTTGGTGGTGCTGGTTGTGTGAGATTATTGGATGATGTTTGTTTTGTGAGGTTGGAGTTGAAACGAATGAATGCGGCTCGTGATATGAGTGGTTGTGAAGGACGTAGGAGTGATAAAGTCCTTGGAAGGACCCTTGATGGTAGTAACAACCGCATTGTTGTGGGTCGCTTGTAGCGGTTTTATGTAGAAACGGTGAGTGGGGGAAACGGGCTCGTTCAGATTTTTTTCTGCCTATGAGGGTTCGCGTTAATGTAGTGGGCTCTGCTTTACTATTATGATCATTTATCTACAATTCTTTGTATGAGAACAGTCATTAAAGTCATGATATTAATACATCTACAGTTCATTAAAATTATCTTCCTTCTGTTCAGCGTCTCTTTCCCTTGTTTCCAGAGTTGCCGCCCTTCTTCAAATCATTAGCCTTCTTCAACACACAAGGATGATGACCAATATACTTTCCATTCACCTCCTTAAATGCTTTTAAATAATCATTTGGATCAGAGAACGCCACAAATCCGTATCCCTTGTTTTCTCCCTTCTTAGCATCGATAGGAACATGTACTTTGGTCACACTGGCATAGCTGCTGAAGGCCTTGAGCACAACGGCATCTGTAGCGTCCTTGCCCAAATTACCAACAAACAGACGGAAATGCTTTGGATCCCAATCATTATTCGAAGACGATGGTGTAGGACTAGTAGATGTTCGTGTAGTGGAGGCAATCACATCGTTAGAAAGCTTGGACTGTGCTCTCTTGGCCTGTTCACTCAGAAGAAACGCCTCTGCGCGCTGACCTGAAGCCAGTCGACGGTCTGAGGATTTGGCATTAACAATTCTCGGTTTGCTGACCTTATGTGGTGGTTGTCTGGACGACATTAGTGACAAGTAACGTGCTCTGTGGTATTGATGGAGGGAAGGTGTAGACGCCACTGCAGTTTTTCAATCCAAGTTTCCCATGTACGCGATCAACGGTTGGCTACCAAAGGATAAAAGAAATGTTCACGGTCACTCTGACAACCCCAGACTCTGATAAAACAGATAAGAACCTGTCATGATTCTGCACCTTGGGTTGAATACTTTGTGGAATCCATTGATCCCCTCATTTCTGATCAACGCCTTAAAATAAAGTTACTTGGGTGTAATTACTAATTACACGTGAAACAAGGGGGTATCAGATCCCTTCTACACAATCATTGCAACAAAAGAAACAGAATGAATTCATTAAAACACTCATAAATCGCCTCTCAACAGGCACATGCGTCTATCAATATCACACCATGACAAATAAAAAAGCGGTAACAGGGAAGATGTTCAGCCACATTACAAGTTGGCGGTGATCTTAGCCTTGATGGCGTTAGGGTTGGCACCAATAACCTTGTCAACAACCTTACCATCTCTGTAGAAAATGATGGTTGGCATAGCAGAAACCTCCTGCTCCTGAGCAACGGCACCGAGCTCATCAACGTCAACCTTGTAGAAAGTGGCCTCCTTGTTCTGCTCGGCGAACTTCTCGAGCAATGGGGCAATCATCTTACAAGGACCACACCAAGTGGCGAAAAAGTCGACAACAACGAGGTTGGAGGCGGAGATAGCAGTGTTGAACTCCTCAGTAGTCTTGATCTGGGCAACCATTATGAATATGTGTATGTGCGGATTGTTTTGTGTTGTTCAAGGGGAAACGGGGTTGGCGACGGAGATGGTGGACGCGTCGACGCTTTTATATCGCTGTTGCTGAACTTACTAATCAAACGGGCGCGACCAAGCTCTGGAACCGGACTGTGGCGGTGGGCGCCTATACATGTAGACTATCTATTCCAGGGTCTGGAATCTTCTACAAGTGCTGACATTTGTTACTAATTACACTCCGCCACTTTGCTGGACGTTCTTGTCAGTAAATGCTAGGCGACCCGTTTGGTGTCACTCAGACATACGTGTGTCCTGCGTAGATGTGAGCACGGTGTATTGCGCGTAGCCAGCGTAACTCCCAGCACTAGCATTTTCTTCCACCTGGCCCCCCGCTTCCCGCGACCTGTTGTTGTGGAGTGATTCTTACTTCGGGGCCGCCATGTCACGGAACATCCAAATTAGATAAGAAGACACCCGGATCCCAATTTCTCCGCCTAGACAAATGGCTGTTCTCTCCTCCATCGACAACAAACCAATGCATATCGAAACCGTCGCCCCATATGAGGTATGTTGTCCCTTCAGGGCTCTCTCCCCTGTTCATGAAGTGGGGGTCCCACCACACCATCTCCCATGATACTAACCTCCCGCACAGGTCATTGACACGGACCCACAGTTCAGACGTGTCGTTTCTTATTTCAGACTGTCTGACTACGCTGTTATTGCTGGTTCCATTGCCGGTTTCCCAGCTGCATACACTCTCTTTGAGATGATGGACCCAGTCAACGGACGTACCTTCTTGAGGCCATCAAACAGCGTCATGAGAGTCTGTGGACTTCTCGGTGCCGTTGGTGGTTTCATTTTGGCATACAATAGATCCTCACAGAGATTCTGGGGTCATACTGAGAACGCAAGAGAGGTCACTAAGGATAGATTCCAAGTGAAGAAGAACTTGAGCGAAGGAAGACCACCATTTGGATTCAAACCAAGCATGTCCGAGGACTTGCAGGAGGTGGCTATGAGAAACTCCAAGAACTCACAGCATGCATTGTTCTTCTTCCCATGGTTCTCGTTCTTTACTCATGAGTACCATGGTATCGATTTGAAGAAGTATTACGAGATTAGAGAAGGTGAGGAACAGTGGGGTTTCAAACTCCCACCATATGAGTCTCTCGAGAAGACATCGGTTTAGGCGTTCCTTTGTTTTTGTGCTGGAGGGATTATCCAGCTTATTTATTCAACCTTATTTATTCCAACTTATTTATTCCTTGTTATTTATTGAGGTCTTTTATGGGATCTTGCACAATACACACATAGTTTCTCGAGTCTTTTTTTGGTCGAATTAGAAGGCTCCGTTCTTGCGGGGTCGACTCCACCAAGCTTGGCTTTTGGTAAAGTCAAGTTATATTTGCCTGGATTTGTTCACAATCATCAAGAAGATGCTTTGTATCCAAAAAAACTAACAGATCATCTCACAAAGAACCAAAGTTATAACAAAATTCACATGTTAACAACTGTCAAAACCCCCCGTGCAACCCGCGACCGAGTCCACTTTTGCTGAAAATTGTCAGTGAATCAACACCCAAAATCACCAAACTTCGAATGAATTTCCCTCCCGAAGGTTCGAATTAGCAAAAAGGGAAGTAAATCATGTCCAAGTTGAACATCCTCGTGCCTGTGAAGCGAGTCATTGACTTCGCCATCAAGCCTAGAATCAACAAGACCGGTACTGGTATCGACAAGGCGGGTGTCAAGTTCTCCATCAACCCATTCTGTGATATCGCAGTTGAAGAGGCCGTTCGTATCCGTGAGGCACACAAGTCCCTGGTGGACAAGATCCATGTTGTGTCTATCGGTCCTACAAAGTCTCAGGACATCTTGCGTCAATCCATGGCTAAGGGCGCTGATAGTTCCACATTGGTTGATGTTGGTGAGGAGGAAATTGAACCATTGAGCGTGGCAAAGATCTTGAAGCAGATTGCCGAGAAGAACCAGTCAAACTTGATCATCTTGGGTAAGCAGGCTATCGATGATGATTCCAACAACACTGGTCAGATGCTTGCTGGTTTGCTCAATTGGCCACAGGCAACTAACGCCGCCAAGGTTGAGATCAAGGGAGATGAGGTCACTGTCACAAGGGAGATTGATGGTGGTGAGGAGACACTTACTTCCAAGTTGCCATTGATTATTACTACAGATTTGAGATTGAACGAACCACGTTATACCACTTTGCCAAACATGATGAAGGCTAAGAAGAAGCCAATGGAGAAGCTCAAATTGAAGGACTTTGAGGTTGACGTCACCAAGAGACTTGAAGTCCTCAAGGTGGAAGAGCCAGCTGTTAGAGAGGCCGGTATCAAGGTTGGTAGTGTTGATGAGTTGGTTTCCAAGTTGAAAGACTTGAAGGCTATTTGAATGACGTTTCATGGTTACTGAAAATATACTTTTTAAGAAAGAGATAATTGGACATCTTGTTAGAAACAAATCAATTATGGATGGAATGCAGAGATTAGAGTATGAGTTGAGCGTTAATATTGGTTTACCATGACCCAATTTCATGATCCAGGCCCTCATGGTTCACGACCGGAGTACCAATGTGTCACTGGGCATTAGCGCTTGTCTAGTATTACGAGCCACGGACACATACTTCCGCCATCTACATGTGATATCCCCACAACACCAATTAACCCCTATACTCGTAACTCTATTAACTCAAACAATTAATTCCCCTTAAGATCTCGATCTCTGATGCAGGGCACCATTGTAGGATTTGACTCAAGAGATGAGATCTCGCCTCCCCCCGCGCCCTCAAATCTCTTCACTATGGCGTTGTCATGGTAACCACATGTTGTGCCTTTGTCTCAGTCAGTGAGGCCACTTTTTGTTCTTCTTCGTTGCTCCCGGTTGGATGTCTACACAGAGATCAAGATTAAAGGAATTCATAAAGTCGTATACAAAAGGGAGTAGGATGGACTTTCAAAGCCCATGTCTTGGGTGTGACCCATGGAATGTCTCCGGAATGGCCTCCTATAATTTTAGCACTCATGCAGTAGGCAAGACGTCTACTTCAGGTCCCTCGTTGTAGTCGAAACGCTTTGGTCGTAGAGGAATGGTCTTTGTGCTCTTTGCGTATGATTGAGCAACTGAAGGTGCAAACTCCGTGGTTGATAGTGATGAAGTTGTTCCGGCAAGGGAGTTTGCTGGACCGATGCTGAAAGAGTCGACGGATTGCGTCGAGGAAGGCGCTGGCTTCGTTGACATGTTTGAGAATATACGTCTTGTGGTGGAGCTTATGGAAGGAACAGACGATTTACGTGAAGCCGGTTGGTTTTCCTGCTTGAGACGCTGAAGGTCTGGGTGGCCTGGTTCAATCTCTTCCATAACCTCGAGACGGGAGAGTTGTAGGTGGCGGGCGTAGAGAGTCTTGAAGCGCCATGTAGGGCCAGTGCTGTTTGAAGATGGCACGAATGTGGCCATTTGGGTAGGTTCCGGTGACGATTGCATGTGTATTTGAAGGCGAGTCCTTGGTTGTTTAGGAACCGATGGAGGAAGAGGGGGGGAAAGTTCTGGGTTTTTATAGAAGCGGAAATGGGCCCAGACGATGGATCACAGACTAATAAGCGAGGCTGCAGCAGTCAAATTGCTCCGACATGACGCACCTAATTGGCCAACCGCGGGCCAATTACCTTAAGGACTGACACATACTACGAAAGATAAGTGATTGTCGATCTTTTGCAAATTCCTAAACTTTTCTTGCCTCGCCTTGGCTTTGGTTATCGCCGTTCCTGTTGGCAACGAGGTAAAACGCATTGATGCATGCAGTGGGGTTCATGTACGTTCCCCTTTTGACGGGAATCTTGACAATTACGTCTTGAGTACCTCCAACTTTAAAGGTCTTGGTTCTCCCAGCCACAAAGCGTGTGTGGTGTGATCGATAACGTCCCCCTTGCTGGTTTTGGGATGGATCAAAATAGACAGGGGACCATGGTTGATTGTGTAGAAGTTAAGCAGCTTCAGGAATGCTTCCGGTGATCTTGTATCCGTTTCAAACATTCCATAATCGTCGGAATGAGGACCTATGCCCTGCATGTGTAGCCTGAATACTCGGCAATTGCCATCTGCCAGTTCCTGGGAGAACTCCTGCTCGAGTTTAGCTTTGAGGTCATTGGCGAACTTGATCTCCTCAGGTCTATCCAGCTTAAAGTAGGCGTGAAAGTCGTACGAGTCGATGTTATAGTGGAAGCCCATAGTGTCAGGTGTCAATGGGGACAGCAAACGGGTGCTAAACCTCAAATCTCCAAAAAATAATGGGGACAGAGCCACATTTTATACCTGTGGGGCCCTAACCACCCATAGTTGGACCTCCATTGCTCATCCGGTAGCCGTTATTGTGTGCGGGCGCGGATGACTAAGCTGACGAATCTCCGCGAACGCCCGGGGTCAACCCCCCGTTCTGGTGTTTACTGCGGGAGATGCCATGCGTGAGTAATTCTCAGCATATGGCCTTATCACGCACGAAGACGGAACAGGCGGAATTTCCTCTTCTGGATGTTTTCCGCGTTTTTTCGATAAGATTTTTTTTTTCGCCCTCGCCGGCTCCACATAATTTCCAGAGCGGCACCTTTGGAACACACCATCACCAGGAAAAAATTTGCAGAGATAAGCAATACTTAACAAACAGCAGCACACATCGCCACTGCACCCCACACTCGTCCCTGCTTCCACCGTTTGCCCTCCTCAGATCTCCGCCACTGCCCCACAAAACACGCATTCTCACACCTCGTTTACTTCTCCGATCGCTGGCAAGAAGTCTCGGATTACCTCAACAATTACAAACAACTACAAAAATTGACACATACCATACTGGTGGTATTTGTACAGGTTCCGTCACTGACAGCTTATATCGACACCCGTCCTCTCCCGCCCCGCGCTGAATAATGGCACAAGTCGATCAACAGCTACCCCCTTTGGCCGAACAGATAAAGACACACACCACAGAGACAACGACAAACAACACAAGAATGCCTCAGAGTATCGATAGTTCTACAAGTGCACACACCTCTGGATCGGAGAAGAAGTCCGAATCCATGACAGCGCCTGCAACATCGGTTTCCTCTCCACAGGACACTACAAAGTCTCAAAAGGACTCCAACCCGCCACATCCTAACGTCAGGGCCACCACATACACAACCCCAGACGGTGCTACCACAAGCAAGTCCAACATTTCCACACCCATCTGTAAGAACTGTAAAACGTCAACTACACCACTCTGGAGAAGAGACGAAGCTGGCCAAGTGCTCTGTAATGCCTGTGGTCTTTTTCTGAAGCTCCATGGTCGTCCAAGACCAATCTCTCTCAAGACAGATGTCATCAAGTCCAGAAATAGAGTCAAACATCCTGGAAGTGCTCCTATGAATGGCTCTTCTTCCAGATCGAGCCCAAACACCCCAGAACTCAAGGCCAAGGAGAGTAAGCGTAAGAAAGAGACAGGGTCCTCTCAGAAGACAGATAAGAAAAGAGGAGTCTCTCCAGCTTCATCACAAGTCTCACCACCATTGGTTCCACTTCTTCCTAATGGTGGGAGTTCCACATCTTCCGGACCTGGCAATGGTGCTTCGGATCTTAAGCAAACGCCAAAGTCGCCATACATGTTTAACCACCTTCACCACCTTCCACCTCATCTCCAGCAGCAAGTCCCACTCCACCACCCATCATCAGTCCCAACACAGTTTGCATCTAATTTGCAAACAATCACATCCCCTCTCCTTCTTTCCACCACACCGAAGACACAAGTTGCACACCACCAACTCGCCCAGACCCAAGCGGCTGCAGGTGTCCTTGAGAACCTGAGCCAAGATAGACGTGAGCCTGAGGTGATCCTTCCAAGACCACATCTCCCACCTGCTACTTCTTCATCTGATGAGAAGATTGCACCATTTTCACCAGCTTCGGCACTCACTGGATCTCACAAGTTGCCATCTCTTCTTAATCCGATCTCATCCTTCTCCTACTCCTCACCATCCTTTGGACCACAACACTCCTTCACAAATCCATCTGCCTTCTCATTGGGAAACAATTCTAGTTCACAAGCCGCACCATCTGAGAAAGAGGAGGACGTTGTTACAGCGCTCAAGACCCGCATCTCTGAGCTTGAGCTTGTGAACGATTTGTACAAGAGCAGAATCTCTGAGTTGGAAAATGCAGAGCAACAAGCTAGAGCTCGTGAAGTTGAACTACAAAAGAGACTTGAGGCTCTGGAGAAGGATGGTGAGAGGAAAAGAATCAAGATGGAAGATGGCACTGCCGTTGCTAAGTGATGTCCCGTTTGTCTCTCTCGGTATCCCTTTTTGTTTTCTTCGAGAGATGTATTAGTATTTCAGTATTGAGGTTTATGAATAATTTGTGTGTATAAGAACAATTATGCTTGTAATGTGAAACATATTTTAACCCTCCAGTAGTCGTTGGATCTCTAAGCATCGACCCGGACTTCAAATTCGTGAAAGGAAGGAAAAAAAATGGTCTTCCATCAACACTTCCACTCTCAGGTGCAACGCCCCGAACACCACATCCAGCATGCCTAGAGACCCACTTATTGGTATTGTGGGTAAACCATCAAGTGGTAAATCAACCACACTGAACTCTCTCACAGACGCAAGTGCCAAAACTGGTTCTTTCCCCTTCACAACCATCGACCCGAATAAGGCTACCGGATACCTCCAAGTAGACTGTGCATGTGCCCGTTTCTCCAAGGAATCCCTATGTAAGCCAAACCATGGATGGTGCACAAACGGTAAGAGACACGTGCCTATACTACTCCTTGACGTTGCTGGTCTTGTGCCTGGTGCGCATCAAGGTAAGGGTCTTGGAAACAAGTTCTTGGATGATTTACGTCATGCAGATGCCCTGATCCATGTTGTTGACGTTAGTGGAACCACTAATGCAGAGGGTAAGAACACGAGGGGGTATGATCCGTTACAGGATGTCGAATGGCTCCAGGATGAGATTCGTCTTTGGATTGAGGGAAATTTGAAGCAGAGATGGGGGTCTATCGTGAGAAGACATACAGCGACGAAATCAAACGCAGTGGATACACTCACAACACAGTTTGCCGGTTATTCTGCAAACAGATCCTTAGTGGCTCGTGCATTGGACAGACTTCCGAGTGGGTTTGGTAAATTGGAAGAGTGGGATGATGATAAAGTGACGGAGGTGGTGAAGGCATTCATGGCTGAAAAATTCCCAACAGTGTTGTCTTTGAACAAGATTGATCATCCAGATAGTGATAAGAACGTTTCAAAGATTATTCTGAAATATCCAGAGACTAAAGCTGTGCTTACAAGTGCCATAACTGAAGTGTTCTTGCGTAAGTTGAAAAAGCAAGGATTCATCAAGTATGAAGAAGGCACTGAATTCATCGACACCAAAGAAGACCTTCCAGAGGATCCAGAACTTAAAGAACTCGATGAAAAACTTCAGAATCGTATTGAAAACATCAGAGATCTCGTTTTGTACAGATTTGGCTCTACTGGTGTTGTCCAAGTGCTACAGGCCGCTGCGGAAGTGCTCCAACTTGTTCCTGTCTACACTGTTAGAAACATTCACTCCTTCACCTCTGGTAATGGAACAAACGTGTTCAGAGACTGTACATTGGTGAGAAAGGGAACTCCAGTGAGTAAAGTGGCAAGACACATCATGGGAGATGTCACCATTGCAGCTATTGAAGGTCTTGGAGGTCAGAGAGTTAGTGAGGATGATACGATAGATTCTGGAAAGAATGATATCTTGTCCTTCAAAGTTGTACCAGGTGGTCAAAAGGACTGAAAACCCCCATGTATTTAGATAAGGAAGAGATAGATCACTACATTCTTATACTTTTCACTGTAATTAAACTCGTGTGTATCATTAATTAAAAGGGGGAACTAGTTCGAAACCATGCAACAAACAAGCTGGTAATAGAAACCAAAAAAAAAAGCATTGGAATGAATATCATTAAGCGGTTGGCGTAGGCTCATTATGCTCGTCTTCAGACTCCTTACCAGAAACATTTTCAGATCCAGATGCGTGACCTTCTGGATCCTGCTCCATATCAATGACTTTACCAATGTACTTCTTCATGATTGGGGATGACAAATCTCTGTGGAACTTCTCTGGACCAATGAAGGACATCACAAGTGTGTAAATGAACACAGCACCAGTGAAACAGGCCATAGTCTTAGCATAATCCAATTTTGTAGCAGCACCGGTAGAATCAAACTCCAATGGCCAGTTGGAAGCCAAACGGGTCTCAATGGTGGAAGATGCAGAAGAGGCCAAGTTACCCAACTGATAGGCCAAACCGGAAACCAACACTCTAGCATCTGGAGGAGACAACTCTGACAAATGAGCAGGAATGACACCCCAAACACCCAAGACGTTGAAGAAAAGCATGAAACCGGCACCAAGAACAGCAGAGTCGGACTTGATCATGAAGGCTGGGTAGACAAAGGCACCACCGGCAACACAACAGATAATCAAAGCGAGACGACGACCTGTAATCTCCATGATCATACCAATGATGACGGAACCGACAACACCACCCAAGTTGGAAATAACAATAGCGACAGTGATGGCATCCTCGGAGAACATGAGCTGCTTTCTAAGCATGGTTGGGAACATATCCTGAGAAGCGTGAGTCAAGAAGTTAGAGCCGGCAAGCAACAAAACCAAGTAGATGAACAGAATCCAGTACTTCTTACAAAGAACTGCTGTTTTGTTGAGTTTGTCCTTGAATGTGGGTTTAACGTAGGTACCATTCTTAATCTGATCTTCCTTAATGAGCTCTCTGGCTTTCAAAACACGCTGGAAGTACTTTGTTTCAGGCAAGAGCAATCTCCAGCAGATCAAGACAAATGGAATACCAGATGAGAACCAGAAGAGAGACTTCCATGTTTGTTTCGTACCTCTAAAGGCCTCCCAGAAGATAGCAGCAAAGACCAAACCAAAGGCATAAGCTGTGAAGAAGAGACCAGAAAGGAAGGATCTGGCCTTGACTGGGGCATCATCCAAAGAAGTAGCAGCGGCAGTGGCATATGTACCACCCATAGCGATACCGGAAATGGCTCTAACGGCCATGAACTGTTCATAAGTGTTACAGAAACCAGTACCAATCTGCAAAGCTGTGAACATGGCAGCGGTAGCGATGTATGGCCACTTTCTAGAGTAGTTATCGGTCCAAACACCGAAAATAACAGCACCGGCGGATCTAACCATCAAAACTGCGGAAAGACCCCAAGTGATGTCAGCAGTAGAGACGTTCAAAGAATCAGCGATGTAGGTACCAGAAACTGAAGTCAAGAAGAAATCAAAAGAAGCAGAGAACCAAGCAAGCATACCAAGGAAGAACATGTTCCAGTTGTAGAACGTCATATCTTTCAAAGCTGGGAAGGGGTTGATACTGGCAATAGACTCGAGATGGACATCTGCCAACGAGGTGAATCTTGTGATTGTGAAATGTTTAATTGAGGACCAGGACAGGTCTGGGACCTCATCCTCTTCAACGATACCGTCGGAGGGATTGAGGAACTCTTCGTCTTTAGTAGACATGTGTGTTAAGCAAGTATGTGAGTGTGTAACAGTGAAACTGTGCAATGATCCAAGTCCATATCGGCACGGCTTAGAAAAGATGGGGTCTCCATGGAGGGTATTTATAATCGGAGAGCGGGTGTGAACAGTGGTGGACAAGCACGGCCTGGGCAGGCTGGGCCCCCCAGGGGTGTCAGCCCTTTGTGTGTGTTAGTTCAAATGGCTCAATTGGCCGTTTTTTTGCGTTGTGCTTTGTCACGTAACTTGATGCGGATGGACAAAAGCGGAAACGGTAGACGCCTAAGGGACTCCGTGGAAGCTCTAGGAGACCCTATGGAGCCAGGGTTTATATGGGGACCAACGGAAACGTCTGGGAAACACGGGCTATGTAGTACAAAAGAGTCTCGTGGGCATCTAATCCAAGGGTCATGATAGTGTCAGCTTATACCAACGTCGGATATAGAGAGTTTGCAGTGTTGGCCCCATTCATACTGCGTTCGGCATCGCGCTTCCGGTCGAGGCCCCCCATGGCACATCAACCACCACGGCTTTCACACCAGAACGGCTCAAAAGAGTGGGGACTGCCGTGGGGTGTGGCCTATTAGTGGAGGATCGATCTGAACTGTTTAGCACCGAGACTACCTTCGCTAATTGGGTGCGTTGGGAGCAGAAAGCGCTCCGGGGTGGCAGATCGACTGTCACAAAACGGCAAAAGAAACGACTCGAGGAAAAAAAAGAGTGGTTAAGGCCCGTGTGGGATGGGCAGATCTGGATCAAAATGGTCAACCAACTGGATAATTAGGACCCGATAAACCCCTTGAGTAGTGTGTATAGCTAGGGCCCATTTACACAGCCCCGTTAGATGGGTATATCCGCTACCCGTGTTCCGTTATCCATCTCCTCTTCCAATCACAAAGGATCGACAGGGCGCACTAGTCCGGGGTACACTAGCCGTGGGGGCCGTTACTCAGACTTTTGCTTTTGGAAATATGGGTGTCCCAACTCCCAACTTTGAACTCCAAGTTCGTGGTTGTCTACAGTCTAATCATTTAGGGCCCCGACATCGGTGACTCCCCCGATCTTCCCCCATACTGCACCCCACGTCTTTTGGATGTGCGTGCCAATACAATGTGTCAACGGCTGATGGCCTGGATCGTGGATAGGTTTTCCATGCCACGTTTTGTATCACCAGGTGCTCCGCTGAATATTAACTCCCGCTGTGTAGGGGTCCATGGCTCATATGCTTCTAGGGTCTGGAAGCAGTGGGCTGACACTAATTTTATTACCCGGGGACATCGCTTTTATCCCTCAGGCATCACGGCACTTGAAGGTTCAAGTATCGGTGACTGGTGTGGGTGCCTCAGGAGGTGTTGTTTAAGATATTTGGGTTTTAAGACCGAACCGTAAACCCTATCTAATAAGCCAAGACTCTCTCTCTTTTCGCCGGGTGGGTGTTCCTACTTCAAATTTATCCGGAAGCTTGGCCCTGGTACCCGTGGGGTGTGGTTACAGGAAAATATTTTTCATCGTACTACAATTATCACCTCATGACGGCTAACAAAAAGGCTTAAACTCTGTTTTCTATAATCATTCTGAATCCTTGTCGTTGTGTGACTCGTTGGAAGCAACTTCGACGTCTGAGCCACTCTTCTCCAACTCGATAACTTTGCCCATGTACTTGGTCAAGATTGGTGAGGACAAGTTTCTATGGAACTTCTCATGTCCAAGTAATGTGATGATAAGACCATAGATGAACACTGCACCGGTGAATACTGCGATAGTCTTTGCGTAGTTCAACTTTGTAGCAGTTCCGGTGGAATCAAACTCCAGGGGCCAATTTGAAGCTAATCTGGACTCAATCGTTGATGAAGCAGATGCAGCCAAATTACCCAACTGGTATGCCAATCCTGACACCAACACTCTAGCATCTGGAGGAGACAACTCTGAGAGATGTGCAGGCATGACACCCCAAACTCCAAGAACACAGAAGAAGAGCCAGAATCCACCACCGATAACGGCAGGTGTTGTCTGGATCATAACTGCTGGATAGCAGGCACATCCTCCCATGATGCAACAGATGATAAGGGAGAGACGACGACCAAAGACTTCCATAAGGGTACCGATAACAATGGATCCAACGACACCTCCAAAGTTTGTGATTGCAATAGTGACTGCAACTTTGTCCTCAGAGTACATCAACTGCTTTCTCAACATTGTTGGGTACATATCCTGGGATGAGTGGGCCAAGAAGTTGGAGAAGGCAAGAAGGAGGATCAAATATGTGAATAAGAGCCAGTATTTCTTACACATAGCAGCACCATTCTTAACTTTTTCCCAAGTGGTGTATTCGACATAAGTACCTGCTTTGATTTGGTCCTCTTTGATGAGTTGTTTAGCCTTGAGGAGTCTTTCAAAGTATGTGGTTTCTGGATATATCAATCTCCAACAGATCAAAAGGAATGGAATTCCTGCGGAAAACCAGAAAAGTGCCTTCCATGTGTATGCAGTGTACTCAAATGCTCTCCAGAAGATAGCGGCAAAGACCAAACCCCAAGCATAAGCGGTGAAGAAGAGACCAGACAAGAAGGATCTAGCCTTTACTGGGGCGTCATCCAAGGATGTGGCAGCTGCGGTGGCATATGTACCACCCATAGCGATACCAGATAAAGCCCTCACAGCCAAGAACTGTTGGTAGGTCTTACAGAAACCAGTACCGATCTGTAACACCATAAACATGGCAGCAGCTGTGATGAATGGCCATTTTCTGGAGTAGTTATCAGTCCAGAATCCAAAGATGATCGCACCGAGGGATCTAACCATCAGCACTGCCGATAGACCCCATGTGATATCTGCGGTTGTAACGTTGAGTGATGACGCGATGTATGTTCCACTGACTGCCGTTAGGAAGAAATCAAAAGATGCAGAGAGCCATGCGAGCATTCCCATGAAGAAGAAGTTCCAGTGACGGAGGGTCATTTCACGACATGCTGGGATTGGATTGAGAAGATGGACGTTCTCGGTGTGGATGGAAAGTAGGGACGGGATACGTCCTGCTAGATAATGACGGATGTTTGCAAAAGTAAGTTCAGGGGTCTCATCATCCTGTACGACGCCCGCTGAAGATTCTTCAAGGACCGATTCCAGGTCGGAGGTTTTCGCCTCTGTATCTGGCATTTGGCAGTTGTATGTGGACAACGGACAACGGAGAGGAAGTGTGGGAATATGGGGCGAGAGAAGGTGCTTAAATAATATAAAAAGAAGCGGGAGCCGGCTTGGGTGATTTCTCCCCCGGCAACATGCACCTTTGATTGGCGGAGTCGTGTGTTGACTCGACATGGCCGGAATAGGCAGAGATACACGCGTGTGCGTTAGGGGCCCCATCGGGATATTGTTCCGGTACAAACGCCCAGACGGAGGGGCAGGTGAGGCGCACCCGGGTGTCTGTTAAGCATCTCTGCCTAGCACAAACACGGTGAGGCTACTGATAAACTACACACAGCCCTCCAAGGCTGAACCCCTTCGTGGATGGCTGAACGGGCCCGGGTTTCGGGGTGGGAAGGGGGACGCAGAGTTTTTTTTTTCTAGTGCGGCTGCACTCCGCATACGCCATACGCCCAAGAACAGGCAATTCTCCGGGGCTTGGATGTTGGATGGCCAGACCTTTTGGTGCTACTGATATAGTGTTTTGTGTAACATTTCTCATTAGAACTCATTAAACAGAACTTTGAAACTAAACATTTAAAAGAAAAACAAAAATCAAAAGCGAGTGTGTGTAGGCAAATCTATGCGTCGACTTTATCCGAGCTGCTTCCGCTCTCAATCGCCTTCTCCAGATCAGACTCAGATCCAGAACCGACAACCTTATCCATGTACTTCTTCATCACTGGTGATGACAAGTCTCTGTGGAACTTCTCAGGGCCCAAGACGGTCATGATCAGAGTGTATATAAACACAGCACCAGTGAAGCAGGCAATAGTCTTTGCGTAGTTCAACTTCGTGGCTGCACCGGTGTCATCAAACTCCAAAGGCCAGTTTGAAGCAAGACGGGTTTCGATTGTAGAAGAAGCAGACGAGGCTAAGTTACCGAGTTGATAAGCCAATCCTGAGACCAAGACACGGGCATCTGGTGGGGAAAGTTCTGATAAGTGGGCAGGAATGACACCCCAAACTCCCAACACGGAGAAGAAGAAGAAGAATCCACCTCCAAGAACTGCAGAATTGGTTTGAATCATCAAGGCTGGATAAGTGATTGCGCCTCCCAAAATACAACAGAGAATGATGGAAAGACGACGACCAAGAACCTCCATGGCAACACCAACTAAGATGGAACCAACAACACCACCGAGGTTTGTGACAACAATAGCGACAGTGATGGAGTCTTCAGAGAACATGAGTTGTTTTCTAAGCATGGTTGGGAACATATCTTGAGAAGAGTGGGCAAGGAAGTTGGAACCGGAGAGTAGTAACACCAAATAAAGAAACAAAACCCAGTACTTCTTAACTGTGGCGGCAAAGTTATGAAGAGACTCCTTGAATGTTGATTTGTGGAAAGTACCAGCTGCAATATGATCCTGCTTGATTAGTTCTCTAGCCTTCAAGACATTCTGGAAATAAGTGGTTTCAGGCAAGAGCAATCTCCAACAGATCAAAACAAATGGGATTCCGGAAGAGAACCAGAAGAGAGACTTCCAAGTGTCCTTAGTTCCTTGAAATGCTTTCCAAAAGATCGCAGCAAACACCATACCCCAAGCGTAAGAGGAGAAGAAAAGACCAGAAAGGAAAGATCTTGCTCTCACTGGAGCGTCATCCAAAGAAGTAGCAGCAGCGGTGGCATAAGTACCACCCATAGCAATACCAGACAAAGCTCTAACAGCCAAGAACTGTTGGTAGGTCTTACAGAAGCCAGTACCGATCTGTAGCACCAAGAACATAGCGGCGGCGGTAATATATGGCCATTTTCTGGACTTTCTATCAGTCCATTGACCAAAGATGACAGCACCGAGGGATCTAACCATAAGGACGGCGGAAAGACCCCAAGTGATATCTGCGGTAGTGACATTGAGCGACTCGGCAATGTATGTACCAGACACTGAAGTCAAGAAGAAATCAAAAGAGGCGGAGAACCAAGCAAGCATTCCCATGAAGAAGAAGTTCCAGTTGTGTAGTGTCATCTCCCTTAGCGCAGGGATAGGATTGATATCTGAAGCTTGTTGGAGATGGAGCTCACTCAACGAGGATATACGCGTAGCGAAGTAGTGGCGGATTGCAGGCCACGAGAGGTCCAATGTGTCATCTTCGACTCCGGCATCCTCCAAAGCTGGATGGTCCTCAGGGAACCCGGCACGGACGGTGGATTCTCTGTGAGGCTCGTGTGTGAGCGATGGGTGGTGGTGATGCGAAAGAACAAGGGGGTCAATTGGCATTGTGTATGTGTGGCCCTGTAAGTAGGGTGTGTGTGTGTATGTATGTGTGTGTGTGTGTGTGTGTATGTGTATATCTATGATGGCAACACTCCCACCCAGTTTACTTCGCTATAGACAAGGTGCACCCGCCCTTTTTATAGAGAGAGAGAGGGAGAGTGTGGCCCTGACTCAAGATTGGCACAAAGTATGCACGACCGGCAGCCGCACACAGACAAGTGGCCAGGTCTTTCTTTTTTTTTTCCCTGTAAGCCAGAACTCTTTGGCGGGCGTTCCTTTTGGTGGGACTTAGGGGCATCGTATGGTCTGTGTAGTGCCCGTGTGTATGCTCAGTATTATTACAGCACCACCTCCCTGTCGACGTATTGTCCTTAACAGTGTGTCTTATCTATGGCCAAAAGCAACGGGCGCGGATGTATGCGGCTAATACAACGTGACACCAAACTCAGGGCTCTCGTGAGTCCTTAATCTCGACTCACACCGTATAAGTGAATCAGACATAGTGTGATCTTGTAATCTAGTCCTTCGTGACTCGCCGTGGACCCTGTGTGGTCCTTTGACTCTCGCACAGATTTGTGTTGCTACACCGATCCTTTTTGGCTGCCTAATCCCACCCTGTTGGATACAGATCCCAACTCGCCCTTAACTGTGAACCCGGAAACCTGTCAACTTCCCGGTTCCTCACAAGCTACTTTCTCACCGCCCACGGGGGTTCTAACCAATAAAGAATCTCCCCTACAGGGCCCAGCCCACAGTGCCACACCCCTTCTAGCTTCCGCAGTCCGAATCACCAGATGCGCCCATGCACGCCGAAACAATGGCACCATTCGCCGGTACGCGCATCAAACCAGCACTTCTGGGCTCACTTTGTCTTAGAGTTGTTCCGGTGGTGATACTTTTGCCCCCTGAGGGTATCACAGGGGGTGGCTATGTGCCCAGGTGCCCAGCTCGTCTGGTTGATCCGGGTTCCTTGTTGATCCGCGTGCCAGAGATAATGCTGCCTGATGTGTGCCCGAACCGATGAGTTGCCTGCGTTTGGGCGTTCGTTGCTATAACAGTTGTTTAGCACACACATGAAACGGCACTCAAGGCCGCTATACACTGATTGTTTTTGGATTATAGGAAACTTCAGACCGGTATAACTACATTAATGCTAAAATTTTGGGCGCAGAAGGGCCAGGGGGCCAGTTTTCGGCGGTTTTTTAAAATGCAGCCAAAAAAATTGCAAAAGAAAATCTCTCGGGGGTGATTCGAACACCCGATATCCAGATTACTTGAAACATTACAGTCTGGCGCCTTAAACCAACTTGGCCACCGAGAGGATTTGTTGCTGATAAAATTCTTACTTTGGTCTCATTCTGATAGACAACTAAAATTCCAAAAAATGGCATTTTTAGCCCGAAATTTGCTTTTTTGAGGATTTTTGTTAGTATTTCGGTTAATATTGTATTATCTTCTTTTATATAAGTTGTTCTTAGAGCGATAAAATTATTGTTGGTGTTGATATTTTGAGAATCTAAATCCTGGAAGTCTTGCCTGGATTAAAAGGGCCTCATTTTTGGGCAGAAATTCTTCATTTGTTGGTTTTGAGACTTCTTTTACCTGAATACGTTTTCAATTAATAACTGCTGGTGCTGAATATTTTAATGTCCAGTGTGCGGTTGAAGATCTGTCGATGGTTCTAGCTCCAGCATTCCCTTACGCGTACTCTCTCTTCATGACGGAGAGTCTCGTATAGCCCCTGATCATCTAGAGCTCTGTAATAACTCGACAGCTACAGTAACACATATTATCATCAATTAGGATTAAGAACTACCACTATTAACAACCAGGGATCAAACAACGTTACCTGATCTCACTGATCCATAAAACCACACATAATCTATCAAACCGGCGATGTGCAACTAAACGAAGTTGCTGAACCATCAGACTGGAAAGTATCCACGATATCAACAATACTTCCAACAACACCAACCACAGCCAACACAATAGCCAACACTCCCAAGATCAAATGCCATGTATTCCATTGCCAATGTCCCAAGAATCCACGTTTCCAACGACTCCAGTTCTTCCACGTATCAGCCCTAACGCGAGTCTCTGTGAGTGGATCAAACGGCTCATCAGCCTTCATTCCATCCTTATTCATCTGGAGAGTGAGTGTCATAAGTGCTGGGAATGAGTATGTGAATTGGAGGGCACATATGGCAGCCGCTAGAGCAGTGATTGCACTCAACTGGGGAATTGCAGCTGCGAATATGAATGCCACAATCCAGAAACCAAAAGTTGCAAAGACCCAAGTGATTCTTCCAGATTTGGAATTAAGTGAAGGACCACGGAACATATCCATAACGACGTTTTGCCAAACGGCCTTGATTGCAATGTTACAGAACATTCCAGCAGCGATCATGGCGGCAACGATGGTGATCACATTACAGGCACTCTGAAGGTTGTATTCACTGATACTTTGACCTGCTGGATTGATTGTGAATTGTCCCTGGTAACAGTACACGAATAGTCCAAAGACTATGTAGACGACAAAGATCAAGAGCTGTGCTAGGAGTGCGCCTTTCCAGAAATCCCAAGGATTAGCCATCTCTGCAAGAATCTCAGGGAAGAGCAAAGATCCAGCATATGAGTAAACGGCATTAAGCATACCGACAATTTGATCATTACCTCCAATAGATGCAACAACCACAATTGGGCCCTCTTCGACGTCGTTTTGCTTCCATGCCGTTTCGTAGTTTGGTGGGTATTTGGCGGCACCAACAGCACCGATAATACAACCAATAATGATTGCAACAACGGACAACAGTGCTATTTTAGAGTACTTCTCCAATGATCTGATTTGTCCAAGGCAAACAGCACCAAATATGGTGAAGAAGACCAAAAGTGCAATGAAGCAGAACTTATCTTTGATGATCTGAGATAAAGACTGACCGCTTGTAAGCACCAACAATGCAACAACCATGAGAAGGTACAAGGCATGTAAGAACGTCACTATGACTTTACCTGTTGTTCCCCAAACTCTGAAAGCCAAATCTGCAAATGTTCTCACTGGATGCGTCTTGGAATGTAAGTCCATGAACATACGCCAAATTAGAATTCCACAATATCCTCCACAGATGGCGAATAACGCGTATAATCCAGAACCCTTTCCATATCCCATCATACTGAATGCATATGGAGCATTCTGAGGACCAAGAATGTCAGTTGTGATGAGAAAGAACACGGACCAGAAAGAAGTCATTCGTAGCATCATTGTTATGTTGTCCTGTTTCTGCTCTGCGGCTTCAGGAACCCAGGAGTTATCCTCCTTAGGATACAAATGCACGATGGCCCTGTCTGCAAATGATATCTTCTTCTGTACATCTGTGAAGGGGGTTGTAAATCGACGCTCAAG
Source organism: Petasospora easanensis (assembly GCA_030580135.1). Taxonomy (NCBI): domain Eukaryota; kingdom Fungi; phylum Ascomycota; class Saccharomycetes; order Phaffomycetales; family Wickerhamomycetaceae; genus Petasospora; species Petasospora easanensis. The sequence continues at coordinate 303,182 of JAKTSI010000001.1, read as the reverse complement.
TGTTGCGTAGTAGAGATAAGATTCGAGAGGATACTTGTGTGTATAATCGTACGAAGACTCTGCTGAGGAGCTTGTTGCACTGGTGACCTCTGTCAGTTTTGGTAAAGAGAGCTTATTAGCCTCCTCCATTATACAGATGGAGGTCAAAGGGCCGAAGGTATTGTGATCTGTGCTTGGCCCCTGCGAAGGAGTAGAAGTTGTGGGGATACAGTTTTTTTGTTTTAGCGAGTGCCAGAGGTCAGCAGACGCATTTGGGCTGTGTGAAACTTGCGTAGGAAAAGGGGCTAAATAGCAACGGGGGCAGATTGTGGTCTGGGCTCTCACGGTGACTCCCAGGAATGGCAAGGCTTCACTCACATCCTTACCCAATGGCCGTTGTTGCCACTCAGAGCTTAAAAGAGCAGCTCATAAGGACTGGCCCCCACATGACCCTGACCGATAAGAGATCGCATATGTCTAGCCGCACTAGGGTCCATTATTCTCCTGCAACTACACCAAACCAAAAACTCAAAAACCAAAAACAAACAAATATGCATCTATGTCCATCAATCTCTATATGCTGTACATCTCGTATACATCCCCCATCTCGTTTCCCAGCATAATGGTCTCGTGACTGTACCTCGTACAGAAGACCCTCGAACCCGTGTGGCCGCACCAGCTCATGGCAAACGGCAAACGTTAACAAAAAGGTAAAGGGATATCGGGCCCGAGATCTTCAGGTAAGTGCCCTTACAACGTATTCATATGTCCAGATACTCAATGCAGAAGTCGGTGCGTTCTTCACCAATGAGACGAAGAAGCCCTTGTATAGCCCTCTCACACCTTCATTCCTTACCACTCTCAGCCCGGCTCTCCAAAACATCTCTGGTTTGCCCCTGTTCACCTGTAATCTTCTTCTTATAAGATCCAAGGGGAATACAGTTCCCTTGGCTAGAGCACCCGCTATCAGACCGCATACCGGTTCCACGATGGATTCAGGGACTTGCACCACTTGCGCTGTGATCCTTGCCGTTTCATAACACCAGAATAGCAATCCCGTGTATAGTGAGATAGAAAACATAGCAGCGTTTGCACCTTTAAACATGGCAAATGGACCTTCATTGTATATGATGTCTCGTACTGTGGTTCCAACCTTGCTGAAGGAAGTATTGTTAACAAACCGTGTTCGAAGAAGATCAAAGGGGTATGAGATGAGTGTGCTTGTACACCCAGCCAACGAGCCCAGGATGAAGGAATGTGTAGGAGGACTAACTTTCACATCGTATTTCTGCTGAAGACCACTCAACCAGGTGTTATATGTGGAATATGTGGAGAATTGGACTGCTCCATAGATCACATACATTGCCGAAGCGGGGAGGTTTCCCTTCCAGAGTGCTATAAGACCTTCTTCTCGTACAATCGTACGCATTGTGTGAATAATACCTCGATACTTATCACCACTGATCTGTAGCTGAAGTCTGATCTTAACGACGTCCAGCGGTGCAGTGAAGAACCTGTAATGATCCGAGTTAGTACATGATGCCCTTAAGCGGAAGCAAGGTGCTTACCGTGCGGTGAGACCCGATATTGAGCCTGCAAAAGCCGATGTTGTGGGAGGGACCTTTGTGCCCTGCCTCAGATGGTCCTCCTTGTGCTCTCTATCAGTGGACATGGCCCTCTTGACGGCTTCTGTGGGTGTAGACCTGGTCGGTGATGGAAAGAAAGACGTATATCGGCCCCCGCGCTTTGTGCCCTACTTAAACGCCACGGCACAAGCGCGCACTCTCAACGGAAAAATTCTTCCAGCGATTCCTTCCTTCTCCCTCAACATGGGAAAACACACCCACAAGACCCCATAACAGCATATCCCGGGCCCTGGTGGTCCATCTTGCTGGGGGGGGGGGGTCTCCTTCTGCTTCATACAGTATGTATCTCCTTGTCTCTCTCTCTGATTCTCGGGTCATTTCCACCCCCACTCTCATATGCACTTATTCGCCTTCGATGCCTTTTTAAATGATGAGAACACGTCCTAAGGACAGCTATATAAACCCAGCTCTTCGACTTTTTCTGTTCGTGAGAAGAATTTTTGTCAAACGCTCTGATTCATTGTGCCTCTAGTGCTCTTTTATGTTGTGTGGGGTCCCTTCTTTGAGATTTTCAACCTATGGAGCTTTTTTGATCACTAACAACCAACATTAGAACTACGTTTCTTCACCTTATGAATAAATGATGTTTTGTAATGAATAATTACCGTAGATCTATTTACATATGTACAAGGTATCCCCCCTCTTAACGGGATTTGGCACCAACAGCGTTGATCACCATGATGTCTCCATCCTCAATCTCATAAGTCTTACCATGCTTCTCATACTTTAATGTCTTATCAACTTGACCATTAACGATTTGGTCTTTAGCCTCAATGACCTTGTCGTACTTGAGAACATTCACGTTCAAGAATCCCTTCTGAAGATCAGTGTGGATCATGGCAGCACCTTCTGGAGCGGTAGAACCAAGCTTGACGTTCCATTCATGTGCTTCCAAAGGTCCACAGGTGTAAAAACTGATCAAGTTCAATTGGCCCTTCATCTCTTTAACCATCTCATCAATAACATCAGAACGTTGGGCGCTTTCGACGAACTCGTGCTCGTGGTCTGCACTGAACATGATCATCTTCTCATTTGGACTGTTCTTGGCAAGCCATTCCTGGACATCCTTCAAATACTTGTTCTTTCCAGAAAGGTAGTCCTCCTTGGACACGTTCATAACGTAAAGTGTAGGCTTGGCAGTCAAGAACTTATGTTGGTTGACCACATGAACCTCGTCTTCTGTCCAATTGGTATGGTTCAGCAATCTTCCCTTCTCCACCATGATCTCACTCAACTTCTCCAATATTGCGTTTTCCTTCTCAATATCCTTACGATCATTAGCGTTGGCACTTCTCATACCTTTCTTGTTTCTCTCCAACACACCCTCAACGGTTTCAAGATCCTTCAATAGCAACTCATCACTCACAATCTCAAGATCTCTAACTGGATCCACTGTCAATTCAACATGTGTGATCTCCTCATCGTCAAATCCCCTAACGACATGGAAGATACCATCCACATTTCTAATATCGTTCAAGAACTGGTTTCCAAGACCTTCACCTTTCGATGCATTCCTCACAAGCCCGGCAATATCCACGATCTTGAGGTATGAAGGGACGGTTTTCTGGCTTCCATAAACCTCCGCCAACGCGTTCAACTTTTCACTGGGCACTTTATAAAGCGCCTCTTCAGGATCGACAGTGGCAAATGGGTAGTTGTTTGGATTACCCAATGTAGACTTTGTAATGGCTTGGAAGAAAGTAGACTTTCCAACGTTAGCAAGACCAACGATTCCAACACTGAGCTTGGATGAAGAACGACCAAGAAGGGCATGAACGGGCTTCGTACTTGCTGCTTTAGCCTTGCCTTTTCCCTTTGCTGGTTTCTTGGCAAGTTGTGGAAGGGTTGTGTGGAATGAACGAGTTTGAATAATACGTCGTAGGACTAGTGACATATTGCTCTTTGGTGTTTTGTGTGGATCGAGGATGTTTGTGTATAGTTGGTGTTTGTTCGAGGGTTTGATGAATTTTCATGGCGCGCGATGAGACTGGAGTAAGGCTCAGATTCTACGAGTTTGGTGGGTTTATAGTTCTAGATTAGGATCGTGTGAATATGCAATAGAACAGTCAATAATCATGCATCATGCAAAGAGTTGTAATGCTCACCAAGAGCATACGAATGTTTGTAGTAGACCAACTTCAACTCCTCACCAGCACCATCCTCATTGATTTTGAGCTTGGCTCTACCTGTCATCATGACACTAATTGGACAATTATACTCCTTTGCCAAAGCCAAGATCTCCAAGTCAGATCCCCAGGCAGCTGTTTTCTCCATGGTTTCGGTGTACTCCTTGATATCTTTCAAACTCATTGTCTCCTCGTCAAACAAGTATGGGATGAAAGTATCTGGGTCGGCTCTGATGTGATTTGCAGACTTTGTTCTCAACTCCTGAACAGAAACATCAATCCCATGACGAATCTTAAGCTGGTCAGCAATAGATGCAAACAAACAGTTACCATCTGGTTTGATATCAAAAGCCTTAACACCACCAACTTCACACAGCTGTGCAATGTTCTCCTCTTCAATTGCCTTGTAGTCTGGTTGCAAGGCAGCTTCCTCTTCAGCCTTCTTTCTCTCCTCCTCTATCTGTGCAGCTCTTTTGGCAAGTCTTTCTTTCTGTCTATTACGCTTTGGACCCTTCTGTTGTGCTTGTGGTTCTAGCTCTTTTGGCTTTTGTTCTTCAACGTCCTTCTTCTGCTCAAGCTCCAGCTCCGCTAAGAGTTTCTCTGGTGTCAATTCATCATCATCATCCTCTTCATCAACTTCACCGTTCTGGGCTTTCTTAAACTCCTTCAACTCCTTCTCATGCTTCTCTTTCAAGTTCAACTCCATCTCAGTACATCTCTTGTTCACCTCTTTACGCTTTGCCTTAGTTGCCTGCTTCTTCAACCCCGTTACTGTAGCCACCAAATCTCTGTTTTCCTTTCTGTGTCTCGCAAGGAGTTGTTCCTCAGTCTCAATTTCACTCATTCTTCGTCTAGAATTTGATCTATCCGTTTATTAAAAATAGAAAGTGAAAGGAAAGACCCCCGTTAATGAACTCTCATCACACCTGGGCTCGAGTCCCCGGGGGGTCGCGAAAAAGCCAAGGGCTCATAACCATAATTTAGTTGAAAAAAAGGCAAAAAAAGAAACGACCTCGGTCAGGGTCGAACTGACGATCTCACGATTAACAGTCGTGCGCCTTAACCAACTTGGCCACGAAGTCATTTACAAGGTTTAAGTTTTCACTGTTTGTCCGCCACAGTCAAATTGACATCACGTGACATGCATTAATTTTTAAGCAAAATCGCTTAATATCTTGCTGATACCGCATTTAGTTGAGATTATGAGGTATATAGTGTGTATATTACTCTTTAAAGTTTGTACAGAAGTGGTTTGTTTTAGTTAAGAATTGGAATTAGCGAAGTTTAAGGCACCATGCCTATATCTTGAGGTGTTTGAAGATTTATGTTTGGCATTTACCAGGCCTACTTACTAAGAAAGTCTTACAAATTAATTCAAAATCGTGAACAAAAGTTAAATTTTACTATACAAGTTTAATACCCAAACAATTAGTGAAGAATTTATAGCCCCCGAACAAAAGAAGTAATGTAACAACGGAAAGAGAGAATTAGAAAGAATCATGGCAAGTGTGTGTGTGTGTTTTTTTATAAGGTTGGTCGTAAGCAGTTGAATAATTTGATAAACTTTAGATGTGATCCCTTTACTCGAAGAGCTGGATAACACCGAAAGACTGCTCAATACCGTACTCACCTGGGTCTTTCCAGTAGTCGTTGTATGTGGACAAGATGGTGATATAAGCATCCATCTCATCAAGAATGGCCTCAATGGCAATCTTCTGGTTGGCAACAGATGGAACGTTGCCACCGTTAGTGTCACCAGCAGATGGGTAACCGGTCTCAGTAACGTAAACGTCCTTCTCACTGCAGTACTCGAGTTCCTTGACGATCTTCACTTGGCCCTTGACGAAAGTACCGGCAGTCTCAGCAGTAGAGTATTTGTCAAAGTAAGCATGTGGATTGATACCAACAAAGTCAATGTCGGCGTTACACAACTCAGGGTAGGTCTCGAAAGTAACAGGTGGTTCAGAGGTGGTGATGTTACCAGTGTAGCCAGCGGATTCCAAAGAAGATCTGACAGAGGAAATCTTGGAAGTCAATTCAGAGACGGAACAGTAACCAGATTGGACAGCTTCGTTACCAACAGTGATGAACTCAAAGACATCCCAGGAGTAAGTGTCAGCCCATGAGATAAGCTCAGTGACGGCATCATCAATGGAATCAACACCAGTGCTGTCGATCCAGAAACCCTGGTTAACCTTCAGACCCAAGTCAATAGCACTCAGCAAAACAGTGTTCAAGGAGTTACAGTCAGTACCGTACATACGGATCTTGGTGATACCAGTGGAAGCAATCAACTCAAGGTCAGAGTGAACAGTGTCGTAATCCTTACAAGAAGAGTCGTTGTTGTAAGGAGAGTAGACAATGGTGTCTGGTCTTGGCAAGTAACTGGAAGTGGAAGTAGCAGAGGAAGTAGAGGAAGTAGAGGTCTTGGTCGAAGAAGTCGATGATGTCTCAGTGGTGGAGGAGCCTGTGGCAATAGCAGTGGCCATTGTGGTTGGAGCCTGCAATGTGGTGGTTGCAGAACGAGTGCTGTATGTGGCAACAGTCAAAGCTTCAGTAGAAGTAGTCTCGTCATTAGTGTCAGCAGCAGTGGCATCCTCCAAAGTGGTAGTCTCAGAAACGCTGATAGTGGTGTACTGAACAGAAGAAGTCTGAGCAGTTGTAGTCTGAGCAGCAGTAGTAGTCTGAGGAGTAGTAGTCTGAGTAATAGTAGCCTGGACAGTAGTAGTCTGATCAGAAGAAGTGGTGGCAGCAGCAACCACAGTGGTCTGGGACAAGGTAGTAGTAGTACCCTGAGAGGTGGTGGTGTCATCATCATCAGTAGCGACAGTGACGGCAGCATTGGTGACCTCTTTGTTAACGTAAGAAGTGAAAGTAGTAGCGGCAGTGAAAGTGGCGTCAGTCAATGTGTAAGTGTAAGTGACACCATCACTGACTAGGATCTCCACAGTTGGGGCGGTGTGGGTGTAAGTGAGTGTGGTGTAGGTGTCGGTGGTTGTAACAGCGGAGGCGGTATGCACTCTGGTGACAACGATAGGAGCAGCGAGTACCTGCTTGAGGGATAATAGGGCAAGAGCAATGGTTGTGAACTGCATCTTGGAACTCTTAAAAGAAGGAATGACTGGGGTAAGGAGTGTTTGCTCGTGTTAAAGAATGACTGAGAGTGTTAGATCTCTGGGAAATGAGCGAAGCGTTCAAGGAGTGAAAAGAGTGTGTGAAGTTTGATATCGAAACCAAAGAAATTTGTTAGAGAGCCACATGGCTGAATGGGTCCTTTTATATCTTGGAGGAAGATGTGGCAGGTCTCGCTTTAGCTGCAAGATCGCTGGCTGGTTGTGATGAGCTCCGCTGATGAGATTCCTGCGTTCGCGCCTATGAGATCCGGCGCGCCTTCCCAATCGGGACTGCCAGCCAGCGAAACTGACGCAGACACTGCGAATGCGCCAATTGTGATAGTGAGGGCTTCTCACTAAGGAAGACAGTAGAGGTGTGGTATTGTACCTTGGCGAGACACTATAGTCTTACCTAGAAGGGGGTGGCTATGGATCTTTGTTCGTAATATGTCTTGTAGGGGCTGTGAGGGAACAAGGGCGCCTCAGTTCCTGGATCTCATCGCCCATCTCATCGCTCATTGCCCACAGCCCCCACAATCCTGGATATGAGCACTGCTCTAGGGACACATAATACACCTCACGCAGGATCTGGTCATTCCCTGTTGACCAGCACATGCACAGGGGCCTCAAAAGACCAACCTTCGATCCGCTCTCTCTGTGCCATACTTTACCCGATCTGGAAGAGCCGATGCACGTCTATGCACGAGCGATGCCCAATCCGGATGAAAACCAGCCCAGATCAGAAACCCCCGGTCATTACACCCACACTCCACACTCCGCAATTGAAACTGCTATTGTACTGAACCGAGTGACAGCAGCAGAACCTATTGATCTCGGGGACACGTTGCATGGGGACCTATGCGCCCGCGCAGTCGCCGAATCAATTACTACGGCCCCGCGCGATGGATACCGAGGTTATCGCTACATACCCTTGGGGGAATAGTCCCACTTACTCAGCTAAAACCAATGTTAAATGCTATAAATCCATCTGGTACCTATTGATGGCTTTGCAGGTTGACTGTTTCAGTCAAGGATTAGCCTGTTACAAAGTGCTGGTCTTAATCGAAAGCCGCTAATGCTGGTGGATTTGTAGGCTTTTCCCACGACCTTGTTCAAAGCCGTCGTGATAACCGCTGCATCACAAGCCCACGATACCATGCTTGATATCCCTAATATCTTATCCTTCAGAGTAGTGCTTAATCATGTGCCAGCACTCCAGCATGTAGAATGCGTGAAACCTTGCGTGATTGTAATTGGTCCAAGCCGTGTCTTAGGCTGTGCCTTAATTCTATCCTCCGTACAACCCACTAGGCAGTCCAAACGATCTGCCAATTAGTTTTGTCTAAGGGCATTATGTATGTCATATACCAAAAATAGAATATAAAACGCTAATATATTTAGAATTCTGGGACTGTCTAGTTGGAAGGCCTAAACTCTGTTGCAGGGCAGTTGTTCTGTGCCTAAAGATACCCGGACACCCACCTGGTGCCACGCGAGCCAACTTAGCACTAAATAAATTCAGCGATTGGGAAGACGGGGAAACTTGACATAGTTTTGAGAGTGAATTTCGACTAATAAGAAGTCAGGCTTTCCAATGAATGTACTCATTAGTCGTGAAACTCACTCCTATTAGCGCAAAAATTGGCTGATTTTTGAAAAGTTCAAATCAACTTCTCATTTTGGTGAACGTCACTCCATTTTTTGGAAATGAAGCCTCAAAATTCGTTAGGGGACACATAATTACACGAAGCTAGTGTGAGAATAAAGTGGCAATATATAGGGAGTAGAACTAGGATACCACAGATATGACGCGTCATTGGAAGCTGAGTAGTATTAGAAATACTTCTAGTGGTATCGAAGTCTCTGTGTTTGGGTTACACGGCCCAGGACTACTGTATAAGAATGCAAGTTCTACAGATCAATCAATTCTTCGAGAGAAAGACGTCAATTGGCTAAGCTAATTGAACCACTATGCAAAAGGTAACTATTTCTTAGAAATGTGTGGTTCCTCCAATCCTAATTTGTTCTATGTCTCTGTTAGTTGGATACTTTTGAAGATGAGCAAGATCTGTACATACGAGCAAGGTCTTCGGATCCATAACCTCTGAAAGACAACGCATGAAATTCTTGTACTTTTCAGGTGTTAGTAACACTCCCCAAGGTAAGAAATAGGCAATTCACAGTTTGTGCGTACTAATTTTACTCTCTTTGCTGATTCCCTCTTGAGATCATCAGCCAACGCGGTGATGGATTTAACGGACTCTGGAGTGAGTGATTGCTTCGTTTCCGCATTTGAAAGTCTCTCTTCAAGTGCCTTAATCTCATCCTCCATCTTCTTAATACTTTCTTTGAGTGTAACATCGTCAGGATGCTGTCTGATGGTCTTGAGTTCTGCAGTAACGTTAATCAGAGGGCTCCAAGGTCATGCGGAATGATACATACCATCCACCAAACGTGAAAGTTTCTGTTCTTGATTTGAAACTTTTTCAGAGATTTCCTTTAACACGGAATCATAATCAACATTACGATCATCTTCAGGCTGTCATTTCAGAGTTAGTGAATCAAGGATCATTCGTCAAAAAGACTAGAACTTGCAACTTCAACCTTGTTCGCAGCGGAGACGACAACTTTCCCAAACAACTTAGTTACAATCTTCCCCTCATTGGAAAGGTTCTCAGTGGCCTTCAAAGCTGCAGTCTTAGAAACCTCACCGTGTAAATTCTGAATGATATCATTGGTTGAGTATGGACGGTATTGCTTTTCCAAGTATTCAAGGATAGTTGCCTCAGGCCCCTCCAGAGCTGGCGATTTGTTAGCGACACATACTCGCGGGGAACCGGGAGTGATTAAGAGTATAGTCACAAACCCTCAACGTCAACTTGTTTAACCTTCTTAGTACGTCTGGACATGATTGTGGAATAGGACGGACGGCGATGAGGGGACGCGTCTCACATTTCTTCGCGTCAGTGATCTTCTCTGACTTTTTTTTTTTTTTTTTTGTGGACCCTCCGGAGCTCCGGAAGCTTATCAGCTGCCCCCCACACTTTTTAAGAGCCAAGTACACTACAGATCAGAATGATGTACCGATAGAGTTGAACCATGAATATTGAATAAATAACCCAGAGAAAAGAGAAAATGCACCATATAAAATCACTATGTAATGTAAAATTAGAGGTCTGGACCAGCAGAGACAACCTCAGCAGTAGCCTCAGAAGAGTACTTGGTGAAGTTCTCAGCGAACAAAGTAGCCAAACCACGAACCTCTCCATCGTACTTGCCAGCACCCTCAACCCAAGCCTTAGATGGGTTCAAGAGCTCAGATGGAACATTGTTAACAGCCTTTGGAATCTGGAGACCAAACACTGGAAGTGTCTCGTACTCAGCCTCAGCAAGGGTACCATCGTGAATAGCATCAAGAATAGCTCTGGTGTACTTCAATGGACAACGCTTACCACCTTTAGCAGCAGAAGAACCGGTCCAGCCAGTGTTCAACAACCAAGCGTTAGCCTTGTGCTCAGTCATCTTGTCAGAGAGCATCTGAGCGTACTTCATTGGGTGCAAGGCCAAGAATGGCTGACCGAAACAAGCAGAGAAGGTAGCTTCTGGCTCGGTGACACCCTCCTCAGTACCAGCCATCTTGGAGGTGTAACCAGAAATGAAGTGGTACATCACCTGGGCGTTGGTAAGCTTGGAGACTGGTGGAAGAACACCTCTGGCATCACATGTCAAAAGGATAATGTTCTTTGGGTGGGAGTTGGCGTAACATGGAATCTTTGCACTTGGGATGTACTCAATTGGGTAAGCACATCTGGTGTTCTCAGTGATAGCAGCATCGTCAAAGTCAACAACTCTGGTAACGTCATCGTAGACAACGTTCTCCAAGACAGAACCGAATCTGATAGCGTTGAAGATTTCTGGCTCCTTCTCGCCAGACAAACCGAGACACTTGGCGTAACAACCACCTTCAATGTTGAAGACACCCTGGTCGGACCAACAGTGCTCATCGTCACCAATCAAGAGACGGTTTGGATCAGCAGACAATGTGGTCTTACCAGTGCCGGACAAACCGAAGAAGACGGTAACATCCTTGTTCTGGACACCCTGGTTAGCAGAAGAGTGCAAGGTCAAAACGTTGTGGTTGACTGGCATGAGGTAGAACATGACAGTGAAGATACCCTTCTTCATCTCACCAGCGTACTCAGTACCCAAGATAACCATCTCCATCTCCTTGAAGTTGATCTCGACAGAGGTGGCGGAAGTCATACCCTGAGTGTAAATGTTGGCTGGGAACTGACCAGCGTTCCAGATGGTGAAATCTGGCTCACCAAACTCGGCAAGCTCCTCATCAGTTGGTCTGATAAGCATGTTTCTCATAAACAAAGCGTGGTAGGCACGGGCACAAATGACACGAACCTTGATTCTGTAACGTGGATCCCAACCAGCGTAAGCGTCAACAACGTAAACTTTTTCTCTAGTCTTCAAGTAGTCAGCAGCTCTAGCCTTGGAAATTTTCCATGTCTGCTCAGAAACCTTCTTATTCACTGGTCCCCACCAGATGTTGTCTCTGGATGTCTCTTCATCAACAATACGTTTGTCCTTTGGGGATCTTCCAGTCTTCTTACCAGAGAAGGCCATAAGCGCACCAGCGGAAGAGATGGCAGTCTTCTTCTCAAGGAGACCATCCTCGTACAAAGTTGGGACGGAGGCGTTGTGACGAAGAACAACATCCTCGTGCAAGCCAAGCTTCTGGATCAAAGCGGCATTGCTGTTAGAGTAAACCTTTGAAGGCGACATTGTGTATGTGTGTGTGTGTGTGTGTGTGTAGTGTAGTTTGGGGGGAAGATAAGCTCACTCTCGTGTGTTTGCCACTGTGTGTGTAATAGAGTGGGTAGACAGGAGTCAGTATAGTCAAAGAGTCAAAGGAAGAGAAAATCTGGGGAAGCAGCGGAAATGCATCAGCTTATATACTTTTTTTTTTGCTGAGTACGTCGTGGGGGATGGGCAACTGGCTCAACCCCGGACAAGTTAGGAGCTGGCCAAACGGCGCGCTGTGCGGATGTGGGCAAACCAGGCCGGAGAGCTTTGGCACAATGCGCGGTTGGACGTGCAGATGGCGGTGTTATTGATTGAAAGTGAATACAAATTTAGTACTAATAGAAAGCTATATCTTTAACAAGGAGATAGAAACTTCAAAGAACTCGAAATTCCAACTCTACCCTTGTCTAGAGCCCCCAGACGACCTGTTGAGGCAGTTGCTCAGGTCGCGTCTACCCCAGATTTTTTGGGCCGTCTGCGGTGCCTACCGGCCACAAGGTTCTTTACTCCGAGGGCCCGGGAAGCCTGGAGGTTATCGGGAACCTTGCGCTACTTCCCTGTGTTTGGGAGTTGCTGGCGATGCCGGAGGATTGAGGCTCCGGGCTGTACTCTGTGTAGTTTAGGGGGGAGAGGGGGAGTAGTGTTTGGGCAGGTCACACTGTTTGCGTTAGTGGCGAGACGATACTCCCGGGGCTGCCAGATGTTTCTGAGTGTTTGCCATAAAACAGAGGCTTCACACAGAGAAATTAGGAGGACCTACCAGCGCTCAGCAGTTTTGGCTGACTGGTTGTTTCGCCAATTTTACCCCCAGCGACCCGCAGATTGCGCTGGCGCCTGGATCAACGGCAGATGGAGGAAACCGGGTGGAGTTCTGGTTCGCGCAACATCGGGGCGAATCATCGCAGCACTCTCCGGACTCGCAAAAGCCCTCAACGCTCTCTTTGCCACTCGTTTCTGGGCTGATAACAAACGGGATAAACTCGGGTAGAAACTTGAAGTGAGAGATATGTGCGATCAATAAATTGATCTGTACCTAGAGTCAAAAAACAACGTTTAATTGTACGTTTCAGCTATTGGCCCACTCGGCAAAGGTTAAAAATAAGTAGGAACGTGGAAAGTGATGCCTCTTCAAGCACCAAGAGCACCAGAATCCCCTCAGGATATGCAGACTGCCTCCAATATCGTGCCTTTCGTTTCAGCTTCCGCGCGCAAATGTGTCTGAATAGCTTGTGCGCCAACGGGCTGTAGCGCTGTACCCCAACTCTACCCCACGATTTTTTGCGACTCATATATGTTAACCTCAGCCGCGTGTATCCACAACCAATAAACATCAGAGTTGGCCCCCGACAGTCTCAGAAAGAAGGTGTCAAACCAACCTATCTATCCTGACACCCCGAAAAAAAGAATCGTTTTCTAGGGGGCGCCGTACGTAATGCGCCCCCTCGGCACTACACAAATTAGCGCCCTTTGTGTATTAGTGCCATAGGAGTAGGGGTCGCGCCTTACCCCAGATTCGTTCCTAACGCCGCGGGATTCTCCTACCTGCATTCACCTGAAAGGACCCCGGGGGACTTGTGGGAACCCCGTCACTTTCGCCTAATAATTCCCTACAAGGAAGGAGGTGTCAAAATAACACCATATATTACACGGAATGCAACAAAATAACACCAATCACAAGTACAAAGAACCAGCACTGACGATATCTCTGTGCACAAGCTCTGTAGCCTTCTCCATTTTCTCCTCCAATGCAACGTTACCAATGGTTTTAGCAGCAACAACCATCTGTCTCAACATCTCCTCCAATCTCTTAAACATTCTAATCAAACTTCCCTCGTAGACATCTGTCATCTTACAGATCTGGGTGAAGGAAGCACCACGGCACCACTCAAACACAACCTCCATGAGCTCTGGTCTGAAGGACTCAACATACTCCTTCTCCACAATCTCAATCTTACTCTCCTTTGAGATTTTGGCAATCTTCACAGCCATCTCCTGCATCTGCTTCAAAGGCTCTGCAAGCTCAGGCTTCAAACGTGGGGTCTCCTTAGATCTCTCTTGGAAGACAAAGCATGACAACAAGGCGGCACACTGTTCAGCAGTCAACTCGTTAAAGTTACCATTGAAGATCAACTCTGTGAGAAGCAATTCATCACCAGTAGAAATCTCACAGGCAACTCTTCCCTTGAGTTCAATGACATCGTTTGCTGTGGTGAAACCAAGACGTCTAAGGACTCTCTTACGATGTCTCAAGTCATCCAACTGAATAACAGCCTGAGCTTCCAAAATCTTATCCTTCAAACTCTTAGAGTCGTTTGTAAGAGCCACCTTGCTGCTGTACTGGTCATACAACTCCTTCAATCTTGGTGATAATGACAATGGGTTGGAGTAGAGCTTGGATTCCAAGACTTCAATCTTCTTCAATAGCGTCTTGAAGTCATCATCATCAATCTTCATGTTCTCAATTGGGTCCAAAACAGGAATACCATCTGGGAAACGACGTTGCACCTCGTTCAAACTCTTTGCAACAGTCTCTTTCTGTTGGTTAGACTTGAGGTCCTTTGGCAAGTAAAGTCTCATGTTACCAATAGCTTCAATGGATGACAACGTGATTGGAATGACATGTGTTCTGGCCTTTTCACCTTCACCTGCAGGTCTGATACCTTCTGGGAAATCTGGGTTGAATGGTTTAATCAAGTTCACTGGAGCATCGACATACATGGTGTTCACGAGAACATTGACAATGTAAGACTCATGATCAGAATAAGTTTCACTCTTGTTACGCTTGTTTGATCTCTTTTGGAAGTCAACAACAACACCCCAACCATACTCAAACTTGTCAGCAACCTTAACCTTGATCAATCTTCCACCTTGGAGGAAACTGAGGGCATGGGCTGGATGTGTTATGATATGACGGACATCTTCATTGTATCTGTCCAATTGCTTGCGGATATCGTAGTACTCACGAACCAAAGCCTCATCTTCAATCTCGAAAGCACCCAATTGTGACTCAACCTCCAACAACTTTCTCTCAAGAACAGGAACAGAAGCAGCATTTTGGAACTGGAAAAAAGAGTGCTCAAGCATGAATTCTGGGGAAATACCTTCGACTCTCATCAAGTTCAAAATCATGTTGTAACCCAAATGGAAGGCAGAGTCCAGTCTATCAGCTTCACCCTTAACCATACCCTTGGCAACCTGTGGCTCCATCTTTTCATCAATCATCATGATAACGATACCACGATCATCCAAACCACGACGACCAGCACGACCGGACATCTGAATATATTCACCACCGGAAACCCAACGGAAACCTTTACCATCCCATTTTCTCACAGAAGTGAAGACAACAGTCTTAGCAGGCATATTCAAACCAATGGAGAAGGTCTCAGTGGCAAACAAAACTTTTAGTAAACCTTCCTGGAACAGAATCTCAATGATTTCCTTGAGGATAGGCAAGAGACCAGAGTGATGGATACCAATACCACGTCTCAAGAGTGGAAGAATGTGCTTGATCTGTGGAAGTTCTCTGTCAGTTTCAGGCAAGATATCCACAGCATTGTTAAAGATCTTTGTGAGTGTGTCTCTCTCCTCTTCAGTGTTGAAGTCCAACTTACTCATTTTCAAAGCAAGAGATTCACAGTCTCTTTTAGAGAAGGAGAAGACAATGACTGGGTTGTACTTCTTGATCCAAATCATCTTGACAATCTTATAAATATCAGATTTGGAGTCCTTGTTACCACCTTTGAAAGTCTGGCCCTTCTTGCCTCTAGCATTGGCAGATGAAGGATCATCGCCCTGGTTGTTGGAGATGGAAGCCATAGCCTTCTGGAAGTTCTCCTCTCTGAAAGTGCTCTTCTCGTCAACAACCAAATGGATACCATCACCATTGGCCGGGAACAAGTAATGCTGGAGTGGCGTAGGACGGAAGTCAGTGTACACAACGTGACATGGCTGAGAATGAATTTTACAGATCCACTCAGCAAACTCCATGGCGTTTGGAATGGTAGCAGACAAGAAGACATAGTGAACCTTGTCTGGAAGCAAGATGATAGTTTCTTCCCAAACAACACCACGTTCCTTATCTCTCATATAATGCACTTCATCAAATATGACCCATGCAACTTCTCTCATCACCTCAGAACCTCTATAGAGCATGGATCTCAAAATCTCAGTAGTCATGACCAAACAACCCGCATCTGGGTTTATCGTAACATCACCAGTCATCAAACCAACATCACCAAACTCAGCGAGCAGCTCACGATATTTTTGGTTGGAAAGGGCCTTGATAGGAGATGTATAAATGACTCTCTGCTTCTCTTTAAGAGACTGTGCAATGGCGTATTCGGCAACGACAGTCTTACCAGCAGAGGTATGGGCAGACACAAGCACAGACTCACTTCTGTCAATACAGGAAATGGCCGTATCCTGGAAGGGATCAAGTGTGAATGGATATGTACGAGCCTCATCCTGTCTTTTGTGTTCACCAATAGGTTTGTATGGGTACCCTGACGGCACGGCAACTTGATGTCTAACTTGATGTGAGAGTTTGACCTTACCGTCTTCTTCAGTCTTTGGCATCAAACCCGAGGAAGCATTCACCTCTCTCGAAGCTTCTTGTTCGAAAGAGTCAGCAACCATTGGGACAACTTCAGATTTTTCCTTCTTGTCAAGGAGTTTCTTTGTTTTCTTTTCTTTCTTAGGCTGTTCTTTTGGTGGGGAAGCAGAACGTTTCTTTGATTCTTGCTCCTTCTCTTCAATCACCTCTTGGATCTTTGGCTCAGTGGCACCATTATTGTCCTGTACCGACACTTCTGGTGGGGCGGTAGGCACCTCATCAAAGACGGCAAACAAATCGTCCTCCATCTTGAGAGTTGATATGCTTTAGGGCGTGAATGTGTCGTGATTGAACGTGTCTCATGAGTATGGTTATACGCGGGTTCCAAAACGGTAGTGGGGCAGCTTCAAAAAATTTCAACTCGGTACGGACCACATCTCATCGGGCCTTGTGAATAGCCTGATTTCTTAGGAGTTTATAGTAAAAATGTTATCTTTGTAGGATTTCATTAATCTGGAAAGGTATCCAGGTGTTCTTGAAACATGGTGGTAACACTCTTTTGAAGAAAAATGGTGGGTTAGTCCTATTTTTCATCAATAAAAATCCAAAAAATGCGAATTTTACTGAAGACAAAATTGACACAGACTGAAAAACACAAGAGTTCTTACAACAACAAGAAGCGCGAGTGGTTTAGCGGTAAAATTCCAAGTTGCCATCTTGGAGCCCCCGGTTCGACTCCGGGCTCGCGCATTTATTTTTGTCTTTCATTATCTCTTAGTCGTGGCCCTACCATTTTGCTCCGCTGCTTCTCTGTATCCATGTACACCACAGACAACAGATAACCCGATGAATTAAGCGCATATATTGCCATAATGGACTTGGTAACTGATCTTGTAGCCACTTTTCCTGAATAGCGCCTCAGCCACTCACGCTCTGGTGCATCTCCGGTTGTCGGTAATGACACAAAACTGTGCAGTAGCTATAAAGTGCGCATCTCCAACTTGAGCTTTTGAAAAGTCTACACGAGTGTAGAACTATACATAAGATTCCTCAGATTGCCTTATCAATTTGGGACATATCATTTGCTTAGATACTTGCTTATCCAATTCTCATGCACAACTTTTCTAACAGATCTGCCAAGAGACCTCGCCAACGTTACGATCTTTCAGGTAACAAGTCTTCTTCCCCGACCCCGAAGAGTGTACAACCAGCCTGGAAGAAGTTTAAGGGCCAATACTCAAAGGATACTTCTTGTCTTGATGAGTGGGATCAATCCGTCGAACTTATCTTCCCAGCACTTGAGATCGCTGACAGTGAAGAGCCAATCAACGGTAACCAGAATCCAGAAGTATATCTTCAAACTAAGTGCACAAACATGACATTCTCTGTTCCTCCCATCTATGATGTGAATCATTTTCCTACTGGCAAATTGTCTTCTTCTCTCTTCAAAGGATACCATCATGCAACTTGGTACGTCTCCAATGCCAAACAGGCTGCAGCATACTTTGTTCATTGCCTTGGGTTCTCTTACCTCGCATACACTGGTCTTGAGACTGGATTCCAACTTTCTGCTGCTCATGTGGTTAAGAATGGTGACATTGTATTTGAGTTTGTGTCTCCTCTTGTTCATTGTTCGGAGGATGAATGCAGTGATAACTATCTTAGAGATGTCCACGAGTTCATTCAAAAGCATGGGGACGGTGTCAAGGATGTTTCATTTGAAGTAGAGGATGTTGATTTCGTTTTTGGAAGTGCTGTAAGCAACGGTGCAAGGGCTATTGTTTTCCCAATCAATCAGACCGATGAATATGGAACTGTCAGAATTGCCACAATTGAGGTATTCGCAGATCTTCATCACACGTTGATCTCAAAGAAGAATTATCATGGTCCATTCTTACCGGATTACATCAGACATCCTGCCGCTGATAGCCTCAATACACCCTATTTGAGAGATCTTCCAAGCATTCCACTTACCAGGATTGACCATTGTGTCCAGAACGAAGATTGGAACAGATTGGAGGAGGCCTGCGATGTATACAAGAAGATCTTTGGATTCCATGAGTTTTGGTCTGTTGATGAGCAGGATGTGTCAACTGAGTACAGTGCTCTCCGTTCTATTGTGATGGCTTCAGACAATGAAGTTGTGAAAATGCCGATGAATGAACCAGCGGAAGGGATTTGCAAGTCACAGATTGAAGAATTTTTGGACTTCTATGATGGGCCTGGTGTCCAGCACATTGCACTTCAGACTGACAACATTATCGAAGCTGTGAGAGGCATGCGCAACAGAGGTGCAGAGTTCATTTCAGTCCCAGAGATGTACTATCAGAACTTGCTTCCACGTCTTTTACTGACACCAGGGATTAGAGTTGAAGAAGACATTGATCAGTTGAAGGAGTTGAATATTTTGATTGACTTTGACGAGAAGGGATATCTTTTGCAGATCTTCACCAAGCCTTTGACAGACAGACCAACGTTCTTCCTTGAGATTATACAGAGACACAACCACAATGGATTTGGAAAGGGAAACTTCAAGGCACTCTTTGAAACCATTGAGAGTGAGCAGAGGAAGCGCGGTACGTTGATCAAGGACAACTGATCTAATGGAGTCACGGAAATCTCTGACACTTGATGCCAAGATCAAACTTGTGGCTCTGAGATGTGAATTATCTGGGCTTCTTGACCCTAGGCACACTTTTAACCGTTGTATTTCATTCATGACGTTTCATTTTTCATTGGTAAATCTTTTAATAAGAATGTGAGGTTTTTAGCGTGCCAGGCGTAGATGACAATGTACTGCATATTCCAGTAGCATAGTTCAAAGGCTATTGCGGTATGACAATGGGGGGATGGGAGGGTATGCGATAAGACCGGAGACCATTGACCCACATCAGGAGGTACACCACATACCACAGACATGTCCAGCTGCAGCTACTTGACCAACGGTGTACACACACCGGAGACAGCACCGGCATCTCTACGATAGTGACAGGGAAGCACCGGGCCGACCGGCGGTCCTCTTTGTAGAGCTGCAAGCGCGGAGCAGGCCGCGAATTTAATTTTCGCGAGTGGGCGAGAAGCGACTGTTAAAAAACAGGAGCTGCAGCCCATATTAAGAAGACCGGACATACCTCCACGCAAACCAGAGACAAACAGGCCTAGACAGCTGATTCCAAAGGACACACTGAAGTCCACTGGTATAAAGCCCCAACATCTGTCGAGCAGCCACGTGCACCCATATCTTGCTGCCGCCCTGGCCCTCTCTGAATAACACCCTCAGCCACGTCACACCGCACTGCCCGGACGCTGACAATTTCCACACACAATTTCATCCAGATCAATTGCAAAGAATTCATCATAGCTTCAACCTTGGGAGCTATCCACAGAGCAGAAAACACATCACATAATGTCTGGGTAAGTATCATCTTTATCTACAGCTGCACTGTTGGTGTACGCAATGCCCTCCCCGCCCCGTGTCGGTGGCGTGTTGTGTAAACACTCACACATTGCTATGTGATCCATTGAACATTACTAACACTTTAATGGCAGGAACTCCACCATCACAGTGAAGGTAGTTGCTGCCGAATCACTCTATAAGAGGGATGTTTTCAGAAGTCCTGACCCATTTGCGGTATTGACCGTTGATGGATCTCAAACAAAGTCAACGTCCGCTGCTAAGAAGACGCTTAACCCATACTGGAATGAGACATTCACTTTCCAGGCTAACGAGAACTCCATTCTGGTCATTCAAGTATTTGACCAAAAGAAATTCAAGAAGAAAGACCAAGGATTCCTTGGTGTCGTCAACATTAGAATTGGAGATGTCATTGACCTCGGCCTATCAAACTTTGAAGAAACTATAACCAGAGAGTTGAAAAAGTCTAATGATAACGTTGTCGTGAGTGGAAGATTGATTATCGTTATTGCCCACAATTCCGGCTCTGGTGCAACACACGGAAGAACCGCTTCTTCATCCACCACTCCTTCTGCTGTTTTATCTAACAACAGTGCCATTGCTTCACCTGCCAACGGCTCCACTCCAACACCTCAGACTACTGCTTCCTCATCATCTGCTAATGCTGCAAGCACTAGACAATATTCCTCTTTTGAAGACCAATACGGAAGACTTCCACCCGGCTGGGAGAGAAGAACCGATAACTTCGGACGTACCTATTACGTTGATCATAATTCCAGAACGACGACTTGGAAGAGACCTACGCTTGAACAGAGTGAATCCGAGCGTGGACAGCAAAGGCAGAACGTTACAGAGGCAGAGCGTAGACAGCATCGTGGTCGTACGCTTCCAGATGAGGTCAATTCTCCAAACCCATCATCCAACAACATTACTGTCAACGCCGTTGGTGGCACTCCAGCTGTCAGCGGAGCTTCTGCTGTATCTATGGCTGCCACTGGTGGAACAACTGCTGGCCTTGGAGAACTTCCACCTGGTTGGGAGCAGAGATTCACCCCTGAGGGCCGTCCATACTTTGTTGACCACAACACAAGAACCACGACGTGGGTGGATCCAAGAAGACAACAATACATCAGAACATATGGTCCAAACACCACTGTTCAGCAGCAGCCAGTTTCACAGCTTGGTCCATTGCCAAGTGGTTGGGAGATGAGACTTACAAACACGGCAAGAGTCTACTTCGTGGACCACAACACCAAGACTACAACTTGGGACGACCCAAGATTGCCATCATCACTGGATCAAAACGTTCCTCAGTACAAGAGAGACTTCAGAAGAAAGGTCATCTACTTCAGATCACAGCCTGCTTTGAGAATTTTGCCAGGTCAGTGTCATATCAAGGTGAGAAGAGACCACATCTTTGAAGACTCCTACCAGGAGATTATGAGACAGACACCAGAGGATTTGAAGAAGAGACTCATGATTAAGTTCGAAGGTGAGGAAGGTTTGGATTACGGTGGTGTTTCCAGAGAATTCTTCTTCTTGCTTTCTCATGAGATGTTTAATCCATTCTATTGCTTGTTTGAATATTCCGCCCATGATAACTACACATTGCAGATCAATCCAAACTCTGGTATCAACCCAGAGCATTTGAACTACTTCAAGTTCATTGGAAGAGTGGTTGGTTTGGGTGTCTTCCACAGAAGATTCTTGGATGCATTCTTCGTTGGTGCCTTGTACAAGATGATGTTGCACAAAAAGGTTGTCTTGCAGGATATGGAGGGTGTTGATGCTGAGTTCTACAGATCTTTGAAGTGGATGCTTGAGAATGATATTACTGATATTCTTGATCTTACATTTACTGCTGAGGAGGAGAGATTTGGTGAGATGCATGAAGTTGATTTGAAGGCAGAGGGAAGAAACATTGAGGTTACAAATGACAACAAGAAGGAGTACGTTGAGTTGATTACTGAGTGGAAGATTTACAAGTGTGTCGAGGAACAGTTCAAGGCATTCATGGATGGATTCAACGAGCTTATACCTGAGGATCTTGTCAATGTCTTTGACGAGAGAGAGTTGGAGTTGTTGATTGGTGGTATTGCAGAAATTGATGTTGAAGACTGGAAGAAGCACACTGACTACAGAGGTTACCAGGAGAGCGATGAAGTTATTCAGTGGTTCTGGAAGTGTATTGGTGAATGGGATAACGAGCAGAGAGCTAGATTGTTGCAGTTTACTACTGGTACTTCGAGAATTCCAGTTAACGGTTTCAAGGATCTCCAAGGTTCTGACGGTCCAAGAAGATTCACTATTGAAAAGGCTGGTGAGTCCAACCAGCTTCCAAAGTCTCATACTTGTTTCAACAGAGTGGACTTGCCTCCATATGTTGATTACGAAGCTATGAAACAGAAGTTGAGTTTGGCTGTTGAAGAGACTGTTGGTTTCGGTCAAGAGTAAGGACTTTCACCGTCATGTCTTGTTTCCTTGCATTAGAAATACACCAACATCGGGGAGAATTCCAGAAGATGTTTGATACATTCCTTGTCACCATGAATTGTTACGTTTGAATTGGCTTCTGTTTTGTTTGTGCTGGCTGTACCATGCTCAGAATTGCAGAGGCACAGGCATTGGCTGTTTTTTATTTTGGTTTTTATAAGAGTTTCACATGATTTAATAAATTTACTTTGGTTTAATGATGTCGTACACATTAATTATGCGCTAGGGGGTGCATAGAAGTAAGTACCAATTGTTCTAAATGCGCGCTGCGCGTATCTAATTGGTTTAAAGCGCCCAAACCGGCCAATTTGTCCTAATGAACTATTTGGAGAACTGTAACTTGCTTTGTAGATTATATCCAGGCAGATGCATGTTAATCCATGACTGTTTCCCTACAACAGTTCTTTAAATCCCTAGAGTGAAGTTTCGTGATTAAGGTCCGCAAATCACGTGACTCAGATCTGAGCCAGAACATAAAGCAGGCGCGCTGGATCTCAAGGAAACTTGATGAGATCTAGGCCAGTTTAACAGCCATTATCGTAATCACATTCCCAAACTCCAAGATATAGGGCTTCTTGAAGACTAGAAGTGACTATATATGAGCCGGTTTAGTAGCACAAGTGTAAGAATCCACGTCAATGTATCGCCAAATGTTGTACATCTTTTTCGAGGCCGACCGGAAAGATTTTCAATTACAAGAACATAACGCAACCGCTACCTACAAAAACTGTAACAAACCATGGAGTTTTTGGAGCCTAGAGTTTCAAGCTTTTAAAATCATGTTGAATCAAGTTAAAATTCTTATTATTCGGCGAGATCTTTGAAGATTTTGGTCAGTAAAACTTTGACACGACCTGGAGAACACGTGAGATCTTCTAACAGCTAAGAGATCCGGGATAGTTTAACGGTTAGAATCCCCGCTTGTCGCGCGGGGGATCGGGGTTCGATTCCCCGTCGCGGAGCTTATTTTTTTGCATCTTTATTGCTTGATTTTTGGCTAAAATAGGCCAATATTTGGCCATATGGCGCCCATTCCGCATTAACTGCCTTGTAGCGCTGAGCGCCAAGGTCTTTTATGAGAAGTTTGTGTCCAGTGAGAACTCTGAAGTTTGTGGCAGGGACAATCGCGATGTGCCGCGCTTTAGAAGAGTTGATCTGCCAACTTCAAAGAGGCGCAATGGAGCTTAACCTGACTCTGGAAACTCAATGCTTGGTCAGAGAAGTTGAGTGCCTTCCAAGTTCCATTGGAGCTTTGGATCCCCTAGTGGGAATTGTAGTGGTGCTGGTGGTGATGAGGGTGGCAATTACAGTGATGATTTTGGCGGTGCAGGACATGGTGCTGCGATTGGGCGGAGTGCAGTGGGAGGAAGTATGAAGAGGAAATTAGCTTTGCGCAGGACGGAAAGGATGGGAATACCTGAGAGCTCAATAGAGTTCAAAGCCAACGAGGCTCAAAAAGGCAGCAGCAACACTTTTCTGATCGCTTATCTGTAAGTATAAACTGCCCTTCATGGTGTTTTATCATTGGCAATTAGCTGCTCGATGGTGCGTACACGGTACTAGGGCTCGATACATGAGAGCTAATTGCTGTAGCTACATAAGGGTCGAAAGGGTCTGTGGTAAGAAGTTCAGAAGGAAGAGAACGTTTACTCACAGTGTATCATTCATTGGGAAGAAAAAGCTGCCCAAAGATTATGATATCATGAGTGGATGCTATGTATGAGGAGAGAGGTAGGCGGGTCGTGCCCGTGCTCTAATCGCGGGGTCTTAACACAGGGGTTTAGATGGACACTAGGAACTAATTTTTGTATGAGAAGACATATACTAAATGGTCTAAGTAGAAAACCAGATTGTTTTTGTATCAGACTTCTCGGTCAACACACTAGGGACTGAATGGTGTTTGTGGTGGAACCCTTGAAGGTGAAGGAGGTGGCTCGCCGAGCGCACCAGTGACCACCATGTGTACATCTTTTTGACGTGCGCTATGAGTTCGGCTAAAAGGGGCCAATTGTCGTATAGGAGGTTTGTTACCTGATAATTTCAAATTCTCGGTATTAGAAGCTTTGCTAGTCCCGAACTATGAGGGAAGGGGGTTATGCCTGGGTGAATCCCTATGTTAGTTAGGGCCACAGCTGGGCCTGGATGTAGGACAGCATATTGAGAAACCTGTATAAGCTGATACCCTTATCAAACATCTTGCATGTTTCTAAATCGTTAAACCAATATACAGAAGGTGTGGAGAAATCCGAAAGACTGCGAATGACGATCTTCAAGCTATGCCCCAAACGGGTGCAGATCTCTCTGGTGCTGACTCCTCACTATTGGAGCTCGCGCTTGGCTCATGATGACTTACATGGCTGGGGGTTTTAGATAACAATGAATTTTTCTAACTGTATATAAAAAGAAAATCTTTGTACTTGATGAAAAAAAAGATTATAGACACCATGCAGCTTTGAAGAAACATGAGTTTGATTTACACTAGGAAAAGCCCTGGGGGGAAGAAGTAGATAGAAGAAAAAAAAGATAAACCAGATGGAAATGTAAGTATGAACAAGTTTCTTCCTCCTGTAGATTCTTCCAATGCAAACCAAACATGAACACATGAATCTCAACTCGTTAAATATAAATATCAAAAATACCTGCAGAAAAAAAATGTTGAAAGATCCTCAAATCCTGACATCTTCATCAATGAACCAAGGGATGAGAAGCAAAAAAAGTACAAAAAGACATGAAAAGTGTATGGAATATGACGATGCTTGACATCTCTGATGCAATTGGTGAGAATGTTCTTCTGTGTGTGTTGGAATCAGGGACACCTCTCCATAATTTTCTGTAGATACTTGATTTTTCGTGTTTTATTTGGGGGGTAAATGTTTATGTGGGGTGATGAAATGAGGAAATGGGAATGTGAAGGGGGATATGAATTTGGGGGATGTGGACGTCAGTGAGAGAACTTAGTTCTTTGGTGGGGTGAATCTGATCTTTCTGGTCTTGATTGGAGCCCACTTGAACTTCTTGACGTAGACGGAGAGCAAGTAGAGGGTAGACAAGACGATGATAGCCTTAAGACCCAATCTTTTTCTGTCATCGTGCTCTGGCTCAGCAGCCCAGTTCAAGAAGGTGGTAACATCCTTAGCCATCTGGGAAGTAGAAGCTGGGGTACCATCCTCGTACTCGACCAAGTCGTCGAACAAAACTCTACCCATAGCAATAGAACCACCTGGGAAGTATGGGTTGTAGTTAGCACCTGGTGGAAGAGCAACACCTGCTGGTGGCTCGTCTGGGTAACCAGTCAACAAAGAGAAGATGTAGTCACAAGCACCGTGTCTGGCCTTGACGATCAAAGAAAGATCTGGTGGAAGAGCACCCTGGTTGGCAGCTCTGGCGGCCTGCTCGTTGGCATATGGACCTGGGATGTAGTCAGCAAGTTTACCAGCTCTCTTTCTTGGGTTACCCTGGTCATCTGGTTCATCATCGTACTCGAATTCCTCGGCCATGGCTCTGACCTCAGCGTTGGTGTGGGAGACACCAACGAGGGTTCTCCAAGCGACTCTGTCCAAAGAGTGACAAGCGGCACAAACCTCACGGTAGACCTGGTAACCTCTTCTGATAGAGGCGTGGTCGAATGTGTCAAACATACCGCTGTGTGGCCAGTTGTATTCTGGTGGGTGGAGACCGTGCTCAGCAGCGGTCATGGCCTCAGCGAAGACGGAGTCCTCGTAGAGCATGTAGGAGGCGGTCAAACCAGAGACAGCGACACCACCAACAATGGCCTTCTTGGCCAATGTGGATGGCTCAGCAGCAGCCTGCTTTGCCGAAGTGGAGAAGGATTTCTAGTAGGAACATGTTAGTATTCTGTGAGATAGGTGGGTAAGTCCCAGTGAGGATCGACCATTTGTGGATTCGACGCGATGTTTGTTTAGTGAGGATGTCTGTGTGAAATATGGGGGACTTGCTGGGGGTTGAAAAATAGGAAATCGGGCCATTAGACGAATTCGAACAAAATGGAACTAATAATCGCTTCGGTGGATCAAATTATGGGCCTGCGTTGGTTGTGTGTGTGTCGTCAATTGGAGTTGATGGTTTCACTTGTCGGCCATTGGCTGGAGCCATCGAAGACGGAGGCATCGCATCGCTGGAGGGGGTTGGATCCGTGGGAATGAAAGGGTGGTACGCACTATGTTGCTTCTGACAGCAGATCTGATGGAGGAGAACATTGTGAGTCTGGGGGAACCTTCTTAGTTGGCTGGTCCTTCCGTGTTGTTGTTCAGAGTCGAAGTTTTTTTTCTATGCCTCTTGTTCCCGCGAGCCTATACAAACTGGCAGAGTGTGCGCGCTGCCCAAAAATTTCTTATTCTACAAAATTGCTCCGTCGCTCATTGGCCGAAACCTCTGCCTGTGGTTGTGTTGCCCTGGCCGCGGATGCAACTGGCACGCGCACTATTGGCAGAGGATGTTTAGCTTGGGCCCGTGCAGGCCGTTCCCCGGGTGGAATTGCTGCAGTTCTTTAACCTGTGTATTACAAATTATTGCTATCCAGATGATAGGACAAGCAACAACTCCATATCTGATCCCATTAGTGCGCATCATTGGGCTTCACTGAGCATTTTCTGGCACAGAAACAGGTAATCAGCACTGCGCGATTGGTCCTGCATAAGTTCGAAACCGCGCCCAGACCGTTATGCTTACCGGCGATATCGCATTACATAAGTGCTTATGTCAGACAGTTCTTTTTGGGAAGGGCCACGCCTGATCGACGTGCGCGCTTTCACCTGGCAAACAAGGGGAAAACGCGTACACACACATTGAACACAGCGCCAAACAACAGCACGCACGCACCACAGAACGTCCCTCGACACATAATGTCAGACTTTGACGTACGGACGTCTTTTGTGTCGTTTGTGGATCATCTTCCCTCAGATATTATAAGGAAGCTCTGGCTCATCCAATCGCTTAACATATCGTATGAGACCCACAGAGATGAGCTTGACGCGCGTTTAAAGGGTCTTAAGGGACTCAAGAGTTCACAAGCACCACAGGAGAGGTATCAAAATGCTCTAAGGCATATCCACTCACTCTCACTAAAGCTAAGGCAACTCCGCTGTGAAGTTGTTGAGGAATCCAAATCTATTGCTACAACAATCAAGATCGCAAAGATGCAGTTGGGTGCACAACATGAACAACTGAATCATGATCACAAGATGTATCAGAATGAGATCGAGATGCAACGTACGCCGATGAAGCACGCACAGAGAAATAACAAGAGAATGAGTTCCTCCAAAAAGGAACAATTGGTGAATAACATTGTCAAACTCCAAGAAGAACTCACATCACTACCCAAGAGGAAAAGAGGAAGACCATCAAAGATCGATGTGGAGCTTCGCGCAGAACATCAGAGAAAGGAAGATGAATTGCATCGTCTCCAGATGATGGTTTTGGAAGAAGAATCCAAGGCTTCTGTAAGAGCGGCTGTTGATGCAACTATCCCTGCGGAGCCAGAGGAAGAGGAGGAGATCTATTGTGTTTGTCGTGGTCCGAGTTCTGGAGATATGGTTGCGTGTGATGCAGATGATTGTGAATATGAATGGTTCCATTATGCTTGTATGGGACTGACAAGAGCACCAAAAGGGAAATGGTATTGTCCAAGTTGCCGTGAGAAGCAGGAAGCTATTCAGAAAGAGGCCAAAGAGGCCAAAGACAGTCCCGAGATCTCCACTGTTGTGACTACCAACGTTAAGAGAAGGGGCAGCACACAGACAAGATCCGAAAGTACTACCGAGATTGCTGAGAAAGATGTGTCCCATAATGAACCTGTAACGGTAGCTGAGCCTCCAAAGAAGAGAGGAAGAGGCAGACCAAGAAAGTATCCACTTGTCGAAGTCCCAAAGGCCGAAACAATTACAGATGCTACTAATGATACGAAACTAAAGAGAGGAAGAGGCAGACCAAGAAAGTATCCAATTGGACAAAGCGCACCTAAGAGATATGGCGCTGCTGCCTTTGCTAACAAACCTATGAATAGCGTGCAGAGACCTCACAGAGTGCTTAGAGGAGACGACAGGATTGCTAAGGAGAGACCAAGAAAGAAACGCAGACCAGGATACTAATAGATCTATGCGCTTTCTAAGTCTCTAATGGTTTTTAATGATTAGAAAATGTACTATTACTGTGTGACCATTATAGAGCCCCCTTTTATTAATTCTGCCACAAACTGTCCTCGAAGAAGTATAACCAACTGAGACCGAACCAAGATGAGATCACACCAATGCCACAATAGACACTGTATGTCATTAATCCAAGGAACTCAAACTTTTGCAAGATCTCATACTTATTTTTGAAAATATCCATAAGGAAGACACCCCAAACCATAGGAATCAAACCCAAGGTGTATACAATTGAGATGCGGTCAAACAAAAAGATTCTCTTCGTGGTGCCTCTTTGCTTTGACACCTCATTGAACGACAGTGAGTAAATGATGAACCAGATGAGTGTAAAGAGTGTCTTGACAATGTTTTGACTTGGTAAGAGAGGGAACAAACTCACGTATCCAGCACCGGCAAGAACCATGAAGCAGTTGAGCACTCTGCGCTCTGTGATGAGGAATGTGAATGGGAAAATGATAAGCATGATAGCCTTCTCATGAACGTGCCATCCAAAGAGGAATGAGGAGTATGCATTAAGTGTCAAGCAACCCATGAATCTCTTGAAAGTTGGGTCAAGAAGGACTGGAAGCACCGACAAGAAATCATAGAAGAGGGTAAGAAGTGCGGCGACACGAGGGGTGACATCTGGAAGGATGACGAAGAAAACATCCTGAACAAGTCCCCTTGTACCTGTGTTTCCAGCACTAGCAAGCTTGGCAATTATATGTTCACGAGATGGAACAGCGATGAATTTGCTGAGGAAGCTGTTCACGAATGGCTGCTTGAGGACGACGATGAGGATCTTGTCAAGGAATGAGTAGATCGCCCAGATATTTGGTGCCCAGTATGCATGTGTCAAACCTCTAGAGAATGGGAAAAGTCTCGCAAGAAGCTGAGGTATGACATTATAGTAGACGAATGGAGCGAATGCCACGGCGAAGACTGCGATGACAATGGCGCCAAGATTGAACAGACTCTGCCACTTGACAAATCTCAAAATGCTCTTCTGCGTCACATCCATACACTCTGCTCTGAGAAGATAGACAAACACCGCTGGAGCCAAATAGAGGAAAATGTGCTTGAAACAAAGGAGAACAGCAAAGAAGAAAGCCATCCAGTAGTGCTTGCGATGACGCGCTGAAAGGATCACGGCACAGAGAATTCCAAAGAGCATACCATTGTACTGGAAGTGCATGTGATCCACAATCAAAAGACCTGGAGATAAGACCAATGAGCTTGCAATGATGAAAGTGAGTGTTTTATTTGAGCTCAAATTGATGTATGTCTGAAGAACAGCAAAGAGCAGAACTTCGGTAATGATGACTGTGGCTCTTTGGAACACAACAGTTGGCCATCCATACTGACCGACTTCCACGATATCAAGACAGCCATCCTGCTTCACCACTGGAGGGACGAATTGAGAGAGAAACCACTCAAAATAAGCAAAGAAAGGTGGGTAGTCAAGGGTCCATTGACTTGTTGCTTCGATGTACCACTCCTTCATGGGCAGCGTGTTGGTGATCGCCAGCCAGTTACGATGCACATCGAAATCTGTAGAGTGATATGTGTCAAAAAGAAGAACCTTTAGAATGGTTATGGCAACCCATATGTTCCAAAGCGAGTAGTTTCTTGTACCTTTTGGTTTCTCAGGCTCTGATAATGTCGTCGACTTTAGTGCAGGCTTTGGTGTAGACTTTGAAGGTGATTTAGAAGCAGGGTTTGCTGGAGATTGTGTGTCAAGGGAGGCACCAGGTGATGGTGATACTTTACCCTTGACCTTAGATTTTGATTTTGATTTCCTGTTTTTGAGCTCGGACATTATGTGTCACGACGGTCTGCCCAGTGAGACATGGTGGTGTAGGTCGTTGCGGAGGGTTTGTTGATCTTTTTCGTGTGTGCCGCCCCGATGAGTTGAACGGGGGGAAACAACTTTGGAAATGACCAACGTCTTAAATCTACTGAAACCTCGCAACTAAGTGGAATTGATACCAAATATTTCATTAAACTACTCAAAGAAGCAAAATTCCGATAGGAAATGTCTTGCCGCCTATTTGGAATTGAGCCGCCGATATCAGCAGTCAACGACGTGGCCCTGCCAGTTTCGCGGAGGCGAAATCGTTGAATTGAGAGCTCACAGGAGGCCTCTGACACCCTCTTCATCAACGCCAAACACACCACAAACACACCAAAAGGACAATGGCTGACGATGCCCTTGAAGCTCCCAAATGGGACGATGCCGTGAGCGCAAGCCCGGGCAAATTCAGAGTCGATGAGGACGCAGTGGCGAGCGAATTATCCGCTACTTTTGCTAGCACAGATATACACGAGTCTGAGGCTGAGCAGGAGAATGAAGAGGAAGAGGAGGAGCCTGCTAAAGATGAAGACCATGACGAGGAAGAGGAGACTCCAAATTCTCCAGTTGATACACCAAAGAAGGACACAACAGGACTCATGTCTTCGCTCACAAAGGATGCCGATAAGGGCTTCATTACTGAGGTGACTTCCCCAAAGAAGGACGAAGCATTGTTCAAGGGCACCAACATCCTGGAAACAGATACTGATGAGGATCAGATAAAGGCAAATGGACTTGCATCTCCAACCAAACTTCGCCGTCACAATGTTTACAGAGCCCCAAGATTGCGCCGTAACCCATTGAAGACCCATGACGCTACCCCAGAGCCAACAAAGGATGCTGGCTCCACTAACGACTCCGACCCATTGGGCCCACTTGGCGCAATTGATCACGATGACAACGCCTCACACCTAGAAGAATCATCTCCAGCTAAGAACCTACTCAAACTGGCTGATGCTCCTCTCTTTGAGATCAACAGAACACCTTTGTCTCCATTGAAGAAGCCATCAACTGGCACAACACAATCCGCCCCTGCCCCACAACCAAAGAAACCAACAGGCCATATGGCTGAGATCGAGGCCGCCAAGCAGAGACTTGAAGCCAAAAAGAACCCAGAAGTGAAAATGGACATCTCTGTTGGTGACCCGATCAAGGTTGGCGAGTTGACAGGTGCTCATATCGTCTACAGTGTCCGTACCAAAAGCGAATCCAGCTTGTTCAAATCTCCACAAACAGTTGTTTCCAGAAGATATCGTGACTTCAGATGGCTCTACAAACAGTTGCAATCGACACATCCAGGTAGAGTCATCCCTCCACCTCCTGACAAACAAGCATTTGGAAAGTTCAACGAAGATTTCATTGAGGCCAGAAGATTGTCACTTGAGAGAATGCTGGTTAAGATTTCTGAAAACCCAGCACTACAAAAGGACCCTGATTTCATCATGTTTTTGGAAAGTGAAAGATTCTCATCAGAAGCTAGAGAACGCGAGAAGGCAGCAAGTGCTCAATCAATCTTCACAGAGCATGACAGTGATAGCATGAACAACAACTCTACTGGTCTTTTCGGATCACTTGGTGGTGCATTCTCATTCACTCCAAAGGTTGTAGAACCTGATGACTACTTCAGGGAAAAGAAATCATACATTGAGTCTCTCGATCAGCAGTTCAAAGTGTTCTTGAAGAACTTGGAGATGATCGTTACACAGAGACAGGACCTATCCTCTGTTACTGAGGAGTTTGCATCAATTGTTCTTACACTTGCTGATTTGGAAGTGTCGAAATCTACCACAGAGATCTTCCAGGAGTTCTCCGCAACACAATCAAGAATTAAGGAGCTCCTAGACAGACTCTGCCTACAGGATATGTTGACACTGGGTTCTACGTTGGATGAATATCTGAGAACTATTTCCAGTATTAAGACTACATTTGAGCAGAGAGACAAGCTTTTGTTGCATTTCGCCAACTGTGAGACTGACTTGAAGAAGAAGCAGGCCTCATTGGACAAGTACGTCAAGTACAACAAATCACAAACAGAGAAGATCGAGATCATTAAGGATGAGCTCAATTCCTTGGAGCTGAAGTGCAGATCTGCTAGAGATAAGTTTGACAACGTGAGCTCAACAATCAAGGAGGAACTTGCCAGCTTCGAGGTGGAGAAGATCCACGATTTCAGAAACTCCATCGAGATCTTCCTCGAGAGTTCCATTGAGAGTCAGAAGGAGGCTGTTGAACTTTGGGAGACTTTCTACAACGTCACATTGGCATCCGCTTGAAGAGTATGTACGATTATGAATACCATGCAAATTCAATTAGGATTAAGATGTTTTCTAGTATGTACAAAATGCCTTCATTCTTCAGATCCCTGATCTTCTGTTGCCTCAGTAGCAAATGCGATATCAAGCTGGTCGAACACCTTGTATTGATCACCAATTTGATCGAACTTCACAATCATGGTGTCAAAGGCGAAGCAGTAGTCTGAATCCACAACAATGTTATTTGAAATTTGTGGAAGTTGTGGGTATCTCTGTGAGAAATGTGTAAGGATCAACTTGGATGCCTTCATAGCGTTGGATACCTGGATTGCCTCGTTGATTGTACAATGTCTCTTCTTCTCAGCCTCAGCAAGAAGATCATTCTCAAGTGTAGCCTCATGAATCAACAAGTCACTGCGTTTACCGATATCCTCAGCGAACTTATACATGTTTGGTCTCGTGTCACCTGAGTAAGAAACCTTGAACAAGTTCTGCTCTTCATCTGCAACCATTGACTCCCCATCGAGCTCAAGTTTGAAAGTGATGGAACAGCAGTAGGCCCAATTACAGTGATATGCACGACATGTACTGAACTTCTTAATTCCTGTGTCTCTGAGCATCTTATGAATAAGCTCTGTGTTTCTCTTGAAAGGTACCTGTTCTGCCTGTTTGCTGCTATCCAGCAGCTCTTCAAATGGAACCTGTGCAATTGGGTTTCTGGCTCTTCCAGCAAGGAAGTCTTCACAGCTAATATGGGAGAGACGTTCAAGCCCAGAGATATCTGTTTCAACCTTTAGCCATTCTTCCACAAAGTGTTCATATTGCCAAGGTGAAACCAAATAAAGCGTTCTCTCATTATCAGAGTTGAAGCGGAGCCACTCTTTGATTATGCTGATGATACCAAGATGATGATCAGCATGAAGATGACTGAGGTAGATCACCTGGAGTTCCTTCATATACTTCTCCATAGATTCAAGACGGAGAGTTCTTCTCATGGAACCAATAGTGTTCTCACCAGCATCCAGGAGGATGGATCTGTATGCAACTTCACCGTTCTGTCTGTATGGTACACGAACAAGGTTGGAGATAACGTTACGGTACTTTGATGGAAGTGCAGATCCAGTACCAAAAGTGATTGTTTCAACTTGATCTTTGAGCGGCTTTGTAGAGTTAATAGTAAATGAAGAAACACTGTCAAGACTGAGGATGCTGTCTTTGGTTGCTGTGGTTCTAAGATCAAGTGGTTCAACTTCAGTCTTGAATGTCTGACCCCAGTCCTTAGCAGTCTTTATCTGAACAAACGATTTGTCAAAAGTGTACTTGTTCTTTTGGGAGGCAACATTAGCTTCAATGTTCAAGATTTGACCCTGAAGCAAGATCTGGATATTTGAAGGAAGGTCTGCTGGCTTTTCCTTGAGGGCCAAGTGTGTCTCCGGAAGGTTGAACTTGTCAGTCTGGAGTGTTTTCAGCTTAAGTGTCACCTTGGCAGAACCCTTGAATGTAAGAGAGTTTGGACAATACTCAGGATGAGAGATATAATGTCTGCATTTTGGTCCAAAGGAGTTAATGAAGTCCAAGTATTCACTTTCGAAAGGTTTGATGTCTTTTCCCAGGAAATGATAAACCACACCAACATTATCACCCCAGTTGGCCTCTCTAGCAGATGCAATGTATTCACTTGAAGGAAGATCAACAAGTAGAATAGTCTCAAAGATTCTCTGCTCAGAAAGAACTTGGCTCGGTTGGATAACAGTGCCGTTATCCAATGTAATTTCGTTACCAGCAGTAAGCTGAGCAAAGATTGGACCTGGACGGATACCAAGCTCAATAGCCTTCTTTGGGTTGAACTTTCCTCTAACAGAATGCAAATTGATAGCATAACATGTTGATGTGGATGTATTTGTGAAGTCTGGGAGTCTCACATGCACATGTGTGTCTGTGAGAGCAGGATCTGTGGCGTTGGTAGATTCAGGAACTGTCTCATCTTCTGTGTCGTATCCATCATACCCTGAATTTTCATTCTTTTGAAGAGGGATATTGTTCGTGACATCTAATGGAAACATTTTTGAGATGATATGCTTGAGTTTATCACTGAGTACTTGAGTGAACGGCTGGTCTGGATCTGTTGTGCTCTTCTTGAGAACAATGGATCTGACATCCATGATTTCATCTTGGTGTGTAGTACCGTTTTCGATGACTTTGGGGCTTAAATCCATTCCGAATCTGAACACGAAGTATCTCCATGTGGAAACGATATAGTCAATGACATTACTTCCATGATAGATGTTAAGATCTTTCTTTCCTTGATCACTTACAGTGAGGATCATTCCAGGAAGACCACCCATAGACTCCCAATCAAGCTTTCCGGTCAAGAAAATACCTGCAAGCTTGGAAACACGAATCTTCTGTTCATTGAGGCTTCGTTGAAGACCTTCTGGTACCTTACCGAAGAGATATCTCTTTCCTTGAGAAGTATGGAGAAGGAGTGCTGGATGCTGAACATCAGATGTGGGATGCGTGACAACTCTGAAAGGATACATAGCTTCAGGAACTGCTTTCTTAGCCTTTTTGATCGTAAGAGGTTGTGGTATAGTGTTTGTAGATAGCTTTGGGGAT
Organism: Petasospora easanensis; assembly: GCA_030580135.1. Lineage (NCBI taxonomy): Eukaryota > Fungi > Ascomycota > Saccharomycetes > Phaffomycetales > Wickerhamomycetaceae > Petasospora > Petasospora easanensis. Next base: position 268,177 of record JAKTSI010000001.1, on the reverse strand, counting down.
ATCGTTCTTTTCGAAGGTGATGTTACCTTGGTGTTTGTTAGCCGTGAAGACGCCGAAGTTCTTACACGCTTGGTTCTCTTTGTTGGGGGTGACGTTTTGGATTTGATAGATTTGTGTGTGATATGAATGGTCCTGAAAGGCACGGTGAACCGTGACTTTCCGAGTAGTCGTGTAGAGGCCAACAACTTGACAAGTCAATGGAGATGAGCTCTGCGATGACTGCTGAACTTCTGCTTCCGAATCAACAAATGTACTTCTCAAGTTACAAACAGAACTCTTCCAGAATGTAAAAGAGGGAAATTCAAACGTCAAAAACAATAGATCCAAATGGTAATGCGATCCCGTCTCCTTTGTTGTCTTGTGGAGCTCATCGCTTGTACATAACGAATTTTTTCGAGACGCGCGCGCCAAAATCGATCGGGTCAATAACACTTTATCTACATGAAGTTCATTTATGGGAACATATTGTATCATTAAGGTGATGATAGTAGAGAACACGTATGTTAATCATTTAATCATTATGAAAGTCATGATCTGAGATGAGCAGAGGCGTTCTTGTAGAGACTTTGCCAGATAAAGGCCTCACTTAACAACAACTCTATGTCTTTCTCTGTCCAGCTCTTAGTCGGTGGATCCTGCAAGAACATCATAATCTCTTGGAAGTCCATTTTCTTCAGCTTGTCACTCCATTTAACAAGGAAGGCAGCACAGACGTATACATGGAACTCACTGAAGCCGTTGGTCTCACTGAGATACGTGTCCCACATTCTGATCGTGCTCTGTATGCTGATTTCTCTCATAAGTAAACAATTCATCCATCTGAAGGAGAATTGGATGAATTCCACATTCTCGTTTACCAAGTGATTGTAAAGTTCCGTGTCAATACGGTTGATCAGGTCTTTCAAACCGTTGACTTGTCTGATGATACCTGGTTGAGCATGAATGTAGTTATCTTGGATTCCTTCCAAGAGTTTGGTCAAACACCAAAAAGTGTCAGCTTCGACAGCCTCAAGTGCACCAGCTGGAAGATCCTTAGGGTCGAATTGCAAAACGTCAACATCTGAATCGACATAAGCAGATAGGAATGTTTGGAAGAATGGGGTGGTGAGATCATTGATACCTTGAACATAACCAGATGCAGGATGTCTCACTGCCCATAAGTATAACACTCTTTCCAATGCTCTTTGTGTGGTTTCATATCCGTAGAGTTTGATATGTGGGTTGGTTCTTGGAATATCAATTTCAATTTGATGCCACGTCTGTGCTTCTTTTTCCCTACTGAATTCCTCCATGATACCTTTGGAATATTCTTGTCTCTTTCTTTGAAGCTGAGCAACTCTTCTATCAGAGTTAGTTGGAAGATATCCAAGTAGAAGTTGCCAACTGATAGGACGGAGTTCATCTGGGATACCATTCCATGCCATCTTTCTCAGCTTATCCAAGTCAACATTAGGTTCTTGTATCACTTTCTTGAACCTGTTGAATCGTGATATCACCGCATTCAATTCCTCGGCCTCCTTTGTAAACTCTTGCTCTTGTCTCAGGACTGGCTCATGCATTGTGTAAAGTGAACTCGATGGATCTTTGACTATTCCCTCGACGTGGTTCTTAACACCAGACCCATCCGAGCCACGGCCCATGTTTTTCAACGAGGGATATTCGAAAGTGATTTTGTTTTCAATGAAACGAGGAGCAGATTGAACAGTCTTTAGACCATGATCAACATCAGCATCCCAGTCATCATCGAGATCCGTGTACTGGAACGAGTCACGCGGTGTAGACACGTCTGAGGGTCTCTTGTGGGATGTATGCGAGGACTTCTTCTTTGGTTTAGTTGATTTCTTCAATGTTCCAGGAAGACTTGTTGTTGATGAATTGTCATCACTTATGCCAAGATGTGAGAAGGCGGCACCAACTGTCTTTGCCTGTTCGTCAATAGCAACCACCGATTTCTTCTCTTTAAATGCAGATGACAACGTTCTAAGGAACGATGGAGCTGAGTGTGTATGTGAGTTCTGTGGACGGCCACCACCTTCATCGAAAACGAATTCGTTCTGGTCTGTTTTGAGTAGTTAGTATATAAGAAGCTCAGATGAGGGGCGATTGAACAATCATAAACGTACAAACCTGTACCATTTCCTGGGCGGCTAGTTAGTAACACTGCGGTAAAGATCATGGCGATATGCCATAAATGAAACAAGATACGTACTGGCTGATGCGTTGTGCTCTTTCTTCCCATAATGCCTTTGCTTGATGAAGTGATGGTGGTTAAATGACAAGGGATCCGGTACTTAACGGGTAAAGAGAGCGACAGCACACACCCAACTGGTTCTGAGGGGTTACGGGCCTGCTAAATGCAATAAAGGGACACGCCTTACAATCCCGGGGAAGTGAGAGTACAGGCCGACTAGTACGAGTGAAGACTTTCCGCAAGCGGTCTTTTGTGTCTGGTTGTTTCTCTCGTTTAAGTGAAGTTAAAGAGCCAGATCAGCAGTACATTAACCGCGCACTCACTTCGCGAATTCGAGTTCCGGGGGTTCTGCCCTCGGTGGTCATCGCTCTTTACAAAAAAATTTATGCGGATGCGTTCTCTCTATGGTGTTCTCTCTTTTTCTCTTTACGTTGGTTACAGGATGATTAGAACAGTTAAGCCAAAGAACGCTCGTTCCAAGAGAGCTCTCAAGAACAAGGAGCCAAAGCTCATCGAAAATGTCAAGACAGCATTGTTTGTCCCAGGATCTACAAGCAGTAAGGTTCTCCACGATGCCATGGTTGACTTGAGTGCCCTTAAGAAGCCAGATATCAAGAGATTCACCAAGAAGAACGACATCAGACCATTCGAGGATGCTTCTCAGCTCGAGTTCTTCTCTGAGAAGAACGATACTTCCTTGATTGTCTTCTCAAGCTCAAGCAAGAAGAGAAAGAACAACCTCACATTTGTCAGAACCTTCGGTTACAAGGTGTATGACATGATTGAGCTCATGATTGCCGACAACTTCAAGCTTTTAGAGGATTTCCGTAAGGCTACATTTGCGGTGGGTCTTAAGCCAATGTTCACATTCAACGGTGGTGTCTTTGAGAGCCACCCAGTTTACATGCACATCAAGTCTCTCTTCCTTGACTTCTTCAGAGGCGAGACCACAGAGCTCCAGGATGTTGCTGGTCTTCAATATATCATCTCCATCACAGCTGGTGACCACGAAGAGGGCCAGCCACTCCCACAAGTGCACTTCAGAGTATACACCCTCAAGACATACAAGAGTTCACAGAAAGTACCAAGAGTTGAGTTGAACGAGATTGGTCCAAGATTCGACTTCGCTATTGGTAGACGTGAGGGTCCATCACCAGAGATGGAGAAGGAGGCTTTGAAGAAGCCAAAGCAGTTGGTTGCTAAGACAGTGAAGAATGTCGAGACTGATTTGATGGGTGACAAGATTGGTAGAGTGCATGTTGGTAAGCAAGACTTGAACAAGATGCAGACCAGAAAGATGAAGGGTCTTAAGAAGAGATACGACCAGGTTGACTCTGACTTTGATGATGAAGTTTATGACTACGATGAAGAGGAACCAGCTTCTAAGAAGGCTAAGATTTAAAATGAGCCTTAAAGAAAACAACAACATTATGTTTGCATTCTACAAAAATTCTTCTTATCTGCATTGATTTCGTTTTTAGGTGGTCTTGTTTAATGATCTGGTAATTTGTTTTTCTGTTATTTTGATTACAATTGTAGTACACTAGTGCACGTCTACATCGTACTTGTGAAATATGCAAGAAGTTATAATCTATGTTGTTCTCATCAGAGTGATGAGACTTATGAAGTGCCCATGAAAAACCAAATATAGAAACCAAGCTAATAAATACAAAATGATAATGGAAATGAATAGAAAAGCAGCAAAGTGAAAAATTACGCCTTCTTGCTAGCTCTGTTCTCGACTAATCTCAACAAGTTTCTCAAGAGCATGGCAATAGTGACCTTACCAGTCATTGGAACATACAAGGAAGCCTTTTCCTTGACATCTGGGTTGAAGTTCTTCTCACTGGAGAAGTTAACAGCAACAGCACCATCCTTAACGAACTCATTTGGGAACTTGTATGATGGAGATGGGACACCAGTAACGATGACATCGGCATTCTTGCAAACCTCCTCCAAGGTCATGTCAACATCCTCAACTTTGTGTCTTTTAAGCTTGAGGCCCTCACCTCTGGTGAATTTCTGAATTCCATCGATATCAACAGAGTAGACAGTAGCACCATCGTTGGCTAAGAGTGCAGCGAGTGGACGCCCCACAATTTCAGATCTGTTGACAATGACAACTTGCTTACCATAAAGTCTGTTACCATACGCAAGAAGTGTGTTATACACACCCAGGTATTCCAGAATCTTCACAATGGCCAACGGTGTGCATGGCAAGATAGACTTCTGTGTCTCCTCAGCATCAAGGTATCTAATGTTGTGGTACATATTTTGGATGTACTTGTGGTTCAAACCTTCCACATCCTTTTCAAGAGACACAACCTGTTGCAAGTACTGGTCCTGTCTGTTACCAAAGACTGGGAAGTAGACCATAATACCATCGACATTGTCGTCATTGTTGGCATCAATGATGGCCTCCTCAAGTTCGTCCTTGTCCACGACCCTCAACTCATATGTGAAGCCGAGAGACTCGGAAGTCTTGCCGGTCCAATCCGCGTACATCTTAGCAGCAGGATCCTCATTGGCAAGGAAACCAACAAGTCTTGGAGATCTTCCAAGGGCCTTAACACCTTCTTCGACTTCGGCGATATAGCCTTTGGCAATACTAGAAGCAAGAATGGTACGGCCTGCAGGTTTGACAGCTGTTGAATCTGACATCTTTGTTGAAAAGAGAAGAAGAGACTTCCTGTGATCTATTGGGGTTGGGAGATATGTGTAATAGTACTCAAATCCAAACAAATGAGATACAGGCGGGAAAAATTGGCTACTGGGAGGAATGCAGCTTTATATGTCACGGCCCATGTGTCAATTTTGCAGTTAATCAGGAAGCACTGCTCTTCGCGATGAGAAATTGACTGGGGTCAAAACTCTGGTACGGGCCACACCCACAAACCGGAGTCAAATTGCAGTGCCGCATAACCATTCTGTATATAGCAACTTTCCTATTATAGGACTTTTTTAAACACCTGAACACCAAGGTTTCCACGATCCCAAAATTTTGGGCGGCAAGGGCAAAAAACGTAAACAAACCAGAATCATTGAAACCACAGACTTTTGAACAGTTTGGTGGTTCATAGACTATTGATTCCTTTCCCTAATCAGATCTGATTTCCAACACGCGCGATGTCTGGATTCAATTTGAGGGAAGCATCACCATCATTCACTCCAAGAGGGTTCAGTGCTCGAGGTGACCTCAGCGGTTCAAGATCACCAGCTAAGGAGGCACCAAGAAGAACTCATCAATTTACAAACACATCAGCTGAGCTTACAGGGAATAGTAATTATGTTGTCTCAAAACTTGCTGCTCTGCCTAACGCTCTCCAAAGCTCAGCGTCCTCACAATACAACGGTGTGATCAACGAGACTACAAATCATGCTCTCCTCATCTCAGATCAATCAGTCTACGTTTGGAAATACAACTCCAATGACGCCATTCCTACAACAACACAGCTTCATGTCCAACCTTCAAACAATGGATTCCCACCTCTTGCTTTGCTCGTGTCTCCAGGAGCTGGAAGCACTGCACCAGGTGTCGTTGTCATCAACTCACATACAGGTCACATCAGGTTTTACGAGAACATCGAGACAGCATCTGCCATAGGACTTCTACACCATCGTCAAGGATTAGAGTTCCAGTTAAAGCTTGCTGATAGAGAGTACATCACAATTGCAGAGTCTGTTGAACCAGCAGGTATCTTGCTCTCTACAACTACAGGCCGTCTGATTCTTCTCTCTTTGAGAGATTCTGCAGGTAAGGCCGCCATGTCCACATCAGAGATTGTTCACAGACAGTCATACTTCTTTAGCAGTGGTTTGGATCCTCAAAAACAGATAGCTGCCATTAAGAGTGGGTCTGTAGTTGGACAGGGTGAACGTATTGCTACGACAATCACAAGAGGAGGATTCTTCCAAGTTAGATCATGTGCCAGAGACGGCCAATCCAAGGTGATTCTTGAGCACGATCTCTTTGAAGTCATTATTGAGCACATCCAGCAAGACACAAGATACGCTGGAATTGATCTTGCTAAACGACTGCAAGTTGTTGATATGGCACTTTTGCCAAACTTTGAATCACAAGACGTGTTCCTCCTTTTGGCTGCCCTTGAGATCTCACCAAATCAGACGTTCTACATCCAGTTTGTTATCAGAAGAGAAGACACTCGTCTGCTGTTATTCTCAGCTTACAGAATTCGCACATATACAAAGCCATTTGAGCAGCCACCGTCTCTTTTCGTCCCATCTCCAGGATCCACCGCCTTCATTGTCTTTGAGAATGCTGTTGTATTGGCACAACTTCCAACCGTTCTTGACCATGAGATGAATAACAGATTAAGAAAATGGGAGGACATCATCACATTTAGACCAGGATACGAGATAATTTCATCTGGAAAGGAAGATTTGAAGAGAGTTGACGGGGAGCTTGTTCAATACCCATGTGTCAACGTTATGATCCCACAGGTGGGTGTTCTCAGAGTCGAAAGAATCCAGACAAACACAGACAACATCTATGATCCAGTTGCAACGAGGGTTTTGAAGACTCACATTGAACAAGCTGTATTTTATGGCGAATCTGGAACAGGCCCACTTGAATTTGACATGCCTGATGACATTGAAATTGACTCTAACGAACTCAAGACTGATATCCTCGAAGTTTCTAATGAAATCCTTACATCTACTTCAACCTACCTTCCACCAAGACTATCGTCGATGGAAGGCCACCTGACTCTCCGTCAATCCAAGTCAACCAAACTAGTCCAATATGCTGCATCCAACTTTGTGAACCAGATCGATGAGGACACCAAACTTGCACTTGTTGCATCTCTCGAGAAGGTCACAGCTGGTTTCAGTCTTCAGAAAGTCATCTCCAAGTATTCCAACAACGAGACACTGAAGAATGTCTTCGATAAGTCTCTTGATGCACACAGGCAAAAGACTGGATTCCAGGGTGATTTATTCCTTGCTGGCTTGAACGATTTGAACGATTTCCTTTACATATTCTTCAAGAACCTCACAAACTCAAGAAACCTCGAAGTTATTGCTGCTGATATTGCTACTTCCGTGTTTTCTCCAGTCTTGGAGATCGAGAAGAAGTTCCGAAATGACATATTTGGACTCAGCAGCTTCTGCACAGGTGAGAATCCTTCCTGGTTTACTGGAAATGAAATCTATGTCGTTATTGATGAATTGTTCCAGAAGTTTGTTGCTGCTATGTCTTCCTCTCCAGTTAATGATACATCTGCTCGTATTGCAGTCGAGTTTGCAGAAATCTTGTTCTATGATTTGCAACAGAAGATCCAGTGGTTGAAGAATAAACAAACAAAAGCCAGAGCCGATAGTGATGCCCTTGAAAGAGATCAGTGCTTCTATCATGCTAGATCAGATGTCTGGACAAGAAGTTTGGTGTTGTTTGGAGCCAAGGGAGAGGCTTTGACTATGGCTGAATCCTACCGTGACTTGAAGTCTCTTGTGGAGATCTCTGAAGATGACCGCGAGAACAACAACGAAGCCGATGTGGCTTTGAGATTTGATCACTACTTCACCAAGTTTGGATATGAATTTGCAGAGACACTTTACAACTATTACATCCAGACAGGGAAGTACCAAGCATTGCTCTTTGGCTTCCCACAGTACAACAACTTCTTGGAAAGATTCTTCACAGAGAATGACCATGGAAAGATCTCTTGGGTTAAAGATATTTTGGACCAGGACTTCACCAAGGCTGCAAATGTGCTGTATACTGTTGCAAGAAAGAGCGACGAACAGCAGTCTACCAGACATATCCAGTTGAGCATTTCCAAGCTTTCTGCACTTGCAAGCTCTATGACTGATGTGGAGCTTTTGCAAGATGTCCAAGAAGAGCTTGATTTTGTTGAAGCCCAGGAGGGTATTGAAGTGCAGATTAAAGAGTTTATCAGATCTGACAGTGATCCAGCTGCCCAGGTTGACGCAACTGTGAAGGATATTTTAAGAGCTCCGTACAACAGTGTTACTCCATCGATCCACAAACAATCGTTCCAGAGAGCACTATCTAGACTCTTGAGCAACAAGTCATTATCAATCAACGAACTTGTTGACACATACACACTCATTGACTCCAAAACCACACAGACCAAGATCAACTGCTATTGTGCACTGAAGGTACTACACTTGGCTACTCAACCTGAATCCATCAAGATTGTCAACGAAAAGATCGCATGGAGAAGGGCAATTCTCAGTGATGATTGGTTTAACATTTTGAACCACACAAACAAGTCAGATGAATGGGTGAGAGAGCGTGCCGAGGAGACCGTTTTGTTTGAAACCTTGGTACAGTTCTTCAAAGACGAGCTCTTCACCAGAAACAACGACTACCAGATCTCCCTTCCAGATGTGAACGTTCTCATGACAATGGATTCTGATGAGGATCTTCTTGCCAGATACAAGTTCATTGGTGCTGCCGATCTTCCACAATTGAAGAAGGAGATACAGGAGGAGATCGATCACTTGAAGGCACTGGCAAAGGATTGTGACCTTGAGGGTTGGATCAAGGGTCTCATTGGAACTGCTAACACAGTGAGTGGTGCTGAGAGAGTTATCAACTATAGCCAGTTGACTGTTGAAAATATATGAAAGGAGAGTACGGGAAGTGAATAAAAAACTGGTAAAATCAATGCATTAGTAAAACTTCAAAACGTAGCCATTCATTATTTAAAACCTCCAGGAATCATTCGTTATCGTCATGTATTCTTAATCTCACCAATGTCTCTGGGAGTGGCGGCTCTTCTTTGTTTTCAAGGTCTGTTTCTGTATATGTTGCAAGGCTCACTGAGGGATCGGTGTTAGTAGGGTCCAATATGGATCTCAAACGTAGGCGATACTTACTTGATGCTAATGATACTGATCTGATAATGTGGCTCCAGTTTGACATAACAAGAGCAGTAGCTTCAAAGGAGGTTAGTGTGCTGTTTTATGATGTTTTGATAAGGAGGGACATACCTTCAGTGCCGTCGGCAAGCGTGTCAAGTTTGGACTCCAGCTGTTCCAGCTGGGAACATAACGTGTCCGCAAGATCCCTTATTTGAGACAAGGATTCAAGCTCTTTTCTTTTCTCATTAATACGTTGTTGTAAGGACATTTTTCTGGTTGTTCAGTGATGATGAGTTGAGTGTTGTTTTGTTCGAAGACGCGTAATTGTTTTGATTTGGTTCCTTTTCGCGTAAGTGCACCACCACTCCATCCCCAGAATCTTTAGATCACAACAGCTACGCGGTGTTAAGATAATACTAGTACATTAAAATGTCATGAATTATTCGTCTTTGTTTCCATTAGTCTGGTTTGATGCTTTGATATCGTTCAACATAGTTTGCGTACGCGTCAGCAACTCATCGTTCTCTGAAGGTCTGGTACGCATACTAGTAGAGCTGACTCTTCTCTTTCCTGCCATATTAACACCCTTCAATCTCTTCACAAGACTCTCAAGAACATCTTCTTCTGCTGTACCATCTTGGATAGACTTAGATCTTTCCTCCTTGGCCTTCTGTGCTCTCAGAATAATCTCTCTTCTTCTCTGGATGATTCTCTCCTTCTCTTCGTTTTCCAAGTTCTCCTTATGTGCCTTCTTGAAGTCATGTGCGAAGTCAAGGAACTTCAGCATGAAGGTAGATCTTGCAAGCTCATCTGTTGGATCCTCAGCGTAATATCTCATCAGTCTGTCAAAGTCTCTGAGAACGTTTGTGTGTTGAGTTTTCAACAGCGCACACTTCGCAAGTGCCCGAGGAAGGTGTGGCTTGAGGTTTGAGATAATCTCATCATCTGGGTGGAACTTGGTTGGATCACTCAAGTTTCCAGACTTTATAGAGTTCTCAACATTGGTCACGCTCTGAATGAATGTATGAACATCAGCAGTGAGCTGATCGATCGGAACTCTTGCAGTATCCTGTAGGAGAACAAACTCATCAACAAAGGACAGCATCTCTGGGAAGTTCTTTCTCACAGCCTTTTCAATGTAATGCAAGAAACTGGTCTTATCTTGACTCTTAACAAAGTTCAACTTCGAGAGATCATCAAGCTGGAATCCATCAACCTGCTTTCTGTTCATCTGATTACCGATCTCCTTAATAAGAACACACAATGTCTGGAAATTCTGGGAATCCCTCACAATCTTCACGGAGCTCTCAAGGCAGTTGAGCCTCTCAACCAAAGCCAAGTAGTCTTTCTGGTACATCTGTAGGGTCAAAAGAGATCTTGCCCTTGATCTCCAATAGCGTCTCATGTTGATACATAGTTCCAAATAGATCCGATCTGATCTTGCAAGCAATTCTGGAGACTTCTCTGGTTTGATATTCTTCACAAAGTCAGTCATGTATGGCTTGAAACTCTTCAACAAGTTGTTTGGAACTTCACACAGCTCATCTTTCGTGAAGAACTCTAGCACACTTGTCTCTAGAGTTTCAGGATCACATTTCAACACCTTGTGAACAAATGCGGCCTCAGTCAAACCAGCAAACATATGAAGATTGATACCAAACTGCTGAGAAAGGTCTCTTGGTAAGAAACTTATAAGCTCTGGTTTATCAAGTGGTGTGATCGGTGTTGGTTTTCTCACGGTTTCTTGAATAGCAAATAACGATTCAACCTCACGAATGATACCATGCTCTTTCAACTCTTGAATCCTAATCTTGTCCTTGGCTGCACTGTTCCAGAAGGTCTCCTCAACGTTGACATTATGCCAGTGAATCTGTTTAAGCCTCTTAACATGCACCAATGACTTAGAAATGTCGTTCAGATGAGATGGGTCTAGCTTGTCTTTAACAGTCTTCTTTGGCAATGATGCAAATGGCATCGGTGGAAGTGGAGGAGGCACAGGAGGCGATGATGGGCCTGAAGGCTCGGAGAGGTCAGTTTCTGACTTTGACATGAAACCTGGAAGTGGAGGAGGAGGTGGTGGGCCTGAAGAATCCGCAGGCTTGGAAAGATCAGTCTCGGACTTGGAAGTAAATCCAGAGAGCGGAGGTGGAGGTGGTGGCGGTGGCGGAGAAGGAGCAGGTAACGTAGAATTTCCTGACGGCTTTGAGAGAGCAGGGTTGACGTTTGAGATAAAATCAGGAAGTGGAGGAGGAGGCGGTGGAGGAGGTGGTGGTGGCGCCGATGATCCAGAAGATGACAACGATGAGGATGGAGCAGACGCGCTAGAGGCGTTAGAACCTGACTTAGAGAAAAGTTCTGGTAGTGGAGGTGGAGGAGGAGGAAGTGCCAAAGGACACTGTTTGCTGTTTGTTGATACTAAGGACCCCGTTTTCAAGAAAGATGGAAGTGATGGCGGGGGAGGCGGTGGGATCACGGGAGCTGCAGATGGCGTCTGTGATGGAAGATCTGATTCGCTTGAGTTGGCCTGAGACAGGAATGGCGGGAGCGCCGGGGGAGGAGGCACCGGAACGCCAAAGGACGATCCTGGTGGCGAGATGGAGTTACTTGGCAAGCCAGGTAAAAAGTCTGGAGCTGGTGGAGGAGCAGGCGGTTGTTTTTGAGCCGAAGAATTGTTTGCAGCATTCACTGAGTAGGATGAAGGACCTTGGCCTGTATGGCCGGTAGTAGATATACCCCCACTAGCTGGATTCCCGGTACCATCAGATAAACTGAGATTAACTGTACTATCATATGATGATGACGAACGGTTACCGTTATTGGAATATTGTGTTGAGTTGCCCCCATTACCCTTCGTGCCGGGGCTGACCTCCGGAATGCTGACATTGTTCATAGCCAATCCGTTTGCCGCACTCTCAATCGAGTACGATCCTGGTTGAGCATGAGAACCCCCCTTACCATTTCCTTGAAGACCAGACACTGGATATCTTCCACTACCATACGTACCAGCATTGATTGATTCCCAAGTAGAACTTGAATCGCCTGATGTAGGCGGTTGAGAAGAAGAACCATTCTGAAGCCCAGCATCAGCAAGTAATGCAACCTGTGTCAGTAATGAAAGGGACGATTTACTGTGAATAAGTGATGATCTCTTGGAGATCTGGATTCCAGTACCACCATGACCAATACCAGTACCACCAGAACCACCGGAACCACTGCCTGTACTACTTGGGCCAGAGACAGATCGCTGCTTCAATGAGTTTAGCAATGAGTTCGTCTGATTCTTGTAGTTTGCCTGACCTTGCGATGGAGGCATAGCAAGAACGATCCTCTCACTCAAAAGTCTTTGAGATGCCAAAGCTTCACTTAATTGCTGTTTCAAATCCTTGATCTTCTTATCTTTTTCCAAGATGATCTTATGCAACTCATCATCATCAGTAGGCAGCGACATCTTCCTGTTGGCAACTCTCAGTTGCTCGTTTTCCTTCTCCAGTTTCTCCAGCTTCAATTTGATAGTATCAGCAGACTGGATAGCTTTGAGAGCAACACTATCTGTAGTCATTTGCTCTTTCAACAACTTGATGGTTTCAGTCAGCACTGAATCAGTAGTAGACTTCCCTGTTCCCCTATGATCTTTCGCCTTGATGACAAGCGAATCAACAAGCCTGAAGAACTTGATGGTTTCAGGCAATGAATCCCTGTCCATAACATCCATGAATGTCCTTAAGACACTGTTGACACTCTGGATCAACTCATCCTGCGAGCTTCTCGCCTTAAGATGATTCACAAAGGACTCAACATCTGAAGTATGAGAACCCAGCTCCGATGCAATATCATTATTAAACGTCTTTGAATGTAGTTCTTTGTACTTTTCAATCAGATCATCAATGGTCGAATATCCCATCAATCTCATCCTGTCAAAGAGCAAGTAGATACCAGCTTCTCTCAACTTCAGCAAGACAAGCCTCTGATCATTGGTGGAGGATGAGTATTCACAGAGATCAAAGATAAGTGAGAACGATGCAGTAATTAATTCTTTGACAATGGATTTGTTAAAGACAAGAGAATCATCTTGGAGGATGGTATCAAGTGAGTGTAGCCATGGGGAGAAGATATCCAATTCTGCGGATGATCTGATGAATGCTTTGAGTATGTTATTTCTTCCAACTGGTGCATTAGTCTTCACAACCAAAAGTAGGACATCTGTTAGCAATTTCTTATTACCAGCTTTTCGTGAAGAGATTAGGAGTTCTGTAAGATATGAAACTATTGAGAATTCCTGTGAGATGAGGTCAATACCTCTTTTGGAATGGAAGAGTAGTTTGAAACAGTAGATCAACAATGTTTCTTTCTCTGAATCAGCTTTGGATACTCGTACTTGCATAAGTTTTTCATGTCCATTTGATCTAAGAAATTCCTCAAGGAAATCATCACGTCGGAGGAGTCTTTCAAGCTTATGGAGATCCTTTGTGTCCAAGTACTTCACTTTGGAGAGGAACCACTCGGGCGCGTATACCACAGAAGGTGATGGAGGAGGACGTTGATGCTCATGACAGACAAGTGCCCATTTCCGTAATATTGATGATTGTAATAGGTTTCTCTTTGCCTCTGGTGTAAATGAACTCTTCTGGAGGAGCTCTGCAAACAAGGTCTCCACAATCCCATCAGCGGGAGGCTGTGACTTATCATAGTTTAGGAACTGGTATTCAAGATCTGTGAGTGATTTGCTTCTATCATCTGGTCCTGAGATCTCTTCCTGATACACTCGTGTCTTACGATCTTCAGTAAGACCGATTCCCACGATATCCAGGCCCAGATCAGCAACGTTTGGAGATGGTTTCTTGGGTAGTGGTTTCCTTGATTTGGATACAGAACGCCGTAGCGTTTGCAGTGGACCTCCTGAAGTTACCCGTTGCTGAGGCATGGGCTTCAGGCTACCAACATCCATTGTGATGAGGTTGTCCGTGTATGCGCCACTGGGCGTCATGCCTATGGAACCGTTAGTTGTGATCATTGTTGTTGAGCAGCGTGCCTGGCGTTGAGCAAGACGCGTTCCAGGCGGCAATGTAGAAACGGTGGTGCTCGAGCCAGGACCGATGAGAGGGATAAAAACTCACTCTATAAGGAATGTATAGGCTTCTTTATGCCGAGCTGTATTGGTGGGATTTCCGGAACCGCCCATAGAAAGTCATTGGTAACACACGCGTGAAAGCAAAACAAAAAACTAGACGACGCGTCCTTGCGTGCCCGTACCGGATGAGATTTGCCAGCTTCACAAGCTGGCTGCCAGGGGCCCCCGCAAATAGTCTGTTAACAACAAGGAAACGCGATGAGTTTAGATGGGCTCAAAACGGAGACGATAAGGGGACCATGGATGATGGATACTACGATAGACGAGGAAAAAATCACAGCTATTAGCATATCGAGATAGGGGGGCTTTTCGATCTGACGCGGTTGCCCCACAAAGAGGCTAAAGGGTTCTCGGAGTCTCCGTGCCACAGGTATGATCGTCGCTTTTCTGAAACAGCATAGTTTCTTCTGAATATGACGTCAAAAGAAAACAGAACCAACAGGACGGGAGAGGCTAGAGCGCAAAATATGGCAAATACAGACAGTGATTCCCCTATATGCAAGAAGGTCTCATTTCTTTGTCAAACTCTGAAGGCGGCTTATCGACGAAGTCAGACTGTCAGGCCCACGCCAACCTCGGGTATATTCTCGGCTTTCCTCTGGGCACAGGATCTCAGTTAAGAGGGACTACATGGTTAGATTTGTATACGCATAGTGACCATAACCCTTCATAGAAGCACCCAATTTAGGCACGGAAACTCTAGAAGAACAACTGCTGACAGTTTTTTCGCAACCATCCCGAGACATGGTCTGCGCCATTTTGCGCAACAGTCCAAAAGCGGCAAATGCATCAAAATACAGCAACAAAACTTCCGCGCAAGACAATTCCAGATCAACAAACACAACCAATTTCCTTCGCTCTCAACTCTTGATTGCCAGCGCTCCACCCATCAACACCGCCAGAAAGCTACCATAAGCACATACTTCCCGGACCTCTGCATCGTTGACTGGCATTCATTTGTTCCCAGCTCCCCGACTCTCTGCTAGAAACGTCCGCTCTATTAATAGATCCAACTTTTCCGAGCTCTTCAGAAATTGAGCTGTTATTTTTGCTCTCACCTTGACAACACATACCACAAGTTCCTTCTGATATTCAGAATAGCCCCAAGATCCAACTATGGCTAACACTACAGGCATCGCTGTCGGTTGTGCCGTTGGTGTCCCCTGTTTAATCGCCTTTATTGTGGCTGGCTACTTTTTCCTGAAGACAAGAAGGAGATTTGAACAAGAGGACCTCGAATACCAGAAAGACGAGGATATTGAGAAGATGAACGAAGATATCAGTTACGACAACTTAGCTCAGCTGAGAGTTGGCAAGGTTCAAGCGACATCTGGTGACTTGTTCGACCATTCTGAGTCCTCAGATGACGGCAAGGGTACATCGGAGAAGTCAGAAGATCCAACACTCACTGGTTCACCAAAGCAGGAGAAGAAAGAGAGATACGTGCCGGCTTACAGAAAGAAGATGAAATCCTCTATGACAAACCTGAGTAACTCCAGATCGTCGTCATTTACAAACCTTCAAGGTTCTCAGCAAGGAACCCCAACTCATCAAGTAATGGGATCTAATTCCTCTATCAACTCTTCAAAAACAAACGTCACTAATATGACAGATCACTTCTACCCAAACGTTCCTGTTCTTGATGATCAGACGAATGAATCCACACAAAATACCGCTGACTTGGCTAGAACATTACAGCAACCAACACCATCTTACTCCAAGAAGCCATTAGCCACAAGAAACTCTTCCGGCTCAGGTTCTTTCAATGATGAGTACGATTTGAAAAACAACTACAACCCAGAGGTGGAACATGAAATCCAGGAAGAGGACCAATATGAGAATGAGTTCACAAACTACAGTGAGAATAAGAGGGCGTTCATTGAGGGCCTAAGGCCAAAAATTGAACAGTGATGTGTGCACATCTCTTATCACCTATTTACTTATGATTTATGACATCTCCAAACTAACATTCCACTTCTTTGATTTTGTTCGTTTCATTATCGATTTGGGGGCTCGTTTCTAAACTCCCTCGTTGCATACTCCTCGCTATTAGGTCTATTCCAGTATTGTGAGGCCTCACACCAGTTTGTAACATTGAAATTTTTTTGTATAGCTACATTTACGCTACTGCCATTGATAATTCGTATGATCATAATCATTAGAGCAGCTTTTTGAGTTTTCTTGTTTTAGCTTCTGGTATGTACATCGTCATATTGGGACCCAGGAGTGTCGTTTTGGGCCTATTTACACTAGCATCAGTGCTAAACTTAAACAGAGAAGTCAACAGACTTGTCCTCCAAAAGGTCAATCTTCTCACCATCAACAGTCAAGGACCATTCATGGATCAAGAAATCATGATGTCTGTTTTCTCTGTCTGCTTTGAGTCTGATAGTTCCCTGTTTCTTAGATCCCTTAACGTCAAAAGTGATATCAACGACACCCTTAACCTGGTTCAACTCACCAGAAATCCATGGATAAATACTGGAGAAATCAATTTCATCACCTAACACATCTCTGATGATCTTAGATCTTCTCAAGAAATGCAATGTGGTGGTGACAATAGGTGATGTGGTCTTCTCATAGTTGAACATAAGAACGGCACAGACACCCATCAGCACCCAGAAACCCACAAACTGCACACGTCTCAAGTTACGGTCTTTCAGAGGGTTAGGTAGATCACGCTCAATAGTCATTGGTCTTTTGGTGTTTCCATATTTCTCCTTGGCATCCTCCTCTGAGAGAATTGTGGTATCGTTGTTGGTTGCGGCGTCTGCTGTTGTGGACTTGAGGCGAAGAGAGAGAGGAAGCGCAGCACGGGAGCGAAGGGCTCTTAGTGGAGAGGCGACCGGAAGTCTAATAATCCTGCTTCTGAGTGGGAACATGATTGAAGAAGTGGATCTGGGAATGACACACCACTAGGCTCTTGGGGGGTTTGAAGAATCGTTTGACCCAAAGCTCCAAGTAATTTTTCTTCGCGGTAAACGTCAAAGAAAAAACTGCTCTCACCAGCCCACCCCCCCACCTAGCTGGGAATCTCCAGGCAGAGAGGTGCCAAAGCTAGGCAGGGAACCGGTTTGCGCACACACAGAACGATCCCCCGCCTATAGAAATTTCAGCTTTTCTCCCTTCTAAGGCGAAGAGGAGGCACAGAAGAAGCCACAACAATACATAACAAACAACTTATCAAACATCGCAAACATGGCATTGGTTAGTGTCACCGTGATCTTATATTGTTGGTGAAGCTACTAACACAACAGATCCATAGCTCGGAAAGACTATTCACATTGGAATCGATATGGTCCTCATCTCCACACTGCTTGCCGGAATCAAGAGAAACACAGGACTTACACCAAAGACTGATATTGTCCCAAAGGACATTGAACCATACTTTGTGAAGTACTTGAATGTTGGTGAATCAGTGTATGACTCGTCTGTTGGCATCATGAACACCTCTGGTTACTTCGTTAGAAAGTGAACACGATGCGCCACCCGCACCCCTTATCGCCGTTTCTCTGGATGTTAAAGCCCAGTATTCCTCCACTTCACACGCTAATATTCCGTTTAGTCAATGTCGATGTTCTTACTCTTATTTATCTACATGTAAATACACTCAAGTTATTCTTATCGTAAACCTTCATTAGATATATTAGAACGAGACTGCAAAATCAATATTAATAGTTTGGGTATAAAAACACATGCCCAGTCCTGATCACGAAGGATTGAATGGTAACAGTCCAGCCATACCCCTCAAATCACTCAACTCATCATCCAGATCCTCATAGTCATCATCTCCCAAAGTGTGGTAAAAGTTGTTGTTATTGTTGGAAGAGTGCGATCCTCTGTTTCCACTTGTTCTTCTCTCCTGAGTTGTGGTACGATCCAGAGATGTACCAACATTAACTCTTGATGTTGTACCATTGGTGTTGTTGTTTGTATCATAGTACTCAACTTTCTGATTCACCATGCTGCTGTTCATGTTGACAACCTGAGAAAGAGAACGCATCGTCTCCCAGAAATCAAGCTCCTCATCAAGCTCTTCGTATTGACTGTATTGGTCATGAGAACCATGAGAACCATGCTGATGTTTCTTTCGACTGTTATTACTGGTGTTTGAAAGACGACGCTTGGAGGCAGTTGACTGGTACTGTTGGTGCTGATGAGGTGATGTGTGTTGATGTTGATGTTGCTGATGGTGCTGATGAGCTTGCTGCTGACGCTGAGCTGGGTTTAGAAGGCGTAGCAGATCACTCTCCTTTGTAGTGTCAAGACTTGAACTTTCAAGTTGTGGACGAACCATGGCTGGAAGATAGTTGAAGTGGTTGTATCTATTTGGCAATATCTCCTCGTTATGAGCACCAGACATGTTTGAACCTGAATCTTCACCTGGTGATTGACCTTTACCATTGACAGATCCAGCTGGTGCATAATGGTGATGAATATGTTGATGAATGGAAATCTTCAAGTTGTTCTGCTTTGCAGTTTCGATGAGTTGACGTGCAAGTTCCGTGGTGGAGATGGCACCCGAAGAAATGGAAAGACCCTGGGGATCCTTAAGAGTAAACTTCCAATCAACGTCTGTCCTTGATGGCTTTGCTGGCTCTGTCATTGGAAGAGCAAATGGAGGAGTTGCATCAAGAGGAGGTATGAGGTTGTCATTGTTGTTCTGTGGTGTTCTCTTCTGCTTGTATGAGTCATGTTGACCTTGAAGTTGTGGTAATTGGCCAGGCTCAAAAGATGTTTGTGGCATTCCCAACAAAGCATGATTGTTATTCTCTTCGTTGTTTTCTTCATCATGCTCTTCTTCCTTCGGAGCAATCTGACTAGTCTTGAGAGTTTCACTGATCTCAGCAATCTTTGAAAGACCACCTTGAATAGAATCGATCTCCTTCTTGATGTCAGGGGAAGCTTTACCTCTTACAACATCAGTAACAATCTTTCTCCATCTGTTACGACACGTTAAACTTGGTCGACTCTCCATCTCCATAGAAATTGTTCTCCATTTTGTCCCGTAGGTCTTCACTTTTCTGATAAGACTGAGATCTTCATCCATTGACCATGGCCTGAGTCTATCCTTAGTTGTAGGATCCAGCACTTCAATGTAACGTTTAGCACACTGGTCATCAGTTCGTCCTGGAATATCAAGTGAGATCTTTTGCCACGAAGATCCGTGCCTCTCGTAAGAGGCTAGGAGTTTCTGGTCTTCCTCAGGGGTCCACTTACCCTTTTTCAACGTTGGATCCAATGAGTTTGTCCATCTCTTACGACAATCCTTTGGCTTTCTCGTTTTCAGCTTATCACTGATCATATCCCAATCAATACGTTGCGGAAGCTCTAAAGAATGCTCCTGCCAAGAGTCAGAGGATAACGAGTTAAGACCGTCGATATAGCCCAATTCCATCAACTTTTCATGCATCAGCGCACTTAGAAGACTATCTTCCTCTTTAGTCCATGGCTTTCTCGAATCTCGCCGATACGTTGTGTATCCAAGGGACTCAGTGATGTCCAGCGGATTGATCTGGATGGCTTTCTTCTTCTCAGTCATCCCTTCGAGATTATGGATGAAGGTGGGGGTGCGTTGAAGCGCTTTTTGAAGGACCAGCGCTTGTTGCTTGTGGGAAGTATGCACTTGCGTGGTAAATTATAAGTGTTCCTTGAAGAAGGACAAGAAATGAAAGGTGTTTGTCGGGTGGTTTGCTTCTCAAGCGTTGTCTAATCAGTAAACAGAATGCACTACAGACCGAAGTTTTTTTACTATGGCAAAAGACTTGGTACGCGCACGTCATCTATCACGCAGGACTAAAGCCGATCTCTCTTTAGGACAAGCAAATACCATGTGACTCTCAGATTTTGAATATGGGCAAGGGTTAAAATTCATTGTTATATACAAGTCATCATAAATAGCAAATATTATTGCACGGTTGTTCAGAAAAGACCACGGGAAAGGTCCATGAAGCCCCCATAACTCATGCAATTGGAATGTTCTCTTCTATCCATAGCTTCTGGAAGCCACTTCTTCATATTTTGGATACGTCTCTCAGATGCTGGATGTGTAGAAAGGAATTCTGGCATGTTACTTCCAATCATGCGCTTCTCAAAGTGAGTCATTCTTTCCCAGACGTGTGGTGCCTCTCTTGGGTCAAAGCATGCCTGAGACATGAGCATCAATCCAATATAGTCAGCTTCAGTCTCCATTTCTCTTGATGCTGGCATCTTCACCAACGTGTTTAAAAGGAAGCCACTGAATACATCAGCACCTGTAAGGGCGTACAGAATGAGCGAGAGGGCGCCGTAGATTGGTGTCTTGGACATGTTCTCACCTGTGTGTCTTGCGAGCTGATGTGCGTACTCATGGGAGAGAACAGTTGCAATACCATCATCATTAGCACAAATTGGAAGGATGGATGATATCACAAAGACTTTACCACCAGGAAGGACGAATGCGTTTGGTGGCGAGTTAGGGTCATAGATCACGTGCACTTTCCAGTTAAGTGTTGAAGAATCCACTGGACTCACTTGGAGAATTCTTTCAAAGATATTCCGCACTTTCACGGTATATGGATGATTTTCAGCCAATAAACGACCTCTGTATTCGGCCATAAGTTGTCTGTAGGTATAATCTCCGATTTTCCTCTCAAGACCCTCACTTGTCCAGATGAAGCGTCTTCTCCCTGTGACTGGGGCCTCGTGCAAGTTGGAAACATAGATGAAACCACCTACAAGAATGATTCCACCGACGACATTACGAGACTGTGGTGTAGTGAAAGGATTGAATGTTTGGGTATGCTGACCATTGAAGCGGCGATAGGTGGCGTAGAACCTGGAGGAGTTCTTAGCGAAGAATGCGGACTGCGAGTTTGGGCGGTAGAAGTGGCCGAACTTTTGCCACAGAGCAGGCGACTGCTTAGCTTTCCAAAAGGCAAACCGGAACATTGTTCAAATCGATGTGTTTTATTGTTTGTTAACCAGTTATGGGGAGTGGGGGAAGGTCCGGACCTGCTTATTGTGCAGCACTTTCTCCGGCCTGGGCGCGAAAGAACTTTTTACGCCACTGTGACGTCTTCCAAAACTTCATAGATCATCATAACAACCGACTATTCTACTCCGATAAGACTAAGACAAAGATGGCCAAGGCAGAATTTGGTACTCCAAAGTACCTGTCAAATCAAATGAAGATGAGAGGTCTTCAGAAGCTCAAATGGTACTGTCAAGTCTGTGAGAAGCAGTGCAGAGATGACAATGGATTCAAAAGTCATATACGAAGCGAAGCACATTTCAAAAAGATGCAGAACGTTGGTAAAGATGATATCGAGAAATACTCCAAGCAGTTTCAAGATAATTTTGTTTTTAACCTCCGAAACTACCACGGAGAGAAGAGTATCAGTGCCAACAGGTTCTACAATCAACTCATCCAGCAGAAAGACCATGTGCATTTGAACGCAACAAAATGGTCATCCCTATCGAGATTTATCCAGCATCTTGTACAACAGGGTATTATCAGAGCTAATGTTACAGATGATTCTGATGACGGTATGAATGGCGTTGAGATTTCATACATCAACAACTCTGGAGATGAAGTGATGAGAAAAGCCATGCTCAAGAAGAAGGAACAATTAGAGAAGTCTGACGAGCTTATCAGTCAGAAACTTTTAGAGAAACAGATACAAAAGGGTAAAGCAACCACTGAGAAGAATGAACCTGAAGAGGAGGAAGACACGACTGTTGTGAAGAGTGATGTCCCTATCAAGATCTCCTTAGGAGGCATCAAGAAACCTTCACCACCTCTCAAGAAGACAAACGCGTTCAAGATTGAAAAACCTAACCCATTGAAGACGAACACACTAAAGAAGAACGTGTTTAAATGATGACTATCGTAATGACATTAATGCATGAATATTTAATGACCCTCAAAAGGGATTGTAACTGTTGACTCCGTACTCCTTCCAATATTGCTTATCAAGCTTGCTTTCCAATCTCTTAACATAAGACTTCTCAATTAGCTTGAGTGTTGAGTTCTGGATATCCACACCATGTAAGATCAATCGATCCAAATTTTTCACCTCCAAGAGTTCCAATAACTTGTATCCACTCATAGAGTTATTGAAAGAGAGGTCAAGAACTTTAAGAAGTTGGAACCTGTTCTTATTTTTGATAGCATTCGTCATCTCTCCAAGAGAATAATCACCAAAATCCGTAGACTGATTCAGAAAGAGTACTTCTAATACTGGACATAGTCTTGCCACTTCATCAAAGTCAAAGAACCCACCCTCAGGCATACGTGTGGCAAACGGCCCACGCTTGAAAGTGATATTGGCACAGAAACCGATGTATAGTTGCTTAAGGTCATAACCAGACACAGAAAGAAGTTTGTGAAGTCCCTGGAAGGAAATAGATGAACCCGTAAGATCCAAATGGCGGAGATGGGAAAAGATGTTGGAGAGGTAGATTGGGTCGTATATCTGCAAGCCCTCAATATATCTGATCTCTCGTTCTCTCATAGCAAATCTTGTGAGTTTTGGGAACTTGAGAATATCATGGGACTTTAGAAGCGTACGAAAGTTATAACCTTTGTTGTTTTCAAAGACCAATGTTTCAAGCTGGGTGAAGTGCTCAAGGAAGTTGTATGTTTCGTTCTGTACATTGAGCTCGAAGAAGTCATACCCAACAATGATAAGAGAGGAAAGGTTGGGTAACTGTTTGGCACATCTCTCTGTAAAGAAATGATGGAATGGGAGGGAAGGATATTTTTTGGTACCGTCACCTAATATTGTGAGCGACTTCAAGTTTTGAAAGATCGTTGATGGCGGTGTGTAGTCTCTTGGAAATGCCAGCATCTTGCGTGTTGGGGAGGGAAGTAGTGTGATAGACTGAAGATTCGGTAAGAGTTGTAGAAGCCTATTCTCGTAAGTTGGTGTCACTGCACATGCCAGTTTTAGTGACTTTAGCTCTCCAAGGACGTATTGTGCTGCAGAAGATGCAGTGATAAGTTCTGTCAAGAGTTGCATGGATGTCTCCACAAATGTGATGTCAAGATGTTCAACAATGGCCAATGGAGACTTCACAAGTAAGAGGTTGAGAATCTGCTTCTCATCAGTGACCCTTAGAGAGGCAATCTGTAATCTTCTAATGGCTTTATAGTCAGAATGTTGCTTGGACTTGAGTGCTAGCTGCAAACAGTTTCTGAGCTCTTTGACTCCTGTGTAGCTCGTGAGAGACAAGATATTATAGAGAGGTAGGTTTGAAATAATATGGTTCCACCGCTTAGAGACTTGCCGGCATCTTAACGTATTCTTCATAGTCAATGACTGGAATATCTTTAGCAACAACTCTGGTGGTAAGAAGTCCATGATATCAAGGCATTGAGAAGGAATTGGACTCTCCACTTTCTGCTTCTTAACGGCACGTTGTCCTTCAACGGGCGGTATGGGTACCAAAACACCCCTTTTCTCAAGAGGATTCTCGACAGACTTGAGGATTTTCGACTTGAGTAGCTTCCTCTGGTCATTGAGGTTGGCGAGAAGATGTTCATTGACTTTCATTTTGAACTTTGTCTTTGAAATTCCAATCATCTTGATACCTGTTCGATAGATTTCATAAGCAGAACGGTCATCTTTGAGAACTTGGAGAAGTTTGCCTGCGCGTAAGTAACCTCTTGCATTGTATGGCTCAGCACGTATCATGTCCTTAGCATCGGATAACGCGTCTTTGTTTTTGTTGAGCTTCTCCAATACGGCGGCTCTGTTGTCAAGCAACGTGGCTAGCTTTGGATGGTATAGCTCATCATCAGTTGAAGCGTATGAGGGCCTCGAACTGAGACCATACGCCACTCTCAGATTTTGCACCGCTTTCTGGTCCAGTGAACGCGTGTAGGAGATTGCACGTGTGTAGAGCCTAACACAGTCGTCATATTTGCGGTTCTGGAACTGCTTTTTCGCAAGGTCCATAACCTTTTTGACGACATCCGTGTCAGTCTTGAGGTCCATTGCTACCTCAGAGAGCCATGCGTCGCTGCTTGGGGGAGTTTTCGGAGTGTGGCAGCAAGCTGTTGATGCTCTCTTGACGTGCGGTTGATCCAAATTAAGATCGCGCGGACCAATCCTACAGCACTTGAAGCAAGAGCTGAGACATCAAGGACAGGGATGCCCATTGCCAAAATAATAAACCCACGCAACTGTCTTAGTTATTATTAGTGGACAACTTTAGTGTCTGCAAAAAAGGGGGGTCCCTATTGTCGATCAGCGCCCGTGATTGGCTGGCGATGAGCCTCGCCGTCTGGTGCTTGTGGAGGGCTGTGTAGGGGAAAAAACCAAATGTCACGAAGATGAACTCCACCACAATCCAACTCCAGCACCACAACCAGAAGAAACCTGCGAGGCGGCAACTCTCCCTTCTAGCCCCTCGGTAACTGCGTTGCACCCGCCCTACACTCCTTTCCACCTCCATCACCATTACCTAAGACAGAACAAGTTGTTGCTTGTAACCTTCTAACGCGCTCCCGTGTTTGCTCTCATCACCACATCATGCTCGGCGTGTCCTTGAGGAACTCCCCACAAACGCCCGTTTGCACCGGGCCACCAAGTCCTACACGGAATTCAATGAGGTCTGTGCTAATGTGGACCATTGCTGGCCTGATATTGGCTCTCATAACGGCCTATTCCGCCCTCCGCCCATCATCAGGGGCAGACTTAGCACAGTGTAGGTCCATCTACATGTACCCATCCTATGCACACCTCAAGGGCTTTGACACATCACACACAAAGTTCGCTACAAAATACAATCTGTACATCTACAGAGAACAGGGCAAGGATAGAGTTCCTGACACTACACAAGGACAAGGAGAGTTCTCGGGGTTGGACGGCATCCCCGTTCTTTTCATTCCTGGAAACGCCGGTTCTTTCAAGCAAGTCAGATCACTCGCAGCAGAGGCATCAAATGTGTATCATGAACACAAGAACTCACCTCAATGGCAGGGAAAGAATATGGACTTCTTTACAGCACATTTCAACGAGGATTTTACAGCTTTCCACGGCCGCACAATGCTGGATCAGGCGGAATACCTCAATGATGCTGTCAAGTTCATCCTTTCATTGTATTCAAGGCAGGAAAATGCTCCAAAGTCGGTGATACTTGTGGGACACTCAATGGGAGGAGTTGTAAGTCGTGTTATGCTCTCACTACCGAACTATGTTGAGGGTTCTGTCAACACAATCATCACGCTTGCTGCTCCCCATGCCGCATCGCCAGCAACATTTGACGGAGACATTATGCGCTTATACGCTGCTACAGATAAGTTCTGGCGTGCAGGGTTCTCAGAGAAGCACAAGCACAAGGACAGTCTTGCAAGACTACGATTGCAGAATGTCACGTTGATCTCCATTACTGGTGGTCTTTCAGACAACATTCTTCCAGCTGACTACACAACGCTTACAGGGATTGTACCGGAGACGCATGGATTCACAGTATACACAACGGGTATTCCAGGAGTATGGACTCCAATCGATCATCTTGCTATTGTATGGTGTGATCAGTTCAGAAAAGCGCTTGTTTCTACGATGTTTAATGTCGTTGATCCGTTCGTCCCTGGCAGAACTCTAAAGCAGGAGGACAGATTGGTACAGTTTAGACTTGGTCTTCTTTCAGGATTTGAGGACTACGCTAAACAGGATTTCATTGGAGATGATTCACATACACCTTCAGTGAAGATGACATTGAAAGAGCAGCAGTATGTTATCGAGACAACGTCTAAGAGTTGGACACAAACTGATTCGAAGTATCACATGTTTGCACTTAACGACATTGTCAATCCACATGTGGCTTTCTTATCTGACAAAGGTCCTTCTGAGTTAGATGGATTCTTTGGTGACTCATCATTACTGTTGTGTAATCTCTCACCAAGGTTTGATTCCACCGATGTTGATTCTTCAGAGTTTGACTGCATTGACATTTCTGCAAACGCTTATGCAATCCCAAATCCACATGGATCCACTCTTAGGGACTCCTCATATGGGGACAAGCTTCAACCATTCTCTGCTATGAGCCTTCCACCATGCGTTATCTCCAACTACACATACCTGGCATTCCACAACGCCAAAGAGATTGCAGATGGTTCGTTCTCAGCTATCTCAGTTACCTCCTCATCCAAATCGCAGATTATGCTTAATGACACTTTCATCAACTTCCTTACAGGCTCCAAACTGACGATAGCTTCACCATCCCTTTTCACCAAGGTCACCTTCAAGAACGTTTGGAACTCTCTTCTTGCATATACGCTCAAGATCTCCGTTGATGGAGATAACAAGCCATTCCCACCATTTGCCAACACTGCAATCCAGCTGCCAATGGAAACCAAATGGCACATGCACTTGGACAAGTCCAACCGTGTGTCATTCCATTCGATTGCTCCATTTACACCATACTTGAAGACTAATGATCCACTCTCATTGACGTTATGGATTCCTGATTCAGCATCATCGGTGACTGTGACCATGAAACTAGACATCATTGGAAGTTTCAAGATGCTTGTTCTTCGCTACAGACTTGCAATTGCATCATTACCTATCTTTGTTGTTGTGCTCACATTACTACTCCAATTCATGAAGTACTTCGAGACTGGCATTTTCCCAAGATTTGAAGAAGGATTATCAGCACTTTCAGAGAAGAACACACTTATTGTCTGTTCATTGGCACTTTTGGTTCCAGTGGCAACCATACCTGGCGTACAAAAGATTCTCTATTTGCTCGACTTGATGTCACTGACGAATCCTTCATCGTTGAAAGGTGCTCGTTTGAACCCTTACTTCTTGGGTGTTGACGACCCAACGGTGTTTATGCTTGGTCCAATCTTTTACATCTTGGCATTTGCAGCAGTTAACATTGTTCTCTGGGTCTTGAGATGTGCTCTTCGTGTGATTCCACGCATTGCTGGACTTGCCGGCTCTTTCTCACAGGTGTTCATTGGGAGATGGAGAGATGACGTTGTTGTTAAGAGAGTGCAAGAACTCGCAACAGGATCATTGAAAGACACACGAAGAATAACTGGATCATTATTACTTTTGATCTTTGTGATGTTCTACATCCCATACCAATTTGCCTATGTTGTTGCATGTATCGCCCACGCGATCACCACTGTCACGTCACACTTGAGTGATCATAACCATAAGGAGAAAATTGACATTCGGAAAAGGAACCTTGCCAATTACAACTTGTCGATATTGATGCTAATGCTCTGGATCATTCCAGTGAATGCACCAGTCCTTGTTGTTTTCTTCCATAATATGGCTGTGAGGTGGAAGACACCGTTCACCTCGCATCACAACATCCTGGCCATCCTCCCAATTGTGATCATGATTGGAAGAAGTGCACAAGGGGTTGATCCACCACAAGCACCATTGATGCATCAGAGAAAGATCACATACCTAATACTTGCATACTTTGCTTTCTTCTCTCTGATTTATGGAATCAGACATCTTTATTGGTTGCATTACCTCTTGAACGTCTTTTCAGCATGGTTGGCCATGTTGTCATACTGGACCAAGACTAATTAAATGAACTCACACACAAACACATTACAGCTGGGTCTGTTTTAATCTATAATTTCTGTAATAATTGTACAAGACCATTTGTTCGCTATGCCTCGTGTAACGAAGACCGGCCCTACGCTTCGACTACTGGGGTTTAATTCTTCCCCTCGCAAATGGTCTTGTAAGATTATATGTATATTGATCCTTTATAGTAAAACCTTCGTGTTTGATACTAGTCGTATCCTCTTTGGTGTTTCTGATGACAATTAAAGCCCGACGACACGGATAGGGTTACTTCTAAGCTGTGGCGTCATGTTTGCTCTTGAATTAGTCAGTTCATTGCTCATCGATCTTTGTCTTACCGTTGGTACTGTGGGATTCTGAGGATTCTGAGGATTCTGACGACCATTGTTCCATATTGCGTAATAATGCATGATCCATCCAATGAATTTGCGTCCAAGAAACATGCATCCCCAAATCACCACAATGACCAAAATTGACATCATTACTGACCCTCCAATAATAACAAACAGCATTACTGTGTGGGAAATGACTTTGCCACAGACGGATAAATAGCCTGCAAGTAGTCCAAATCCAATAGAAGCCACTTCTCTACTTGGTAATACTGAACAAACCAGTTCAGCAAGAAGCATCATGGTGTGTACCAAAAACTGCGGTAATCTTTCAAGAAATATCTGGAGAAGTGGCCATGCTCGTTGAACCCCCGATTGGATTAGAAAAAGTGTTATTTCAACCCATGAATGAAGGAGATACAGGTGTACTTGAAACCAGGTGTGTATGGTGTATATCAAAACTTGATAGAGTGGAAGTACAGCATATGTCAAACTTTGTAAAATCTTTGCCAGGAACAAAGAGCCGATGGTGTAACAGAATGATAGTGGATCATTCAAGAGAAGACCAGTTTTGATTGCAGTGATCAGATAATCCTCCAATGCGTCAGCTACGTTTCCCATAGCCTGAGTATTGACAGGCAGGAATGAGAACGTTTGAAGCGTGAATGATTGTGATTGCGGCGCCAGTTTACCCTCCGTTAGAGATGCATCTCTTGTTGTATGTAAAGGCGTATCTTGTGTGGTTACAGTACATGCAGCAATGTTTGCAATGCAAACGAATGCGATGGAGAGCTTGCCGCTGCAGTGGGTTAGTATAGCTTCTTTCGGGAGGCTAGTTCATCAAGGAGTTGCCCGTACTGCTTAGTTGCAGCAGCGCGCTAGTGCAGATACTCACAGTTGCATTGATCTGAGGAGTGATGGTACTATGATAGAGCTGAAATGTGAACTGGAAACAGGTACCGCTGTGTGTGTTGGGTGTTGGGTGTTGGTGTTGGAATATTGTTAGAGGTTGCTGGCTTTTGCGGTACAGCATGAGGGGTTAAGGTTTTTTGTTTATATATAACTCGACCAACGATCAACAATGCAATTGTGGTACATCCGCATGGTAGGGGCACACTACGGTACGCCCACTACTCCAGAGACACGACTCTATATAAGAAGGGCGGGTATTCCCTCCTTCTCCAGTTCCATCCTAGCTAGATGCTAGATGGTTACTCACTCAATACAGAATCCATTGTCTTTAGAGGTTAATCCTACCTGATTACCTCGTCTCTCCACACAGCTTCTCTAGTCTAGCTTTCGCGACACCAACCGTCAATCGTCAACCGTCAATCCTAGTCACACTGTCATATCAAACTAAAACCCACCACAGTACGCCCACTAGTACTCCAGAGACCAGTTACCAGCGTTACCACAGAATTTTTGCAGTTGGAGATCAATCTTCATTGTTGATCAGGTACTTGGAGTTGACGCCTTGAAGTAGGAGTCCGTTTTATTGCTTGTGGATTACTACATGTTTCATCTGATACAGTTGATCATGTGCTGAATATGAAAACCAAGATAAACGTCGTATAAATGTGCATAAAACCGTTCAATGTGACATGTCACCTTGTACATATAGGCATTGCAGTCAAACTAGTGACTTGTACTAGACGCGCCATGACTTGAATAACCCTGACTTGAACCAGAAGGATCATTCAAACGATGTGTAGTCCTTCCAATAACCTCAGGCTCATCATCCCCATCAACATCATACGCCATCCAATACTTCTTCGCCTCCTCCTCAGCAGCAGTGGATGGCGTGTATGGACTCTTTTCCGGATCAAACTGCATCCTCTTCGAATGCTCCTCAAGCCTTGGAGTTGTGGTCCCATTCTCAGAATAGAAACTCGTGCCCCTTCCTGTTGGAGTGTATGATAGGAACCCAGCAGATGTAGGAGAAGGTGAGTTGTTTGCGGATGACGCCCACATGGATGAGAGCGGCAGGGATAGTGCCACGATTGCAGTACACAGCGATGTGAATGCGATGCTTGATAGTGAATCCACGGCATATGACACAATTGTAAGGATTGAAGGGATGATTAGTGTTTGTGTGGACATGATTAAAAGAATGTGGAACCCATCAAATTGCTTGAGGCCCAGGTATCTTCTTGATCTCACCGCCATGATGAGTTTGACAACGAGGAGGAGGGACATGAAGTTCACAGAGGAGGCAAACAGCACCGGAATGGCGTTCATGGAAGTTGAATAATACGTCACATCTGGGTTTCTGAATGTTGATTTGACAAATTCGACGAAGGTGTATAGGCAGATGCCAATCACTGAGAGTGCGATGCCTGTGGAGAGGGCAATCATTGCGCGGGAAATCCATCTCATGTTTGGGTCTTGGAAGATTGTTCTCACTTGGAACACCATCGTGATTTCAATAGCACACATCGTAGCGAAATGGAAGAACGTGGTTGCATTGGATATGTTCTTGGTGTGTGTGTCAATGAGCAAATCTGTGAATCCGGTGAAGTACCAAGCTGCTGAGGCATATGGACCAAGGAGGTAGCAGAAGTACAAAGCGGAGTGGATGACAACACCCATTAGACAAATCTGATTAAGCACAAAAACTGGCGTTTTTTTATTCTTGGAAACAAGAGTCAAGATGATCATTGCGATAGCTGAAGCTCCAAGTCTTGTGCCGTAGATGATTGCGTTCTTCAACAGGATCTGGAAGTACCAGTCAATCTCTGCAAACGTCACATACATCTGACCAGCGATGGACGTGTAGTTCATCAACTGGTATCTTGGATCAAAGTCTTCTGAAACGTCAGACATTGTGAATTGAAGATATAGTGTGTGTGTGTCAAAGACCTGCCAACCCAGCCATCGAAGGTGAAGGTGCGCAGTTATATACCAATCCTCACACACTTGACATTATGTGTCAAGCTAGTCCAAAGACTTACCCATTAGGGTAATGAACAATGGCTAAGTGCGAGGCTTGTATCATCTACGTCTCAATGAGGCACCGTTATTGTGGTTTTCTCTTCTTGGAGACGTAATTGAGTGCATCATGTGGAGATCACAATTTCCGCATTGGGACTACACAATGGCGGAGAGCAAAGGGAAAAGGGAGAGTCGAGACAGATAAAGGATAGCTCAACTTCACTGACGACATCATCAGGTCACAGGACCAGTGCCACAGTGGGACACAGGTAGAGATCCATGCGGGGCACCTCGGCAGCGGAGTTGTGGGGGGAGGCCCTCAAGTCGACGATGCACGTAAAGCCGAGTCGATCAGCGATCATCGATTAGATCCACGGGACCACGGGACCACCGAACACCAAATCACACACAGGACACAATAAACTGGATAAGAAACCAACACAGGACACCCCGCACAAGCTGTGAGGGGGTCGTTATAGTGGAATGTATGGCGGCAGAAAAGAGGCCCACAGACCCCCGGAGAAACTTGGGCTTCTCGCTTACATAATTTAGCGGATGTGGCTTATGTCATGTGTCTTTAACCGACCCCCCACGGGCCCCACGGGACATCAATACTCCAGAATAGAGCTGACAAGCTGAGAGTTAAGCACTGGCTAAAAACTGCACAGGCTGGCCAATACCGTTGCCGAGAGCAGTTGTGCACATCCCACGTCCCACCAACTCCGCTACTCATCGGGGGCCAAAGAGAGTGGCGTCCCTTTAATTGCGGCTATCCTGCCACCCGTAGGCGTGGGCCACTGGGCGATCACAGCGAGTAACTGCGCTAAACGGCGAACTGCACCCGCGAAACCTTCGCATCTTTTCTCGCGGCATTTTTTCTTTTGTGTCAAAGGGTCCGGGACCGGTTTGGGGAGATGTGCGCCCAGGCGCTCACAAATTTGCGAACTGGATGTGTCTGTTGCTACAAAAACAGAGCTAAAAAGTGGGTCATTAAAATGTACGAATTGAAATGTAGTGTTACGTAAGACTCATGAGACATCAAGCCATGTGTTGGCCCACTTTCCCTCGTGCCCTGCGAAATGTGGGGAGGGGAAGAGCTTCTGGGCAAGGCACTTCGATGCGTTTTTCTTTTTTTTTGTGTGTGTGTGTGGGAATTCAACTCAAGGCCAGCATGATATGAATATGGGTATGTAGTGGTACAGTTGTGGGACTCTGAATAGAATCATGAATGACGATGGTGGGGGGAAAATGCTGTGTGCTGAGCTTTTTCTGTGTGTGTGTGTGTAATGCAAAAACAGTATGACTTTGTAAAGAACTGAACCAACTTCAGATGCAAAGAATAAATGAAAAATAAATTAAAACCATTCAGAACTGTCTGATCTGAACCATATCAGCAAAACTGACACTTTTTTTGAACTTCTGTGCAACTTTCACCTTGTGCATTCTCAAACGGTCAATCTTGTCAAGTGGACCATACGAATATCTGTGCTTGAGAATAGGCTTAACCTTCTCATCAATACTTGTCATATCCTCCTCTTCATCACTCGAGTCACTGTAGAACGGTGAGCTCTCAACAGAACTCGTACTTGAAAGACTTGCAACGCTATCGTTACGTCTTGAGGCAAGTGGCATTTGTGGAATATCCATAGGTGTCTGGAACCCAAAGTCCTCCTTGTGTGAGGCGCTAGTAACAAGTGGACCATACAGCCATGTGATATCACAGTCCTTATACCAATCAACAGACTCTGGAGATACTTCAGTCAGTTTGTATTTGAGCTTGGTCCATTTTCTCCACGATAGGTTCTCGAGACGCGTAACGTCCGTGCTCTGTGGGATGAATGTCTCGTTGACACGTGCTTGGTGCACAAGCTTCCAGCAGTTGTGTAGTTGAATCTCGTTGAATTCAAACTGGAAGTAGTCAATAGCTGCAAAATCGGTGGCGAGGGCACTGCTGGAGGAGCTGAGGTTGGTGGTGCTCTTGATGAGTGCGTTGTACTGGTCGTCGTATGAGTACCGCATTTCCTAAATGTGTGTGTGTATGTGTCAAGGGGTGTGGTGCTAGTACGGCAGTCCAAAAGCAGTAGAAAGCACTAAGGGGGATAGGCGACCTTGATATACTCCAAGAGATGAGGGTCCCTCCCCAGGAGGAAGCGGGTCCGAGAGGCATTTATATCTCAGAGGGTTCGCTCAAGCTTTTTTCCGGGCGCTGACGGCGTGCATCCGCTTGCAGATGAGGAATTCCCGGGGAGCTCCTCAAGGGCCGAAGGAAGTTTTTCTTGGACTTGCTCTCTCCTTCGGCACCGCGGAACTTGTTATCCTGTTTGCTGGTTGATGATGGAGTCCTTGATACATTGCACTCTAAAGATTATTGGGGATTACTGGGAGGTGTGAGGATATCGACCCGAGGCGCCCCCGAGTTCCAACCTCCGCATATTGTGGGGCCAGCTTCCCTGCCCGCTGAGTCGCCTAGTCCGCTTCTACGAGTCATCGGCCTACAACCCACGCGCTATACGGGAGTCACACTGATTCATTCTCTGGGGAGGCGCAAGAGGGCCCACTTTGCCCCGAGAACTTGCCGTAGAACCACAACTGCCCAACTGCCAACCTGAAAGTTCCATACACACACACCCCTCAGTTCCATTGCCTCACCCCATGTGCCGAAAAGAAATCTCGGGGGCAGCAACAAAACGGCGAACATTCCATCCTTTCCCACAACAACGATTCCACCGAGAGAACTGATGCTTCCAAGAGCCCCCCCCACATAGCCGAACTCATCACTCGAGTCGACCACACACACTGCCAAATGACTCCCCGAGAGAGCGCAGCCGGAAACAGCCACGATAAGACTGGGGCGCACGACCAAATTCTCGCGCGCTGAAATCTGGGGCAGTTTAGCGCCTACCGGAGCACCGCACACGCATGACACCAAACGTACTCGATAAGCCAAAATCCAGATAAACAGATTACGACACTAATTTGGGGGATCGCTTACCCCAAGGTACACTATCTGTCAACTACATCTTGCATCTGTGCCGGACCCCCGGAGTCATGGGAGAAATGTGTCTGCCCCGGACTTAGGAGTTAAGAGGGTTTTAGCATGTGTTGCCTCACGACCCCAAATAGCAGCCACCATGTCAATTGTATACAGCGGGCCCCCACAACAGAGCTTAGATTTCATAGCATTTTGTGGCAAATTCATTTAAACATAAGTCGCTGGACATATGAGTGAGGGGTACCTAGCTCTACTATCCTCCGAGTTCGGGGCCTGGAGGTTACTGGGGCCGGTCTGATAGCGGATTATAGCTTAGACTTTCACCTTTAACTCTGATACCGAAATGGTACTGGCTGCACCCCCACAACGAGTTCAATGATGTAAGAACAACTGAACACTAAACTACAGCAATCAAAGTCACAAACCAGCTTCGAGGTCACGTAGATGGCATGGTAGTCATTGAGGGGTCACATTCAAACCTCAAGGACACCCATGTTCTTAATCACCGATCGCAGGCAGTATGTGTCATCTAGACCCAGATCCCCATGCACCATGCGACCAATAAGTACAATCGCAAATCGGTGTAATTGAAATTTTGGACCCACCCGAAGGGGGCTGCAATCTTGCATCGGAAGTGATCCACACCTGTCAAAATTCATCGTAAGCTGGATGTGTCACATACCCATTATATACCCATGCAGTTTCAAGTGATAACAACATGGAATTTCCGGGATCTTAATCCTGGTACGCTTGAACCAGATATTACAACCTTCAGCTTCCACTATACTGTATACCCTCCCGGGGCCCCCAAAGGTGTAGCCCATGTGGTGGCGGGTCAAGTAGCACGCTCCACATACGCACACCGGATCTTGCACCTTTTGGATGGCCCACACGGCTTTCTGATATAGATACCAGGTGCCTATTAACAAAAAACCAAAT
Source organism: Petasospora easanensis (assembly GCA_030580135.1). Lineage (NCBI taxonomy): Eukaryota > Fungi > Ascomycota > Saccharomycetes > Phaffomycetales > Wickerhamomycetaceae > Petasospora > Petasospora easanensis. The sequence goes on along the minus strand of JAKTSI010000001.1, from coordinate 233,277 downwards.
TAGCCGCGCTTGCACTTGGGTCCTGGGACCCTCACTGCCTCAGAGACTATCCGACCATTAATGATTAGGCCCTGTGGACTGCCCTACTCAACTTGCCCAATGCCACTAGTTTCAGTTGTCCGTTCGTCCAATAAAGTGCTCCCCGCCAACGGCTCAAACTCTTTTCTTTTCCCCATCGACGTTAAAACCTTCTTTCGGGGACCTGGGCGCAGAGGGATATCTTCCTATTTCGGGAGTTTTGGAATCTTTTTCGGATTCTTTTCCAACTTTTAGCCGCAAGCGCGAAAAACGCCAGTGAAGCCCTGGATGGAGAGTAGACTCACATTTACACAGCCGGACCAGGAATTCCGCGCCTTTCGACGATCGCGCGCGCCTCTCATAAAAATTTTTCAAACTTTTCACTCTTCACTCACCCACCCTCCCTAGAGAATCTCCAACTACTAACAAAAGCAACAGTTTGCAATGTCTCACAGAAAGTACGAAGCACCACGTCACGGTCACTTGGGTTTCCTCCCAAGAAAGAGAGCTGCCTCCATCAGAGGTAGAGTGAAAGCTTTCCCAAAGGATGACAAGTCCAAGCCAGTCCACTTGACCGCCTTCCTCGGTTACAAGGCTGGTATGACCACCATCGTCCGTGACTTGGACCGTCCAGGTTCCAAGATGCACAAGCGTGAGGTCGTCGAGGCCGTCTCCGTCGTTGACACCCCACCAGTCGTTGTTGTCGGTGTTGTCGGTTACGTCGAGACCCCAAGAGGTTTGAGATCTTTGACCACTGTCTGGGCCGAGCACTTGTCCGATGAGGTCAAGAGACGCTTCTACAAGAACTGGTACAAGTCTAAGAAGAAAGCCTTCACCAAGTACGCTGCTAAGTACTCTGCTCAGAACGGTGAGCAGGTTGAGCGTGAGTTGGCTAGAATCCAGAAGTACGCTACTGTTGTCAGAGTTTTGGTTCACACTCAGATCAAGAAGACCCCATTGGCTCAGAAGAAGGCTCACTTGGCTGAGATCCAGATCAACGGTGGTTCCATCGCCGACAAGGTTGCTTGGGCTAAGGAGCACTTTGAGAAGACTGTCGCTGTCGACTCTGTCATTGAGCAGAACGAGATGATCGATGTCATTGCCGTCACCAAGGGTCACGGTTTCGAGGGTGTTACCCACAGATGGGGTACCAAGAAGTTGCCACGTAAGACTCACAGAGGTTTGCGTAAGGTTGCTTGTATTGGTGCTTGGCACCCAGCCCACGTCAACTGGACTGTTGCCCGTGCTGGTCAGAGAGGTTACCACTCCAGAACCTCTATCAACCACAAGGTTTACAGAGTTGGTAAGGGTGAGGATGAGTCTAACGGTGCTACCGAGTTCGACCGTACCAAGAAGACCATCACCCCACTCGGTGGTTTCGTCAGATACGGTGAGGTCAAGAACGACTTCGTCATCGTTAAGGGTTCTATCCCAGGTACCAGAAAGAGAATTGTTACTCTTAGAAAGTCCCTCTACACCCACACTTCCAGAAGAGCTTTGGAGGAGGTCTCCCTCAAGTGGATCGACACTGCTTCCAAGTTCGGTAAGGGTAGATTCCAGACCAAGGCTGAGAAGTCTGCTTTCTTGGGTACCCTCAAGAAGGACATCTAAATTTCTTGACTGTGTGAACAAAACGGAAATTAGGATGATGAGATTGGATTTGTTGTTGAAGTTTTAGATTTTTTGTCTATACGTGATCATTAATATGGATGAATTAAACCCCTTCTCTTAAACACAAATTGTAGAAGCTCTCTCCCTGTGTGTGCGCGCCTTCATGTACAACTAGTGCATCGCAGCCAGTGTCCACTGTCATGGAAAGACCATAGCGCACTATTCCACTAAGTTATTGAATGTGTTTAAAATCATCATTGCATAAAACTAATTCTAGGATACAAGTGCAATAGATCACATAAGGAAGGTTAGGCCAAGAGCCAGCGTGGGAACCCATCCTTGAAAGCGACCACAATGAAGGTTTGAAACAGAAGCCAGTCCAAACCTGAGCGAAATCAAACTATACGGAAGCAGAAAGCAGACAAAGAAAGAAAAAAAGAAAGACAAAAACGCAAAACCGGAAACCAACATAAGAACTCATATTATCATAACAATATCAAAGATTGTGTATGCCCACGATCAAATCACAAGCTGCGACGAATCATTTTGATCAAGGCACTTCTAGCATCGTAATCCATACCATCATCATCTTCATCAACCATGAGACCCTCTTCACTAGTAGTACTCAAATCTTCAGTGAAGTTGAACTCTTCTTGGTGGGGAGGGGTATGAATCGTCTCAAATCCAAGCTCATCGCTGATGCTGTTGAAGAAAGGATCGTTGGTAACTCTTGAAGGCTCAATGAAGATTCCCATATCATTGCTGGATTTGAGAGTTGGTACACTAGACAATGATGAAGATCTTCCAAAGTTCATTGATGGATGTGGAATGCTGGCAAGTGATTGGTGTCTAGTGAGCTTTGGTGTGGACTTGACAGGGGATTCGAGAGTTGGTTTCACATCAACGGCAATCTTCACTTTGGTAACTCTGGCCTGACCAAACTCGTCAATGCTGAAACTTACTCTATATTGTGCCATAGAATCCGCTTCTTCCAACGGACTAGATGGCAAAACATCAGTGTTTTTGTCTGTGAGTGGTGAGGATTCAGCGTTCTTTGGAGAGATGTCCTTATCCACATCCTTTCTGCCAAGATCAATCGGCTTCAACTGGAGTCTCATTGGGCTAGATGCCAGAATAGATGTTCCAGGGGAGGATTGGTTGGCGTAGTATCCGTGGTACAGTGGTGATGAACGCATGATGGACGAGAAGCAAGAAGAACCCATAGAGTTTGGAGTCATAGGAGAAGAAGACAGAGGAACAGAGGATGGAGGATTCATCTTTGCTGGGAAGGATTCAGTGTTCTTCTGGACTTCTTTTGGAACTCTAGTCTTGTTAATCTCCTTGATTTTGGATGCACTGATTGGAGAGGAAAGCAATAAAGTTGGATTCACAGAGCTCATAGAAGACTCTGGAATAGAATCTTGTGTTAGAGATTGGATATTGTTTTGTGTTGAGAGAGAGATCTTTGGAGGCAGGATGGAGTAAAAGTTTGGAGTAGAAACTTTCTTGTTCTTATGACTGGTCTTTGAAGCATTTGGTGACAAAACTCTCTTCTTGCGGCCACCATCCAGTTGTAAAAGAGTACCACCCTTTGGAGAAGGGTTCATCTTGTGTGCAAGGGGAGAACCATCACTGTTTCTTTTGCTTAGCGGAGAAACTCTCATGACGGAGACGCCAGGCTTTGGGGTTCCTTGTTTCACAACAGCGGCAGAGAGGTGCTCAGGGTTGGAGTTGAGAGCAATGACAGCGGACTTGGGAGCTCTACCGCGGCGCTTTGGAGTTGGCGTTTCAGTAACTGGCGATTCATGAAGTCGGTCTGACTTCGTTGACCTAGGTGTCATCATCATCTGGAATGAGGTACTGATGTTAAGTGTTAGTATATGCTTCAAACTTGTGGTGGCAGAAGGGATCTTTGCTACGGCGGCAAGGAGATGGAACTTACTTCATATTTCTAGATGTTGTTGTGTGACGGTGGGAGAGTTGAGCGGACCAGCAGAGGTGGGGGCTGTACACTTCCTTTTAGGACCTTTGAGTGTGTCTGATACAGAATATGCCCAGTTGCTAAAAGGAAACTTGGAGGTGCAACGATGAGATCCGAACCTTTGGAAGGAATGATTTTTTCAAAGGGAATGAGATCAGATGTGGAGTCGTTTGGGAGATTATCTTCGCTGGAGAAACGTGTGTGCTTATATCTAAATCGGTCGATGAGTGACAGTGAGAAGGTGTCAAGTGATTCTCTTGTTTCAGAACTAAAAAAAAGCCCATCAACTGCCCACAAAGGGTAAATCACTCGCAGGTCTCATCCACGCCTTCGACGCGTCGCCCGCCCGCGCAGAAATGGCAGGGACGCGGTACGGGCAACACTAACTTCCGCATCGGGAAGTTGAGCTGCTACATATAGCCGTTGACGCGTTTGTAGGCTTCAGCACGCCTTATTGGTGGAATAATGGAGGCGTTAGAGTTTCTTTCACAATCAAACATTTATAATTCGAAAGGAGGGAGTTATAGGGAGAATTATAGCTCTAAGATCAAGTATGCTTGGTCAGTTTGCACGTGCTGTCATTGTGTCTGTAAATCGCCAGGCATGAAGGCTGTGCTTGATTAAGTGATGATCAGATCACACATGACCTCATACTTCTCATGATTTCTCAATTGTCTAAAGGAGTTGCTGATTTACACATCAGTAGCTGCGTACAGTGTGATTGGAAGATTTTGGAAGTAATACATTCTTGAATCAGTGTACAATTTTGTAACTTTGATGTCCGTATCATCGTCCCGCAATTAATTGTAGAGAATAATTAAGGATGCTGATCGATTCATAATAGCAACGTCCTCCAGAGTCTAGATATTTGAAGTGGTAAGGGACCCGGCTTTCGAAACAAGCTCACTCAATGAGGCTGGAAAGGAACAATAACGTGGAAACAGCAATAACAATGAAACAAGTGAAGTGAAGTAAAAGGACATAGAAACAGAAAAGTCAGTGCCTAAACAGAGACACAACTCATAAGACATTTAACAAAGCAACAAATGTGGGCATAGTTAGCAGAGCGTCATGGCAGAGATAAAAGCTTGTCTATGCAAGAAATGATCCCGAGTCGTGCGCTGATTTCACAGTAATGACCTCAGAGTCATTCAACCCAATTGAAATTGGTGTATCATATGGGTTAATTACTTGTCCATCTATCTCGAACTTGCAAAGAGATAGAGGAACATTAGCGGATTTGCAGAATAGATTCATGGCCTTCTTGAATTTGGCATCTCGTTTGATCGAAAAGAATAGACGTTGTCTGCAACCCACAAACCCGATTTTCAGCTTTTCACCGCTGTGACCAGCCATTGTGATAATGAAGCTGTGCTTTGTAAGAGTATATGTCAGGTGATCGGTTGAGGATTGATGCTGATGCTCGTGAAAGAATGGAGGACCAGCACTAGCGTATTAAATCCAATTAAGGACGGTGATGGAGCACACAGGCTAATGGGATGACAATGAAGGGTCACAGGATGTTCTAATCGGAACGCGTGGGTGTTTGTGTATTCAGTACATCCCTTTCGTTTTCCTTGTTTTCTTTCTGAGTTGGCGTTGAAGTCGCGACTCACCGGTTAGGTTTGGCCTATCTCTCTCCCTTTGTCTTCTGCCGGGGGAATGGTTCATTAAGTGCTCTAAATGATTAGTCTTGACTTTATCATTTATCGTTTATCTGTTAATTGTTATCTGGTATAGCGTGGAAATTCCACGCGAGTTCGTTTTGAATAGTTAATACTAGCATGATCCCGCATATGCGTACAATGCACAGGTCTCGTACCTACACCTCGATTCCCGTGTTTGTGGTTATAAACGTTCATTCATATGATCAATTACAATTCGTATAGCCCCATGATATATATCTCCGCAGTTATAGGATCAAGGGTTTGCCCTTTCATCAAGCCGTGCCTCGATGGTACAAGACTGTTTGAACCCAAGCTTCGCTGCTGTCGTGTTAGTATCAATGCGCTTGCCTTCATAATAAAAGTGTACCCTAGGTGGCATTTTGTTTGAATGGCAATATCTCTTCAGTGCTTTCTTGAGCCTGCTGTGGACGTTGACACGATAGCAAGCCGTTTGTTTCCCCTGACCGGTGAGGTCCTTAATCATGAACTCGATCTTGTAAATCACTTGCGCCTCAATCACGTTCTCCTTTAGCTCATTAGCCCCTATAGCAGATGGGGTATCTTCCGCAAACACTGGCTGTTTTCTGAATGTGTAAGTGATAGTTGGCTCAAGTGATGTTTGTGCTCCTTTGGAAAGTGATTCTCGGAACTTGACGAACATAGTCGAAAACGCCTCAGTCTCAGGGCATTCGAAGGGTTGATCCTTCTGCCCTTCAATGTCTGAACGAAATATGAATTTATAGACTGTAGCTGGGTTGAGTTTTCTTCTTTTTGGTGAATTTTCGTCTGTCCTTGTATGAGATATTAATTGAACATCATCATCCCCTTCCTGTTCAATTGCAGGTTGCTCGTTTGAGTAAGGGTCTAGAGACAATAAAGATCCAGATAGTACACCTTCTGTTTGCTCAGTAATACGGGTCCCTCCCTCCAGTACAGTATGTTGCTCACTCTCTGGCTTTTTGTGCGCCTGAATCTCATTCTGTGCTGAATCTGTATTGACTCTTGGAGCGGCAGGTAACAGCCCAGTTGGCTTTCCAGCGGTAGCTTGTTCAGTTGATGTACTAGTAGCAGGAGCAAGATTATCAGGTGTGTTCAAGTCTGCAGGTTTGCTCGTGGTCTTGGATACAGAAGTCGGTTCTTGTGTCTTGTTTGACTCCTTGCTGGTAGTTTCAGGAGTTTTCCCTTGAGGTGTAGGTTCAATGGTTGCTCCTGAAGAATGTTGTTCATCAGTTACTTGAGAAGGTTCCTGCAACATATCACTAGCCTCGTGCCATACCACGCCGTCTTGATCTGAATCCGGTGCCGAATCGCCCTTTGGTGATGTGTCGACTTCCCGTGTTGGAGCTCGAGATGTTTGTTGTTGGTTTCCAGGAGGGAGCTCAACAGATGTCGATTGATCGTTACTGTCATCAAGAACAATCGGATCATCCATTGTAATACCAGGTGAATCAAGCTCTGGATCATCATGAGTAGTCATTGCTTGATCATCGTTGTCCTTCACTTGTGAACTCATTATTTCGAGCTTGACGCGTCGTAGATCATCCGAATCCATATCCTCATCATTCTCGCCTTCATCCTCGAAACCCTGGGGTTCATCAAGTATTTCAGGAATTGGAAGTACTCCAGATTGGCCACTGGACACAGGTGTAACGTCACTGACTTCAATGACATGGTCTAGATACCCCATATCCCAAAGCTTTACGCTTGTAGTCTCATCTGAGAGATCAACAACAACATCTTTGTAGCAAAGTCCATAGTTCTCAAGGCTGACTGTGAGTTTGATAAGACTTTTACCATGCAGGGATTTTAGGTCATCGATGCTTCGTATCATGTCCTTACACAATGTGGAGAGTTTTGAACTGGCAACAAGTCTGAGGGGCACGTACGTCTTCCCTGACTCTTTATGCCGTAACGTGATACTGATGGGAGAATACCGAGAATGGTAGAGTGAGTGTAGTTTCTCAAGTGCTGCATCTGAAGCAGATATCTTCTCACTTAAAGACATTGACGTTTGGGTTGTAGTCTTGATGTGTTTGCCGAGTGAGTGACTTGTAGAAGAAGAGAAGCGCCCTTTATTTTGCGCGAGAAGGAGTAGGGGGGCTGCCCCAGAGAAGTGTGCTACCCAAAAGTAAGGAGCCGTTAATATTACAATTATGAGATTTATGAGTGTCAAACTATCCATTTGGGTCTATTATACATGATTGAAACCAAATAACTCCTTATTTATCCCGTTTTGTTATGCCCGTGGTGCGTATTCACCACTTCTCCTCTGGGTCTTTCTTGAACTCTTCGTAGGCAGCAAAGTTGAACAGAGAGATTTCGGTCTCGTTGTCTGAAAGGTTGTTAGTAATCTGTTCTTGTAGATATCCTTGACCTGTTATACATACCAACACCAAACTGATGTAATGACTTGTCTGATTTCAAGTCCAAAAGCCAATCCTCGTCATGCTCAAAGTTTATCACCAAGTTCATCGTCTTAGAACCGTGTGCATGTGTGTAGATCTTAAGAGAATCATAATCAACATTTCTGTATGGTCTGTAAGCACCTTCAGTGTTGATTTTCTTGGTGATCTCGTCAAACAAGTCCTTAGGTGTCTTTCCTGCAATGTCGTAGTCGTGGAGAACAATGTTCTTGACATTTCTGTATGGGAAGGACTTAATGACCCTGATGGTAATCACGGACTGAGAGAGTGGCTTTACGGTGGATGTGAGTGGTTCAAATTCTGACATATTGATGATCTGAGAATACCGGAAGATGTCACAGAGGAGGAAGCAAGTCTGGATCGTATGCCTTTAAAGAGCAGAAAGAAACTCCATCGGCCTTCTGGAAAGATTTTCTTCGGGGCTCGCGGGATCCCGCAGTTACCTCATCACAGAGATACAACGATGACAGGATCTTTCGGTAGTTATGTGTTCTGTGGCTCATAAAAGACATTAAGTTGTTTATTCTTGTCCTGATTCTATAATTCTGGTTTCATATGTCGTAATCGCCAGTCTTCCTGTTCAAGCGCCGTGTCGGGATGTTGGTGGTCTCCGGGTTGAGTGGTCATGGCACTTTGATATCCCCTTTCTTGGTGTATATGTGGGCCCAACACTATCACAGACCATATACTGGCAGTATTGCAATCCTTTCCAAGTTTGATTCTGGCCTAGTCACTTGCTCTTGCGAACATGTAGGCGTTCTTGAGTCATTTGTAAGTTGAAGTCTCCGTGTACTCCTAAGCTCTCAGAGCAATGTTATGCTGTATCATCTGGTAGTGAGGGAGAGTCATGTTTCTTCTTCTCTTGGATAACTTTATCCAGAGTTGTGATCTGGGCGTCCAACTTGGTGATAGTCTTGCCATTGTAGAGCTCACGCAATTCATCGTATTGTTCTGTCAACTTTCGTAGAGGCTCAGTGAAGCGCTTGAGCTGGCCAGCAAGCATTGTGTAGGGACTCTCTTCAGTCATTTTAAGCCTCTGTCAATCAATTTTGAAGATGATTTTATTGTTGTTATGGCACGTTAAGGAAGTGAAGACCAACGCGTCCCGAAACTTTTACGCGTCTTCTCGCGCTTGCTAAACCTCCTCTACACATATTACAATTTACAACTACGACTCATAATCCATGTTCATAACGTCGTTAAATTGTTCGTCACACATCTAACACATCCAAAAATAGCTTCATCCACTTCAAAATCTCTTCAAAATCCTTATCAGTGATCTCAACGAGACTCTTGAACTTGTAGCTCATCGCTTTGTAACAGATTTCTGCCACTTCAGTCTGATTAGCTCGAGGCTTGCCCTCCATTGCCTTTTTAACTTCGCTGCTGATAATCTTTCTGAACTCTTGTCTTGTTCGTTTCAAACGGGCCTGTTGTTGCTGGAGCTCAGCTTCAGCTTGACGCTTGGCAGAGAGGTTCTGGAACGTGTTCACACGTTGCTTCAGAAGTGTATCCATTAGCTCTTCTTTGCACTGCTCATCGATAAAATGTGGTTTATCTGTCGTCTCTTCTCGTGATATGATCGATGTAATGTTACTGATGTTTAGTTCCAGGATGATGCACTTCACAGAGGGCTTCGAGTCCTGAACCTCAGTGTAAAAGAGAAGATAGACACCGGGCGTTGATCCAAGCTTCGTAAGCAAAGCGTTGTGCGATACCTCAGATGTGGTATCAGAGTGGTTCAAAATCGTTTGGAATACGAGTTGTGTTGTTTCATTAGTGGTATATCTGGTGCAAAGTTAGCCCTTAGACCCGTGTTTGATAGATAGTGAGATACTTACACTGAGTACGGTTTGTCAACGATGCTCCATATGGGTGTATATGCCGGATCAACAACCCCCACAAGTTTCAGTGGCTGCTTTAATGAGTTTATGTGTTCGTTAACAATCTTACTCCTACTTGTCCATATCTCGACATCTAGATTCCATTGTTAGTAATCGTGATAGGTGCCACCGCGAGGTTTAACAAGCTGGCTACTCACCATCCAGAGCTTTCCCGGCTGGAGAAAAACCACCTAGAATCCTTTCATCTGCTCCAATTACCTGGACACTCTTTAGGAGCCGTTCGTCCATCGCTTTACCTCTTTTCTTCAGCAGCTCGTGACGTATCAGCAGCAACGCACCTGCAGCGGCCCAGCGATTCTTTTGAAAACGGCCAACGGAAAAAATTCATCAAGCGCCATACAGCCACCTCACCCATCACCATTAAACACCAACCAGTGGCAACGCCATCATCATCTACAGGCCTGTTTGAGTGAGCCTTGATCTTCTCAGACTCTCCTCAACCCGCCATATCCTTTTTCAAGCGCCCTTAGTCGCCTCATAAACAGCTGTTTTGCAGCACTTCGTTCCCCTTCCTCCACCCCAGCCTAGGGCAAACATCAACATGGCTACATACCAGAAAGCTGAAAGAGTCTATTCTATCTCCAGAGTCTACGCTGATGCTAACGAGCGTAGGCCTCGTGAGTATTGGGACTATGAAAATGGCTTCACTATTGAATGGGGTAACATCTCTAACTATGAGATTGTCTCCAAGATTGGCCGTGGAAAGTATTCAGAGGTTTTCATGGGTGTCAACATCGTTAATAACCAGCCATGTGTTATTAAGGTTCTGAAGCCAGTGAAGATTAAGAAGATCTACAGAGAAGTGAAGATTCTCCAGAACCTCACTGGTGGACCAAACATCATTGGTCTCTTGGACCTGGTCAGAGATCAACACTCTAAAATCCCAGCATTAATCTTTGAAGAAGTGAAGAACGTTGACTTCAGAACACTCTATTCCAAGTTCAAGAAGCCAGATATTCAATACTACTTCACTCAGCTCCTTACTGCCCTTGATTATTCTCATTCCATGGGTATCATTCACAGAGACGTCAAGCCACAGAACATCATGATAGATCCATTCCAGAGAAAGTTGCGTCTCATTGATTGGGGTTTGGCCGAGTTCTACCATCCAAAAGTTGATTACAACGTCCGTGTTGCTTCCAGATACCACAAAGGCCCTGAACTTCTTGTTAACTGCAACCAGTACGACTACTCTCTTGACTTGTGGTCCGTCGGAGCCATGATTGCCGCCATCGTCTTCAAGAAAGAGCCATTCTTCAGAGGTGACTCTAACTTTGATCAGTTAGTTAAGATTGTGGACGTTCTTGGAACTGATGATTTGTTTAAGTACTTGAACAGATATGGACTCAAGCTCTCTAAGGAGTACACCGCCGTCCTCGGTAAGGACCCAGCTGAAGGTGATAAGGATCGACAACATTACAGGGTAAGAAAGCCATGGCGTGCATTCATCACGGAGGCTAACAGAGCCCTCGCTGATGATGACGATGTTATTGACTTGATTGACCACTTGGTGAGATATGACCACCAGGAAAGACTTACAGCTAAGGAGGCTCTTGCTCATCCATTCTTTAAGTGCACATCACCTAAGTAATGGACTTCCCAACACGTACACTAATTTGATTTTTCCCTTTGGGTTTCAAGATTTATGACATCCAAAGAGTGGCCACGTTTAATGCTATCTTTTCTTCTCCTTTATCTATCGCCCTTATTTTTGTTGTTTTGACTTCTATGTCGCTCTTTCTCTCACGTTCAACGTTTAATGCTACTGGTTTCTTGCTGCTTGTACTATCATTTTAGGGTACAACTACGACTTTTTGCATACATCATTATATATTAATACTATACTGTCTATTAGTACCAATCAATAACGTTTATAGCTCACTCCTAGATGAAGTACAACCGCGTTCTTCTTCTCTCAATCATGGTCTGTGCGCCCAACCTTTGAGACCCCTTAGTGTATGCTTGAGCACACTGCTCACAATGAACAGCACCATTGATGGAAAGATAATCGCTCACAATTTGCACAGAGCACTGGGTACACTTCAAGCAATCCACATGGTAACGGTCCATGGCATCATTCTCCAAGCACTTGCCCACAATTCCTGTTCCACAAACTTGACATAACGACTTGTTGGCCAAGTGGTAGTGGTACTCACAATATGGTTCGTCTTCAAACACAAAGCAACTGATGTTCTTGTTGAACTTAACGTCACACAGCGTGCATGTGAAGCAAGGTCTGTGCCATTGTCCAGAGAGCTCACCAGACTTGGAGTAAATTGGTTTCGTAGAGATGTCAAGGCCACATTTACGACAAGGACCTTCACCTGGTGGGAACTTTGGTTTAGTCTGCTTCTGGAAATGAAGTGGCTCAATATCTTCTTCGAGCTTTGAAGAGTGGAAACTTGGAGCTGGAGATTCAGAAGGTTGTCTTTGCATAGGTGATGCCTTCCAAGAAGAGTTTGAGATGGATTTGCTATGACTTGAAGGACTGTGCTCATCACTAGTAGACAATTCTTTAATAGAATGTTGTCTGATGTGCAATGGTTCTGAATGAATATCCTTTGATGCAGGCCAACCATTGGCCTTGTCCTCCGTGAAGTCAAATGAGTTCTTAGAGAACGCCTGAGAATGAGTTGCAGAGTTCATTGTCAAGTTCTCCAATTGGTTCTCAACTTCTTCAAAGACTGTAGCAGTGGAATCATAATCATACTCCTTGTCGTCATTGAAAGACGGAGGTTCATCATAATCACCACTTGTGACTGGGGATTCGGCCAGCGGTTCCTCTGGAGAGAACTCGTTGATATACACAGAGCTGGCAGTACTGGCTCTGAATGCGTTGCTTCCCACTTTTGGCGGTGAGAACTGAGATCCAGTTAAGTTTCCATCAGCATCATTGAACGTGAATGATGGAATGGTGGTATGTTGAGCAGCAGGAGCTGGAAGCGCAGACTGTGCAGCAGCATCCTTCTGGAGCTTCTCAATCTGTTGCATGCTTGGTTGTTCTGAATGTCTTTGATTTGGATCTGGAGAAAGAATTGCACTTCTCATAGACTCATCATCGGACTCATCTTCCGAAGACAAGTTCAACTCATCATCATCACTTTCCGAGTCAGATAGGTTCTTCTTCGTACCTGGAGTATGTTTGGTGGTGCCAGTAGACTGATTCGTGAAGTCAAAGCTGTAGTCAGCATCCATGCAACTATCATTAAGCTGTGTACCTGTAGAATTCTGAATGGATTTTGGTTGTTGTGATTGGATGAGTGGTTGTGAAGGTTTCTGCTCATATGGATTGGTAAATGGCTTCTGTTGGTATGTATTACCAGCTGGCTGTTGTTGGTATGGATGACCAGTTGACTGCTGTTGGTATGCATTGACAGACGGTTTCTGGTATGGGTTGGCAACTTGTTGCTGTTGGTATGGATTGGCGATTGGCTGTTGTTGGTAGGTGTTGGCAACTGGTTGTTGATGGTATGGGTTAGCAGTAGGCTGTTGCTGGTAAGGGTTGAACTGTTGCTTGTCTTCATATGAGTTATTGCCAAATCTTGAAGCATAAGGTTGTACTCTTGGTGGGAATGAAGCACCAGGAAGGTCTCTATCGTTGTTGTAGTTGTGCATGTTGTTGTTGGTGTCCGGGAATGGCTTCCCTGAAGTAGCACTACTTGACTCCGAATCAAAAGACTTTAGCGTTTTTGAATCAGCCAAAGAATCCGCAGACTGGTTAAATTTGAATGAAGAAGAAGGAAGTGGTGGTGCTGTTACACCGGCAATGATACCGGTTGGAACCGTTTGCGGAATGACACTACCTGAGACACCCAGGGTTCTTGGAGCTTGAACTGTGTTGAATGAGGATACTGAACCGTTGGTACCCTTCTTCAGGCTTGAGTTGGATTCTGAGTCTGCAGTTGTTTTGGAGAAAGACTGTGTGCTCATGTAAATGCTCTCAGGAACGTCTTGCCCTGAAGAAACTGTACTGGAGCTGCCAAGATCAAACTTAGAAGATGTGGCACTCTGTGGGGGATACCTCTGAGAATTGACTTCAAATTTGGAGGACGTGGTACTTGCAGGAGCTGTAGATAAAGATGCTGTAGAGGATCTTCCACCATTTGGAACTTGGTCAGATCTGTTAAAGGAGAATCCAGATTCTGTCGCGGTTTGCGCTGGACGTGCCGCATGCTGAACGGACATAGGCTCTATCCTGCCAATAGGAGCTGTGGCTGCTGATTTTGGCGTTTGTAAACTTCTTTTGTCGGGGCTCTCTGATTTGTCGCTGTTGTAAGAGTTTGCCAGTTTTGCGTCTATTTTGAGGTCTGGGACTGGAGGAACTGGAGCATTTCGAGCCGATGTAGAGGATGAGTGACTGCCTGGAGAGAAAAACTCGGACACATTTCTCTTCGAAGGAAGTGGTGTTGATCCATTAGATCTCGAGCCAGAAGGTATAACACTCGTTGACTGCGAGCGGAATCCGCTCTGGTGTGTTATTCTGGGTGTACTGGCTGATGAAGCAGAACGTTGTCCTGGTTCTGGCTTGTACACGTCAAAGCCTGCTCTCTCATAGACAGACTTAAAGTTCCTTTGGTGTTGTGGTGCAATGGATGGGAAACGACTGTTTGGGATCTTTGCAATACCAGTTGGATTCTGTGCAATAGTATCAGGAAGCGTCCTGAAGTAGGACGGCTTCTTACGATGTGTGTCCTGTGCGTAGCTCATTCTCGTGTATCCACCGTGTTCCTGCGACGCGTTGGCGAGTTGGTTTATTGCAATTGAGCAAGTGTGTTGTGGAGTGGTGGGAACGCAGACGAAAGTAAACAAACACAACAGCTTCGGTGAAAAGACGTGTCCTGGTGTGTATTTTTAGCAAGGCTTGGGCTACGCGTCTCGCTCTGTTGACCTTTTTTTCCCAGCCTCGCGGCCCCGCCTATTGTGGATCTAGCGGTGGCCCTACCAGAATAATACGCGCTCAATGGTTCAGCCGCCTAGATGAGACCTCCTTTTAGATAAGGTTACCCTTTAGAACAAAGACTCCAGACAATGTTACGTGTAATCTGTGCCATTGATAACGGAGGGAGTGGCTCCAAAGTTTCAGCCCTCTCTCTTAATTCACAGCTTCGTTTGTAAAGTTGGCACACGCAAGGAGAGGCTCATTGCCCAGTGATGGTTGCCCTGTGATCTCTGGTATACCTTCCCTGTTTGCCTGCAAAATATGAGAAAATTTGTACATCCAGATACTACTAGAAGTATTCAGAAATTCAGGTAGTTCTTGGAAGACCAAGTATCAGCCCAAAGTAATGTTGAGCAATGAACATGCTATGCCTCCAGAAGATCGCGTCAGGGTGGACAGTGGACACGCGTTCATAAACAGCTCCGTATAAAGTTCATCATATATGGCCATCTTCTCCTCCAGCATCACACCGCCATCTGTTTATCGTTTATCAACGTTTGCTGTGAATACGTCATCATTTAAAACAAACTCCTTGCAAGATCCACTAGGGTACAATAATTCCCTATAGTGCTGAGTGAAGAAATATGCACACATATTATAATGAGCGGTGAATTACCCCGTTGGGGCCTTTTACACTGTTACCCCATCAACCCATGCCACAATGTGCGGCCACTTAACATTAATCAGCATCTCCTTTCCAAAAATCACATGATCTTTGCAACCACAAAAGTATAAAGGTATCCGGAAGCCGCCACGGGTGGGTCTAAAACGCAGAGCGCAGCTCGTAGCCTCGGGTGGGACGCCCCCACGGGGCGATGAAGAGGGACCCTAATGTGTATGGGGAGGTGCGTAAGGAGTGTACGATTCGATCTATGGGGTTAGATTTGCAGATTTCGTTTGTTTATATGGGTGCAATCAATTTGGTACATCCTGTCCATCAAGTTGGGCACGCTCGTCCATCAAGTTGGGCACGCCGATCCATCAAGTTGGGCAAAGTCACGTGACCTGGCTCATCCAGGAGCCCAGTCCAGTGGGGAGAGCTGGAAGGAGAGTCGGGAACCAAACTCCGGCTTTGTGGCATTGGGCCCAGAAGGCCGTTGGACCCCTGGGGCGAGCCCGAGCACCAGGGGGCGCGCGAACCATAGAAGAGGCCTGACCGGCAAGCCAAGGACGATAACATGCCCACGGGGCGATGAAGAGGGACCCTAATGTGTATGGGGAGGTGCGTAAGGAGTGTACGATTCGATCTATGGGGTTAGATTTGCAGATTTCACGCCGATCCATCAAGTTGGGCAAAGTCACGTGACCTGGCTCATCCATCCTAAGCTTGGGAGGGTTTCCCCACTAACATCTTGGTCAGCCGAAAACCAGTCCCGGGTCTCCGGTGAACTCTTCTGTTACTATCGAGATAGAAAGCTGTACCCAGAATAAAAAGGCATTGAGATACGAGAAAGAAGGCCCAAGTTCCCAAAGGCAAAGATACACAGTAAGTTCCAATAGGGTAAATTTCGCGGAATTGACACATTGATGGCTGATGGCTGATGGCGCGAAGAATAACCGCGGCCGTTTGTTGAGGGGAACTCCCTTGACACATACGGTGACCTGTCAAAGTTCGCCACCTGGTAAACAGCTTCGTTTCGACATCTGTCCTTAATGGAGTCGATGTTGCCACAAGCGATGATGATGGCAACAAAGGTCTCGTCGACAGACTCTACAGATCTGCCTCGCACTGGAGAGTCTATCACTGAGATGCTACTTGACCGATACAAGAGCAAGACAGCTGCTGAAACAGGTTCGGCGCCTCAATTTGAACCACCACTTGAACGTCAAGAAGATCAATCTGGATACAGTCTTCTCAAATCACTTGTTGGGAACACTGCTGGCAGTGTATGGTCCTGGGTGAGCGGAAAATCTGGTGACTTTAGGGAGAAGGAACGGATTCAGAACCTCCTTATGCAGAAGAAGACCGCTATCTCATATCAGGAGTGGCTTTCCGCTTCAGAGGAACTTGACCAGCTGCAGAGTTTTAACAAGTGGAAAGAAGAAAAGGAGTCCACGCTATATGACTACCATCTGATTGAACGAAACCTGCATGATATTCGTGAAGCACGCATGGCTGGTGATTCCAGATGTCTCCTCTACTTGATAAGAACAACTTGGACAAGAAACATTGGAAATATCGGGAATGTTAATCTCTACAGGCATTCGCATACAGGAACTAAGGCACTCATTGAAGAATATTTGAATGAATGTCAACTTGCTTTGGAAGATCTCACGAGGGAAGGAGCTCACGACATTGACGACCGCTACATACTTAGCATGCTCATTCAGACAAGAAAGAACATTGGCAGAACGGCGCTTTTGCTCTCAGGAGGTGGTGCCTTTGGATTATTCCATATTGGTGTTCTTGCTGCTCTTCTTGAAGAGGATGTGCTTCCTCGTATTGTATCAGGGAGCTCCGCTGGAGCTATCGTGGCCAGTATTCTCTGTGTGCACAATAAAGAGGAGATCACCGAACTTATTGGAACAATTGTTGATAAGAATTTTGAAGTTTTTGATGATACTACCAACAAAGAAGGTTTGCTGTTGTGTCTCTCAAGATTCCTCAAATATGGTACATGGTTTGACAGTGCCAACCTAAAGAAGACTATGATAGAATTTCTTGGTCAGTTGACCTTCAGGGAAGCATTCTACAGAACTGGAAAGATCTTGAATATTCCAGTTTCTCCAGCAAGTGTTCATGAACATCCACGTCTTTTGAATTACTTGACTGCTCCTTCCGTATTGATTTGGTCTGCTGTTTGTGCTTCTTGCTCGCTACCTGGTGTCTTCCCATCCTCAACTATCTATGAAAAGAATCCAAAGACTGGTGCAACTCAAGAATGGCATCATCAATCAGTCAAGTTTATGGATGGATCTGTTGATAATGACTTGCCTATCACCAGATTATCAGAAATGTTCAATGTTGATCATATCATTGCCTGTCAAGTGAATCCACATGTTGTTCCATTCTTGAAGCTCTCGGTGACTTGTGTTGGTGGAGAGATTGAGACCGAATACAGTGCCAGATTTAAAACAAAGTTGGGCCAATTATATGAAATCTGGGCAGCTGAAGTTGCACATTACCTCCAGATGTCTGCGGAAATTGGTATCTCCAGAAACTTGTGCACAAAACTGCGCTCTGTTCTTTCACAACAATACTCTGGTGATATCACGATTCTTCCAGAATTTAATGAGGTTATGCGATTTGATAAGATGTTGAGCAATCCGACCCCAGAGTTCCTTCTTCATTATACTATGAAAGGTGCAAGGGCCACTTGGCCAAAGCTTTCCATTATCAAGAATCACTGTGGTCTTGAATTTGCATTGGACCGCGCTATCAAAGCATTGAAAGGAAGAAACTTCAAGGAGTTCAATCAGAGTCTCGCATTAGTGAACTCTCCTTTGTTTGCACCTGAGAATGAAGAAGAAGCACTCAAGCACTATTACAAGAACATGAAGCGTGATGTCAGACAAGATATAATGCAGAAGAATCACTACAGACACAGATCTGAGACTATTACGGTGGGAAAGATGAGAAGTTTGAGACCTGTGAAGTCAAACTTAAGTGTTAATGTTCCAGATGCTCCACCAATGGCAAGATATGCGCCACTTACCTCCAGTCCAGTGGGAAGATATTACAGATCGTACTCTGCATCCAATGAGGAATCAGGCAGTTACTTCTTCCCGAAGAACTACTCGTTGCCTGGGCCAGATGCTCACACATATGGCTTACTTCACCAGCAAGATCCCTATTCTGCAAGACAATCCCCAGTCAAGAGCTCGAAATCATCCATTGCTTTAAGAAAGAATACGGACCCCTTGTCTAACTCGTCCAGTTCAGATCGTCTCTTTATGAACGTCCAAAAACAAAGAGGGGACTACCAGAATGTGGATTATTCAGATGGATTGTTTAGTAGCAGCCCACCAAAACATTCATTCACAGAGAAACTGATTGATCCAATCAAAGTTGACGAGTACTCGGGGTCAGAACACTCCACAATGGGCTAATGCTACACTAATTTATGACTATAGATGGCTGCTTTCTATCGAATTGGCTATTGATGAAATTGATGAATTTAACGGACTATTTATTCATGATTATGCATACGTGACGTTCATTACCGTAGTTTAACTCTAAAATCAATCGGCTCTGAGATTTCTTTCATCTCCATCCTGTGTGTGCAAACTCAAGGCGTCATATTCTTGATCCTCCTCATCATCACGAACACGGGACTCAAAATCACCAGCTGTTGAGGCTGATGGAGGGAGTGCTCCGTCTCTTTCTAACTCTTGTAATCTTGCACTCGTCTTGGTGAACAGAAGCCATCCTGTGAGTGTAAGAGCAACCATTGTAATAACGATCGATAAAATGTCCATGACTCTGTTCTTTGGGTCCTTGTTTTGGCCGATATCCTTAATCTTTGTTCCCACAAAGAGGTACATTACGAGTTTTGGAGAACTGATAATGCTTCCTAGGGCGAAGTTTGTGATTGTAACACCTGGGATCGCAGCAAGTGCACCATTTGTAAGAGAATATGGGAAAGGACAGATACGTATGAGTGCAAGCAACCAGAAACTGTTGTTGTCACGCAAAACTGAGGAGAACGCGTATAGTTTCTTGTTGGATGTGATCAATGTTTGTGCTCTGGCACGAAGGTAGTATCTGAAGAGAAGGAAGGATGCAACTGATCCTGTCACAGATCCAAAAGCAATGATGAACCAACCCTTAAATGTAATTCCATAGAGGATACCAATAGTAGTGTTTACTAATGTGAAACCAATCATAGGTGGGAATGAGATGATAAAGAGAGCACCTCCTAATACAAGAGGCATCCATGGGATATGTTCCCACTCATCAGAGACTCTCACGATAGTATCAAGAATCTCCTCGTGGAATACCACCATAATACCTCCAATCATGGCAAGTATCACCGCTAACACGATTAATGCAAGCTTTCCAAGGCATGACTGTTTCTGCCAAATGGAGAGAAGAGTACGTGATAGCTTAATAGATTCTTCACGGGCGGAAGCCCAAGCCAGCTGGAGGGTAGACTGGTTCTGTTGCGGTATTTGTTCGTCCTCTTCCGGAAGCACAAAGGGATTTTCTTGGGCCATTATGTGTGAGAATGGGGTGTCTAAGGTCTTTCTTGGGTTTTGAATGTTAAGTCGTAGAGCAGCCTGCTATTAGTACGTGTTCAGTGACACCGATGAGCCCCGCGGGCTAATCCACGCGCGAAACTGTGACGCGGTACGGGCCGCACTCACAAAAATAGCCAAATTGTAAAGAATGGCTCAAATAGGTAAATATTCTGAATAGGAATGTCTGTGCGGGAAGCGAAAGACCTCGGCGCGATCGCGGGGCTATCAGCTTTGTGTTCTGTGGAGAGTGGAGAATCTCCCTACAGCAGATTTTTTTTCCTCTCCCACATCCAAAGCTGGACGGAAAACACATTTGTACACTGTTCAAACACGGATATATATTACCGTATGCTCTGCTGACATCGCACACTCACCTCAAAACCTCTCATCTACACACACAACTTGTTAGATGACTTGGCGATACACTCCAGTGGCCATCCACATCGAACTACAGAACGAAGACACCAGCCATGCCGCCGTCAGTGGCATTTTCCTACTCAACACATTGTCGGGACAGCACTACATCCTTGCTATAACAGATATACCCAATGTTGACAAACACAGGTACAAGTTTATGAGCTCCTGGTGCATCGGATCATCATCAGTCAACTGGACCTCCCTTGTCCTCTGTGATTCGAAGAAGTTTACTGAACATCCAAAGGGCCTCCACCACAGATTCTATGAGTTCACACGGGGCCTACAGAATGATGACAGATTTGTATTCAAGCCGACTAATAGCGCCAACCTCACCATTGTTCATCTCCGTATCCCAGCCAATGTCAAGACTGACCTCGCTGCATCATTCTTTGACTCCAATCGACTACAACCATTTACTTTTCTGAGGTCACACAATGTTCCAATCCCTTCAAAGGTGGTTGTTCAATGCTGTCCATTTAGTCTCACGAATGTCGCTATCTTTTCAAATCATAAACTTTATGGATCTGCTGTGTTGAACCTTGGAGGATCTGGATTCCTAAGCGATGTCAAGTACCTGGACGACGTAATTGGCGGTGTCGTATCACTTGATCTACCCAATGGAGGATCCATTGGACTCGTTGGTGGAGCTCTCCATAAATCCAATGGTGATGGTGAATTGTTGTTGGTTGTTTCGTGGGAGACTATTGTTGGTATGTTGAATTACCCAGAGCTACGGTTTGATCCGCTCTCAGTCGGTCGCATTCGGGCTGCAAATACACAGGAGAAGTTTGAGCCGTCTAAATCTGTTGTGAGAATATCCGTTTCTACAGATAAGGGTCGCTTCTGGGGAAGTGGTGTTGTGTTGTCAAACAGCCTAATCGTTACTAACAGTCATGTGATCAAGTCACAAGATAGCAAGCTGATGTCCCTTTCTGTGAGAGTCCCCTTTCAACCCAAACTCACATTAGCGTTATCTGATTTGGCTGTATGTGACTCACCGCTACAAGGTTTTGATCTCTGCTTCCTTCAACTCAAGAAACCTTGTAAGAGCCTCGTTCCAGTGAAGAGATGCCCTATATTTACAGAAAAAGAGACAC
Source organism: Petasospora easanensis (assembly GCA_030580135.1). NCBI lineage: Eukaryota > Fungi > Ascomycota > Saccharomycetes > Phaffomycetales > Wickerhamomycetaceae > Petasospora > Petasospora easanensis. Next base: position 212,039 of record JAKTSI010000001.1, on the reverse strand, counting down.
TTTATGTCGGGCAGGATGTGAAATCCGTTGGCCATGGGCTCTTTTTTGCGCGCGATGAGAACCAGGTGACACCGTTGACTTCTGAGGGCAGAATCAATAATGTGGTTGACATTGATTTGGATGATTCTGGTAGTAAGACACTTTCCATGCTCATAGCATCTGCTGGATGTTGGAATGGGTCGAGTGGTGGAGGACTCTTCAATAAGAACGACGAGCTTATTGGCATCATGACTTCAAACGGGAAGCTTTCTACTGGTGAAGTTATGCCAAACTTTACTCTTGCTATACCAATTAACATTGTGGAGAAGAGTGTATTCTTACTTGAAAATGGACTTCCGGTGGTTAACTACAAACAAAAGATTCATGACCTTTGGTCGTTGAGAAGCACCCGTGAGGATTTGCTAAATGATGATTCACCAGTCACGTACAAGTTGTGAACGTACAAACTTGAAACACCGAACACTTGCATTAATAAAATCTAATGAATGGCTCATTGAGCGTCATCTCTCATTGGACCACCCTCGTTGTTATGAGAATGTTGTAGGATAAGAGGGGGGCGGAGATCGATCGGTAGGGGCCACAAGATTTTTTTTTCACCGCGCGCGATGAGTCTTCTTTTCGAGAAACTTAGACACACTCATAGAAACACGTTTCTTATACTCTCTCCATATCTTATCAACTACCCATAAACCATGTCCACATTCGGAAAGTTGTTCAGGGTCACCACCTACGGTGAATCTCACTGTAAATCTGTCGGTTGTATCGTCGATGGTGTTCCACCGGGCCTCGAGCTCTCCGAGGATGACATTCAACCTCAGCTCACAAGAAGAAGACCAGGTCAGTCAAAGCTTTCCACCCCAAGAAACGAGAAGGACAGAGTTTTCATTCAGTCTGGTACTGAAAAGGGCAAGACCCTTGGTACTCCAATCGGTATGCTTGTTGCCAACGAGGACCAGAGACCTCACGACTACTCCGAAACAGACCTCTACCCAAGACCATCACACGCCGACTTGACCTACTTGAACAAGTACGGTATCAAAGCTGCCTCCGGTGGTGGTCGTTCCTCTGCCAGAGAGACTATTGGAAGAGTTGCTGCTGGTGCCATTGCGGAGAAGGTGCTTCAAAAGGCTAACAATGTTGAGATTGTTGCATTCGTCTCCCAGGTTGGTTCTGTCAAGATGAACAGAAGTGCTCAGAATCCAGAGTTCTTGAAGTTGTTGGACACAATTACCAGAGAGCAAGTGGATGCTACGGGTCCTATCCGTTGTCCAGATGCTTCCGTTGCAGATTTGATGGTTAAGGAGGTTGAGAAGTACAGAGATGCTAAGGACTCTATCGGAGGTGTCGTTACATGTGTCATCCGTAACGTGCCGATTGGTCTCGGTGAGCCAGTCTTTGACAAGTTGGAGGCTGAGTTGGCCCATGCCATGCTCTCTATTCCAGCTACAAAGGGATTCGAGTTCGGTTCAGGTTTCGAGGGTCTCGAGATTCCAGGCTCCAAGCACAACGACATGTTCTACTTCGATGAGGAGAGTGGCAGACTTAGAACAAAGACCAACAACTCTGGTGGTATCCAGGGTGGTATTTCTAATGGTGAGAACATCTACTTCTCCGTTGCCTTCAAGTCTGTTGCTACCATCTCCCAGGAACAGCCTACTGCTACCTACGATGGTAAGAAGGGTGTGCTTGCCGCTAAGGGTCGTCATGATCCTAACGTTACCCCTAGAGCCATTCCAATTGTCGAGGCCATGGCCGCACTCGTGCTCTGTGACAACCTTCTCATCCAGAAGGCCAGAGAGTCTGCTCGCCAGTTGGTGTTGTAGATATCTAAGGTTCACGCACTACACTAATGCATCGATGTTTTTGTTTCGTCATCTGTAGAACCCCGGCTGTCCATATAGCCTATGGCGTCACAGGTCAGATGCCCTGGAGTGGCATGCTCAGGTTCCGGGCGGAGATCATCCCGGTTTCGGACATACCCCATAGTTAACGGGATGACCCTGCCTGGTTTGCGCACCCGACTCCCGAGGACACCCGGGACCATCCGCACACCAGATTAGCCGAGGCCCGGGATTGCCCTCCGCTGCCCCAGTTTTTTTTGGTCGCGTAGAGTCAGAGTTAAACGCGTCATATAAAGCGTGCGGAAGGCCCCCGGAATCAGACATTTTTCTTTGGTTGCTCCTCTCCTTCGAAAGGCACCCCACCAAAAACACATACACAATGGTCGCTGACACTGTGGTTTACCACCCAACCCTCAGAAAACTCATCAAGTACCTCGACTCTACCGCTGGTCGTGAGAAGTCGCTCCGTTTGGTGCAATACCTCGTTAGATTCCTCGCATACTACGTTGCACAGAGAGGTCTCGTGGAATCCGCAAAGCTCTTCAAGTCTATCCAGGGTCAAGCAACCTTTGTCAGAAAGGCACTCAGATTCCTCAAGCCTTTGAACCATTTGCACGATGCCGCTAAGGCTTACGACAACAAGTTGTCTGACCATCTCATTAGAGCCACAGTTGTCCTGAAGAATTTGGCCTACTTTGGCTACTTATCCCTTGATTCCGTCGCTTGGTTCAAGATGTTGGGCCTTGTGTCTCCAAAAACTCTTTCTAAGGCACCAAAGTGGGCCAACTGGTTCTGGTTCCTTGGTCTCGTTGCTGGTTTGACGAATGACCTCAGAAAGATCTCCATCACCTCCTCCCAACTACAATCATTGGACTCTGAGAAGGACGATGAAAAGTCCAAGGCTCTCGAACTGGAGAAGTACAAGGCCTCAAAGAGACTTGTCTGGGATTCCTGCGATTTCTTTATTGTCCTCAACAACTTGGGCTTCCTCCACTACAGCGAAGGTGCCATCGGTCTGGCCGGTACCATTACTTCCGTCTTTGGTGTTCAGGACATTTGGGCTGCCACCAAGCTCTAAGGTGTATAATCGTATCCATTCATTGCAACTATATAGACGTTATGGCTCTAATGTGCACATTTTGCTCTTTGCTTTTCAGGATGTAGCGATACCCCGGGGCTGGGGCGGTGATGGGCATCTTATCTGCATACTGCTTACTTTGCACTGCATGGGCAGTTCCGAGATCTTACTCTACCTTCTATAGGGCCATTTCAGTAGGTGTATGTTCTAGTCTCCAAGAAATCAATAATTAACCCGCAGTGTAGCAGCTAGTTGATTCTACAAAGAGTGCCCCGCGGTGACTACCCATGATCATCGCGTTGTACAATTGGCCGGCAATTACTCTACCCCTCAAAACTTAGAACACCTAGGTCCCACTGGTTGATTCAAGTACATACTTACTTTCAAAATATTGTCTCATTCAATGGAAAACACCTCTGTCTCGTATTCCCATCAAGTGTGTTGACAGAAGATAAAGGAAGAAGAGATGTTCGGGTGTCGTGTGTCAACCGTGTCATTGGCGCGTCGATGGAAATTAAAGGGCGGTGACACCAACCTCGGGCATAGTCAACAATAGATAAAAACCCGTGCAATCTAAACAGCATCACATTACCCATTTCTTCTGGTTACTCAAACCTGCTTGTCCGCCTGGAACACAAATTTAGGATTCATATCACGGGAAAGTCATCGATACCGCCGTTCTTCAAAGCATCACTAAGTAACCTCCATCGAACAATCCAAAAAAGCACTCAACGTTCGATATGTCGAATCAGGATCTGAAGAGGTCGTACGCTGAAATGCGTGGAAACATGCACTCGAATGGAAACGCTGTAAATGGTGCAATTACCACAAGAAACCAACAGCAGCAGGCACAACAGGCACACACTCAGGCACAACAGGCGCGCTTACAACAACAGCAGAAGCAGGCTATTCTCAACGGTAACGCTCATGGTTATGCCCATAACCCTGCTATGCAAAAGAAGGTTTTCAATTTTGCAGAGTCCACGGAAGAGTTGTTAAAGAAACATGAAAATGTTCCTCCATCATTGGAGTTCCATATTCATGAGAACCATTACAGATTTGGAAACCAAGATGGTATCATTTCTAAGAACAATAGCCTGGTGAAGGAGTTTTTGGAGTATGTTGCAAGAAGTGAAATCCCGCATGCCACAGTGGAAGTTCTTAGAGATGCAGGTATCAAGTTCTACGAAGGTTGTCTCATTTTGAAGATTTATGATCACAGAAACACAATTGAAGTAAACAATGAGAGGGTACCGAGATCGTACAGAACGATTCTCAGGCCAACGCCATTATCTCTTTTCTATGATCTTTTGTACCAGTCTGATTCGGCACTGCAGAGATTTAGTGACCTGCTGGCTACAGGTATGGAGACTGAGATTCTGCTTTTAACGAACAGAAACTTGAACTTAAAGGTTCCTCTCAACCCATACAAGGCTTCTCCATTTACCAAACCAGTTGATGAATACCCAATCATAAAGAAGGATACTGGTGAGATATTACACAACCACAGACTGGAATCCTCGGATCCAAACTCGAAGGCCTTCCATCCATTCAGAGAGTTGCATGAGGAGTCACCACAGCAGAACTCTGAGTACGAGCAGTTCATGTTGATCATGAACGAGAAGAATACTGTTGAGTCTACTGAAGCAAGTCAATTCACAAGATTGAGATTTGTGGAGCAGTTGAGATTGAACAAGGAGAAGATGAAACAACAGTCGATGAATGCCAATTTGTCCACTCTGTCAAACAGATCTCCAATGGGTGCTGGCGCTCCAAACATTGCTAACTTGACACCACAGCAACAGCAAATGCTGCAACAAAGAAGGCTTCAGCAACTACAGTTACATCAACAGATGCAAAAGAATGGTATGAATGGTGCTATGACACCTCTTCAACAGCAACAGCAACAGATTCTTCAACAGAAAGCCCTTGCCCAACAACAGCTACAGCAGCAATCACCTGCTGTGGATAGCATGTCTGAGGAGGATAAAAAGAAGAAAGCAAAGAAAGCTCCTGTCAAGAAAGTTCCTCCAAAGGGTGTTGCTGGAAAAACACTTCCTGGATATTCCGACAAGACTTTGCCTGGTATGACTACTGAAGAGCCCCCAAAGAAAAAAAGAGGCTCTTATAAGAAGAAGCCAAAACCAGATCAAAAATGATGATTTGTACTACTATAGGGAACGGTTATTTAATTTTACGATGTTTTAAAGAAAGCCTGGTTATATGTAGGCAGATTGGTTTGAGTGAATACTAGTTAGTCGCCCTGTTCACTCAAGCACCTATTACTACAAAAGGTTAGAGTACAAGTCATTTTAGGATTCGTTACTGATTTCAATCACTTCCATTCTCATTCTCTGTTGGTTCCAGCATGAGCATTTCTTGTGTAAGTTCCCTGCCATCTATAAGGGCGCTCATAACATTAAACACGATTCTTCTGTGGGAAGGATCTGTCACCCAAATACCATACACCTCACCGTCTGTTCTCTTCACCATCACGTAGTCAGCCTGGTCTGCAACGTGCATCTTTTCAATTCCTATTCTTTCGGATTTGGCATGAGAGATGATTCCAATGGAGAAGTTCTCGAGCGTTAACTTGTTCATCACGATTAAGCCATATTCATAAGGATCACCAGCAGTTTCTTGCCTGCTGTATATTGAGAGGAGTCCTTTGTATTCTGTCTTTTCCCAGCCTTCGTTCTCAAATTTGAAGATTTCACACAACGGCGTTGTGAATATCGGTTTCTTGACACCTGGATCATAGCGCACAATCACGTTAAAAGTAAGTGTTTGGGCAAAAAGACCGTATTCTGAGTTGTATTGGACTGATTCTTGTTGATTATCTGACTTTTCTGACATGTTTGGGCAGGGTTCTGTGTACTAAGGCATTGATGTTAGTTGAGTTAGAAGGCTGGTTTGACCGCTGACGTTGTTAAAGTTGGTTCACTATTGGCACGTGATAAAAGTGCAGCTCTCTCTTCAATTCCGTTCATTTAAGAAGCAAATATCACGGAAAAATTGTAGTATTATGGCTTAAAAAGGTCCATCTACATATAGCAATGTCATTTGATAGCAATTATTTCATTGAGGCATTCAATATTCCATCATAATCATCAATTTCGGGGCATCAAGTAAATGTCTCCATATGTTCACCCTTTAGCGGATCGCTTAAATCTGCTTAAGAACCTCCTCAGCAGCAGTGACAGAGATACCAAAGTTGTCTGGCTCAGTGATCTCCTTGGTGACCTTACCATCCTCGACGAGGAGAGCAAATCTCTTACCTCTGATACCGCCAAAGAATGGAGAGGCATCAATAGCAAGGTCAGTGGCCTTAGCAAAGTCGGCAGATGGGTCAGCAATGAAGCGGACCTTTAGTGATTGTTAGTATCAATTCAAGTCAATTGAATATAAAGAGTTGAGAGAACATACCTTAGCATCCTTGTCCAACTCGTCGGCCCATGCCTTGAAGACGAAGGAGTCGTTGACACCAGTGATGAAGACATTGTAACCCTTGGCCTTGAACTGGTCAGCAGCCTTGATGTAGCCAGGAACGTGGGAGGCAGAGCATGCTGGAGAGAATGCACCTGGAACACCAACGATGACTGACTTACCAGACTTGGTAAGCTCAGCAAGGTCAGCGTCGTTACCTGGAGAGCCCTCCTTCATGGTGGAGACGGATGGGATTGGCTGGCCAACCTCGATGAGACGGGCAGCAGAGGTGGAGAAGAGACGGGCAGAAGGTCTGGCAACACGAAGAGAGAACATTGCTGGTGCTTAGGGGATTGGAGATTAGAGGGACCCCCCGGGAAGGCGTGGAATGAGGACGTTAAATGGAAAACCACCCGCGAGCTTGTCGGACAGCGACGGTCTTCGCGGAGTTCTGGAACTTCGGCCGTGACTACTTGAACACCTTCATAAGGAACACTGCCGATGATCCGAGCTCTGGGTTTATTCAAGCAATTGCGTCTTCTCCACACAAATGATGCAGTGTCTGTGGCGAAACAATGGCTGAGGGACCTTTCCCCTGCAAAGCTGCCAAAGACGGCCTTCCGGATCTCCTTCTCCAGGTCTTCGGGGCCTGGCGGACAAAAGGTCAACAAAACGAGTTCGAAGGCCACACTCACTCTGGACAACTGGCAATCTGTCAGTTGGATCCCTGATGAGATCAAGAGACAACTCAAGGACAATGGCTTTAGATACGCAACGAAATCAGGAGACTGGGTTGTCCAGAATGATACCCTAAGATCTCGAGAACAGAACGCTGATCTATGTTTCCAGAAACTGTGTGATGAGATCAAGAAAACAGTAACGTTCCCAGGCGAAGTCAGTGAAGAGGACAAAATGAAGTGGAAAGAGGTACGAAAGAAGACAAATGAGCAACGACTTCGAGAGAAGCAAATGCGATCTCAGAAGAAGCAATCAAGAAAGAAAGATTGGGATTGATACAGCACTACATCCGGAGATTCTATCACATCACATCATAAGAATTAACTATTTACAAGTCTTTTTTTGGTGGAATGCATATATGCTTTTTATAGCTGAGAACGGGCCACTTTCCCGCATATCTTGCTAATGATCAGAGCTCTTTCATCATCTCCAATTTCCAACAGCTTAAGGTGCAATGGCTTTAGAACATAGTATGTCCATGGGAAATGCTGAGAAGACAACACAATTGCCACAGCGTCTGTGTACATCTTAAGATCTGTGAATGCAAGAACCATCTCTCTTGAGAACTGGAAGTCCAATCTCTTCTTGGCACTCATTGTGAGTTTCTGATACTCCATGGTCTTTCTGTACTGACCTCTCTCACTCCATGCCCATTGGCACATATCAAGATCTTTGAATCTCTTTCCAGCAGATAACAAAGTAACATACAATGAACTCTCTCTTTGAATCTTGTAGTTCATGTTGAAAACACTGGCAATTGCAGGAGGCAAGTTGTTGTCTCCCTCAGTAACGTCCTCCGACTGCTCAACAATAGCTTCAGATTTCTCATTCATCTCTTCAGCCTCTTCAATGATAACACTCTTTTTTAGTAACTGATTGATCTCTGGGCTCTTGAAAGTGAATTGGTTATATCTTCTCATGAACTCCTCCTTGTCACCCAACTGCACAGGAATTCTCAGGTAGGTCTGAAGAGATCCCAACGTAAGTGTAGATGGATTAGTGGAAACACTGAAAGCCCAAACGGCATTCGATTCAGCGATGATGGTTCTTGCTGAGATCAAGCCTCTCAATGGCAGCAATGGTGGGTATGTATGTCTCATCTGGTTGAGTTGAGGATCTGACACTAAAGACTGGTTCAATCCCATGAAGTCAACCATGTTCACAATGTTTCTGCGGAGCACTTGACCTTCCCTGTACAACATTATCTGTGGTGTGTGCTCAGGTTTGTAGTCCCTGTATGCGACCATAAGATAGTTCAATGCCTCTGCATCTGGTGTTAGTGCTGGTCTCGACATCTCATGGATCTTGATGTATAAAGCACGTGACAGCTCCAAATCTCCATCTTTAGCGGCAAGTCTGAGCATTATACCAAATGTCTTGATATTTGGTTCCAATCTGTGCTCGTAAATCTGGTGTATGTACTCCCATCCACGTCTAAGGAACTCCTTCTTCTTCGAACATGCCTGGGCCAGAACATTGAAAGTGAAGATCGTTGGCTCTAACTTGGCATCCAATAGCTCCTGGTACAAGTCAAATGCTCTGTGGACATCACTTCTCTGTGCAGCAAGCTGGATCATGAAGTTATAAGTCTCTGAATCTGGTTGTGACTTCAAGGATCTGAACTTCATCATCTGGAATACATCTTCAGCAGCATCAGGCATCTTGGCCTTCACACACATTTGAATGACGTTACTCAGCACCACCTTGTTTGGTTCGATACCTTGTTCGTACATCTTTGGCAAGATCATGTTGATCCTGTCGAAGTTCAATGACTTGGAGTATGCTTTGATCAAATGAGCGTATAGGTTCTGGGAAGGTGGTATCTCTTCGCTTAAAGCTTGGTCAAAGAGCTGCTGAACTTTTGTGGGGTGGTTATTCTCAGCATAATGTTTCATCATAAAGTCATAAACTGGAGCATTGTACTGTATTTGGGCATCGATTAACATATCATGAATGGTCGTAAGGGAAGCTGGGTTGAGTTTACCGACTGGGATACTTGAAAGGAACTGAATCACTTGGTTTGGGGGCAACTCTTTAAGTCCTTCTGGATTCTCGGATAGTTCATGAATGAGGATATTCCAGCCTTGTCTTTCTTTGTCAATGATGTATCTCACAGACTCACCAACTCTCTCGCGGATCGCAGGTGGAAAGTATGTTCCTTGTGCAGGTTGGTCAAACAACGAAATCGAGCCGGAGGATGGTAATGATTGAAGATCTTTACGCTCTTCTCCTAAAAGTTCTTGGAAAATCATGTCAACATCTTCAGATTCAGGATCAATAGGTTCATCAAGATTTCCAAGCTCCTGTTTGACCCGCTCCTCTTTTGCCTTCGCCAGCTCCAATTTCACCTCCCGTGTGAACTGCCGCACTTCTTCCAGCTTCTTATCGAGCGATTTGGATTGGAACTGTATTCTCTTTATATCATCTTGTTCTCTAGACTTGGATGACCTCGACTTTCTTGGAGATCCTTTCTTTCGTGGTGCCACAATGAGTGTTCGTAGCCTTGTGTTTGGGCCCTGTAGGAAAGGTTGAACAGTCCTTGTTACTGGTCGACACTGTGACAGTGCACGAAGTAACGAAGAGCTCATTAGTCGAGTCACAAGTACGATATTCTTTGTCTTTTGGCGTAAATCTGGAGAGACTGAGGTGAAGAGTTTGTCCAAAGGCGTATAGAAATTTTCGGCTCATCGGCCAGGGCGCATAACCTTTCCGCGAAGTCGTTTTATGAGCTACAGGCTACAGTGCGCGCTCCCGCAGGATGGAGTCTCTTTAATCATACAATCTAACAGATGGTGATTAATGTGGTTACGGCATTTCTCTCTATGGTCTTGAACTGATAAGTCAAGAACTTTTCCATACAAACAAAGGATCTAAATTATGCACATAAGCCCATTGTTCTTGTTTTATCCTGAAACTTGTGTTAGCGGAACCCCGGCTTTTTTGAGGCAACGCCCCTATGTCCCGTTACACCTCTAGCAATTTGACACAATGAAACACCATGAGCCATGTTGCAGACTCTTCCATTCACAGACATCTTTTGTATCATATACTCCAACTCTTCAAAGTACTTAAGCTTTTCTGCCAGCCCTCCTAACAGTACATACACACCCACTTCTCTCACTATCAGCAACATCTGATCCCTTCTTCATCCATCTGCATCAGCATTGAACCATGACCACCATCACATTCAACATATCCACCAACTTTAAAGTTGAGACTCTTCTTGGGGAAGGCGCATACGGCGTTGTGTGCCTTGCCCGTCACAAACCTTCTAATACCCATGTGGCCATTAAGAAGATCCAGCCTTTCCAAAGAGCTCTGTTCTGTGTGAGAACGCTTAGGGAGATCAAGCTCCTCAAACACTTCAAGCATGAGAACATCATTTCTGTGTTTGACATACAGAAGCCATCTTCCTATGATCAGTTCAACGAAGTCTACATCATCCAAGAGCTCATGCAGACGGATCTTCACAGGGCTATCAGCACCCAGAAACTCACAGATGATCACGTCCAGTACTTCATTTATCAAATTATCAGGGGTTTAAAGGCACTTCACAGTGCAAATGTTATTCACAGAGATCTGAAGCCATCCAATCTCCTACTCAACGCCAACTGTGACTTGAAGATTTGTGATTTTGGTCTTGCAAGAATCGATGAACGCAAAACCCAACGTTTTGCAACTCCTGAAATCAAAACGAGTGCAATGACAGAGTATGTTGCTACGAGATGGTATAGAGCACCAGAGATCATGCTTACTGCTTCCAAATACACCACCGCTATTGACATGTGGTCTGTTGGATGTATCCTTGGAGAGCTTTTACTCGGTGCCCCAATGTTCCCAGGCAAGGACTATCGCCACCAGTTGATGGTAATGTTCCAAATATTGGGCACTCCAGTTGGTGATGATTGGCATTCAATTAAATCCAAGAGAGCAAGGGAGTACCTTAGAACTTTCCCATTCTACAAGAAGGTTCCATTCAGACAGATGTTCCCATATGCCAATGAAGACGCTATTGATCTTCTATCCCGTTTGCTTGCATTTGATCCAAGAAAGAGAATCACAGCTGTGGAGGCATTAGCTCATCCATACCTTGCAGCATATCATGATCCTACCGATGAACCAGATGCAGAGCCTATCCCAGAAGAATTCTTTGAGTTTGATAGGGTCAAGGATAGCCTCACAATTCCAGAATTGAAAGAGCTTTTATACAGGGAAATCATGCATAAATGATGGTAACCATTCATCCGTTAAGAGTTCTTTATGACGTGGCTTTCTTAATACAGCAGGCATATATTACCAGTTTTGTAGGACTTCGACGAGCATGTCAAACCAGAAACCACTTCGGCATCGGCTTGTACGCCCGCTAATCTGGGTATTTTACACCTTATTTCACTACTTCATGCAAAAATTAGCATTATTTATTTTGCCGCCCATTAACTACGTTTATTTTGTGGGATGAAGAACGCGTGTGTGTATTGATGTAACGAATTTCGTCATAATCAAGGAAGCAAACACATCTTCATCTGGAAGAGTCTCATAAATGGATGAATGGAACGAGACACAGCTTGTGTGTACTAGTCTGTATCCAGTAATCACTCAAGTGGTTTTGCAAGTACGTAGTTAGTAAAAAACAAAAAAACAAAAAAAAAAAAAACATGATCAGACCGGCATGAGTTGGTACTCATTATTTGCTTAAGAATGCTGATTGGAACTATCTTAATTGACATCATATTGCTCGAGGTATAATATTTCGAAGTAGTTGTACATGGTCCCTTATTGATTGTTCGTAAGTCCACCGCACCGAAGATAATTGTGAAAGCGTCTTAAGATCAACTTTTCAATTGGAGAAGCTAAATTTATTGTTGCCCTACATGACACAAAAAGGATCCTTCTCTCGCGCATCGCCCGCACAACAATATATCCAGCCACAGCTGAACTCTTCTGTGGGATCAAGTTCTACGTATGTTCTTTCCAAACAATGCATCCCTGGATATCTGTACACTCTAGTGTATACCTACATGTCCACACACAATAAAGAACTCTTTGTTTTTCTTTTTTCATATCAATGTACAGGTTTAACACAATCACCCCTTACTCTAATGCATCTCTAGATTTTCAATATTCTCAAGTTGAAGATGATGTCCTCAATCTTCTGCTCTTCATCGATCAGCAACAACCTCTTTAGAAGGCTCGTTGTATGGCTCCAAGGAACCTCTCAAGGTCTTATGAAGGATGCCCTGGTTTGTCTTGACGACGTTCTCGAAGTCAATAGTATCCTTAACAAGCTGGTACTGAACGGTAATGTCCTCAGTAGCATCAACACCACCCTTCTTTCTGTCTATTACCAAAAAATTAGGCCCGGAAAAGGGCCGAGTGGCGAGCTTTTGACCCTTTTTAGCAAAAATGGGTATGTGAGGGAAGCAAAAAAAATAAAGTGGTCCCTAGCAGGATCGAACTGCTGATCTTGGCGTTATTAGCACCACGCCTTAACCAACTGGGCCAAGGGACCTCTTCAAATTTTTGAAAAGTCGCGCTTTGTACCCCTGAAATTTATGGAGTGATAGCAAAAGCACTAATTTTCTAACAATCACCACCCAAGTGGGTGAAATGACAAGGAACTTCATGAACTCTACAGTACATGAATTCAGGCGGGATTACGAATTTTTGGTTGCCCTCACCTGATTTAGAAGGCCCACGGTCTTGAGTAAGAGATATCTCTATCACCCAAGATTGTTTTTATAGTTCTCCCCTTAGCCGAATACAGTTTTCTTAATATATGGAAAAAAAAAAAAAATTATGTATGTTTCTACCCATTCGTTAATGGATAAGAAGAATGCACGACAACATTTGCATAGGTAAACTTCAGATGAATTACTATACTATAATCCATACAAACACAATGAACAGCCAATTCCATCATATGGAATGGCTTTGCAACAGCATCCAAGATTGGTAACCAATGCCGAGATTATTAGCTCAAGGTTCAAGATCATCTCTGTTATCTATGAGGCCTATGATAATAGCATGGTGATAGCAGCCATGACAATTGGTGACGTAGTTAACATCAATAGAGAACCACACCTTAACACGAACACCTGAACAGTGAACGCATGTGCTAAATCTGGGTACCCCAAGCGCGCTCGATGGGGTAGGCGTATACGATAACCACGTTCTTCCCTGATCATTCGATGGCCAGCAATTGCGTGCTATCGGCTCGGGAGCGGAAAACTAGTATTCTGTTGAAGCAGGTTAGTTTATATTCTGGAAGATATAGAGAATAGTCCACCCAGAGTCAGATCCCATGCTGCTTTCCACCTAACTTGACCGTAGTATCATGAAGCAACCGGGAGACTCCGGTTACCGGAGTCTGTTCCAGAGTCGAGAACGAGCTGACCAAAAGGGGCCTCTACTCTGGGGAGCGTCAGGCTTAACGGTCACAGAGTCGGCTAGTTTCGTGATCTTGCCGACAGAAGGAAGCGCTACGAGACGAGTCAAATATTATCTAGAAGCCTGGCTGCATTGTGAGCTACAGTCTTTTGATACTTGAGGTCCCTCGTAAGGTGCGGAGTTGTTTCTAGATCAGCTCTAAATCCGATAAGCAAGTCCGCATTTACAGCCTATTTTTAACGGTATCGCAATCAGTGTTCATCCCTGGTGGATATGGCGGAGCATGGCTATCGACCTATAGATCAGAAGGTGCACCACTAATCCCACCAATAGTAGTGTGACATGTGACATAGTGTGACGAAACGGAACAATGGGCCAAGTGGCGAAAAGTCATGGCGCCGAGAGATCCGCCGAGAAACCAAAAACTTGGCCCCCGCCCCCTGTCCCCTCTTGCGTATGTGTCTTCCTGGAGCCGGATCTGTGTACGTATCTGGCCCAGTAGAATGTGTGTTTATACGGGTAGATAGTGTGTCTCTCCAGCGCATCTTTGATTTCTCTGCTTGTTGTGTGCCTTACGACTCGGAGCTTGCAACCTGCTTCGGCGCAACGTTGCCAGATAACGGAAACAGGCCGGGGCACCTGCAACCTGGTTCGCGGCACCTCGTCCCCCCTCTCGGCCTGTGCCGGCCTGGTCTGTCCAACAGCCGTACGGTGGAGTCGTTTGATAAGCCGGTTTGGGTCCTGGGAAGCTACTGACGCACACAACAGGTTGCTGAAGCCTGATTACTGATCTACGGCTGTCCCGAGTCCCGACTCGTCTCCCTTCTTTTGCGTCGGACCTCTACTTCGTGTCTGCTATATAACAAGCTGCAGATCCTCCTCACCCATGTTCTCTCCTCGCACTACCACTGGGGTATAGCTCATCACCACTCACAAAAATGAGTTCGGACGACGAGAAGCAACAAACGAGCGAGAAGCACGACCTCTCACCGGTGGTCTCCATCACTGCTGAGCAGATCGGTTCTGGGGATGTCATCACCACAGTCATCTCCCCAGATGGACGCCCTGTCGAAGTCACAGGAGATGTCGATGAGGCCATGAAACTTGCCATCAACCACCACGTTAGCATCACACCAGAACAATCTGCCAAACTCCTGAGAAAGATTGACCTTTACTTGCTCCCATTGATCATGTTCCTCTACGCCGTTCAATTTATGGACAAGGTCACTAACAGTAACGCCGCCATTATGGGTTTGAAGACAGATCTGGGTATGACTGGTAACAAATACACCTGGGTTGGTTCTTCCTTCTATTTGGGTTACCTTGTTTTTGAATTCCCAGTTTCTGCCTTGCTTCAGAGACTTCCATTGGCCAAGACTACTGCTGCTTTCATCTTTGTCTGGGGCACTGTTCTCTGTCTTCACGCTACACCAAACTATGCTGGTTTTATCTTCTTGAGAACTCTTCTCGGTGCTTTGGAATCCGCTGTCACACCAGCAATGGTTATCATCACTTCTCAATGGTACAGAAAAGAGGAGCAGTTCTTCAGAACATGTCTTTGGTTTGCCTGTAACGGTTTTGGTTTGATGCTTGGTGCCGCTATTGCCTACGGTATTGCCCTTCACGAAGAATCCTGGCCAATTGCGGGCTGGAAGGTTTTGTTCATCGTCACTGGTCTCATGACTGTGTGTCTCTCAATTGCCTTCTACTTTCATATCCCAGACACACCAGCTGGTGCTTGGTTCTTGACTGAGGAGGAAAAGATCTTGGTTGTGGAGAGAATCAGAACCAACAACCAGGGTTTCGGTAACAAGCATTTCAAGAAGCATCAGCTCATTGAGGCTTTGACCGATGTCAGAACTTGGGTCTTCTTCTTCTATGGTCTTCTTGCTGATATTCCAAATGGTGGTATCACCAACTTTGGTTCTATCCTCTTGACTGATGACTTTGGTTACACAACATTGGAGGCCCTTCTTATGGGTATGATTTCTGGTGCAGTTGAACTCATTGGTTGTCCACTTTTCGGTCATCTTCACAAGTACTTCAAGCACAGAATGATCCCAGCTATTGCATCAGTTGTTTTGACCTTTGTCGGAGCTTGTATGCTTGCCTTTGCCTCAGAGTCGAAACAGGCAAGATTGGCAGGTTATTACATCCAGTCCATTGGACCTGTCGGTATGATCACCTGTTTGTCTCTCTTCTCTTCTAACGTTGCTGGTCACACTAAGAAGATTACAGTTAATGCCATTTACTTGATCGGTTACTGTGTTGGTAACCTCATTGGTCCACAGACATTCCGTTCCTCAGACGCTCCAGGATACGCTCCGGCAAAGATCACCATTGTTGCCTGTTATGCAGTCACGATTCTTATCATGTGTTGGATCTACTGGTCATACTGGCATGAGAACAAGGTCAGAGCCAAGAAGATCCAGGATAGAGCTGAGACTGGATTCCCTGAACAGGAGATGGAAAACATTGAGTTTGCCGATTTGACTGATAAGGAGAACCCACACTTTGTCTATGCGCTCTGAGCTTTTTTAATATTTTGGTTGGTTTTAGATTTTGTTAGATGCGTGTTGATCACGTGTACAAACTGTTTATTTTGGAATGTAAATTTCTTTCTTTTGCTTATTCATGACTTGATAGTGTATCCATAAAATGGAAATGGGCGGCCTGCAAGAATGCGGGTCCGGAACTCCGAATGTAAGTGACAGGTCCTATTTATGCAAGTAGGCACTTTAAGCGAGATTCCTACCCGAAACCCGGTTTTAACACGACAGGGTGGTTCTGTGCTGTACCAGTTGTTCTGTTAGTGGCATAAATATCAATAGAGGATGCTGTCATATGTGGGGGTTCATAATGAAGATTAGATACCCCTGATCTACTAATGAGTACAACATCTATCACTTAGATGATTTGTTAATTTATGCAAAACATATCCCCTAGCTTGGCCTAAGGCCCGGCTCATGGAGGAGTTGAATGAAGCCGAAGAGGGTGAAGGGTTCAGCTTGGAAGACTTGATCTTCGAGGATCTTGTCAAGGAGGACCTGCAGGAAAAGAACAATACGAACTCGATCTATAGCTGTTCCATACGTCAACTAGAGCAACACCACCGACGACGACGAGAATTCTGCTTCTTTCTTGAACTCTGAGATTCTGCTTATCGTTATGATGGCAGCTGACTTGACCTTCTTGTTGTGATTTTAGGCGATTGTGCACAGTCCATTCAATGCTCTCTTATTATATTCATGTTACCGATTACACACCAAAACCCATCTCCAGTTTCTTGAATAGTGTTACTGGTTACTGGATTGATATGTATATTGTTCTTAATGTTATGGTGTTGGAATTCGTTCCGTACGATTAGTCCTTGTTCTTGTAGTGTACTGAGCGATTGGTTGTGTTGTGCGCTAGCCTACGCCGCCTCGCATTGGGTGAATACAACACCTTGTAAACGTTATAACTCTAGGTTATGGGTGTATGAATGGTATTTAAATGTATTAGAATAATATATTATGATGTTCATTAGTTAACTAAATTACTAAATATCAGAATTTATGTCGTTGAAGGCAGTTAATTCACCTATATACAATCACTGCAGTAGTTTAGCATGTTGTGTAAGCACTTATAACCTTGCTTATAATGCATTGCACAGAAAGGATAAAGAGAAATAAAATGGATATTCCAAAATTTCGTAACATATATGATCGTTTCAATACAAATTCAGATCATCGGAATAATGCACTAATTTTGTAGAGTGTGCTCGATATTCCTCTTTGCATTTGGGCAAATGCCTTTTGTCTACCTTGAGAAAATGCCTTTGTCCTATCGTGGGAAAATACCTTTTGCCGACATTGGGAAAATACCTTTGTCTATCTGGGGCAAATGCCTTTGTCTATCATGGGAAAATGCCTTTTGCCGGCATTGGGCAAATGACTTTTGCCGACATTGGGCAAGTGCCCAAATTTTGTCTACCCAAATTCTGTGCAGTCCTGAGAAGTCTACCCAAATTCTACGCGAAGTCGGTCGCCCAAATTCGAGTCCACCAATCAGCGGCCTCAAACCCCATGACTCTAGAGCATAAGCCTCCGTACGAGAATAATTGTTGGTTTTCTAACTAGCTAATTATGAAACATGAACCATTAATAGTGTCTAGATGGGTCGTCTGAAAGGATGACCTGAGACCAGACTCAGAATCGGTTGGGCCACTATCAGGTCGCTCATGCGGTTAAAAGTAGAAACGATGATCTACACAGCCACGTTTAATAAATTGGGCTGAATTTCACATTATATGTACCTCTTGAGGAGTAATATAAGGTAATGTCATTAGTTTGGGCATATCATGCGTTTTGGACAACTAGCATGTTTCTACTTCGATTGAACTGTTTCATATCGCTAACACCACTCTATTTTCTGGGAAAATTCTAATTCTTGCAAAATTTTAGCAGAATCTGAGCACTTTGACCTAATAAGGACATCTTTAACTATAGGAAAATATTTTTTTTCTACCGACAACCTCACTGCTTGCCATTTTATTGAATTTTGAAGAATTCAATGGTGTGCGGATGAATATGATGTCCGGGTGTTTTCTTATCGAGCAAATCGCGCGAGGAGATTGCGGGGGGATGGGAGATGGGAGCAGCTTGATCTCTTCAACGGAGACCTTTACAGTGAAGGGGACACGCAATCTTCTCTATGTATGACACGCAAATAATTATCAGATCCAAGATCCTAAAACCGTTTGTTTAAAAGAAGCCTGTGTGCATAGCCCGGTTGATAGAGCTTGAATATTGCGATTTAGGGTTGTGACTCGCCCCGGGTCGCCCCCGTTGACCACCAATCAGAGCTCCACAAAACGCAGCACAGGGACTCCAAGGAGATCAATCTAAAAGAACAAAAGAGACAAAGAGACTAAAGAACACCGGAACAGATACATAGATTGGACCTGACAACATTGCTCTATCCCCGCCCATTCTCGAAGGTGTCAGGGAGTCAAGAGTTTACGTCATTGTCGTGCGCGCTACCGGAACAGCAGACCACTTTGTGACAGTCATTTAAAGAGAGCCCCCGCGCCTTCCTTCATCCCGCAACAGTTATGGGCGGCTAACTAGAACAAGTCTATTTACAGACATCGATAATTGCACTATAAGAGAAACATGACCATCGACACATCGTTGAATAGAAGGTGAGTCTATACACGGGCCGCGCAGGCGTTTGTGGTGTGGCTACGTGGTTTGTTGAAGGGGTGTGCTGATAAGCACTGTCCTTTCCCACCCAACATCACAACAGCGCTGAACTCATATCCAGAACAGACTACTAACATCAAGTAGTGATCCACAGAGGAGATACCAGAGAAGGTCTTCGGGATTATCTCAGAAAGCACAGTTTTACCCTGCAAAGATCACGGTCAAGTAAGTAGCCACCCAATTTCAACTTTCCGGAGAATCTGAGTCACTAACACCCACCAATAGCCACTGGCAATTAAGAGACTTGGTCCAGCCATCATCAAGAGATACAAACGAAATCTTATACACACACGAGTCAACGATAAAAGCCACGGACCGCTTGACTGAGAAGGTTACTACTGCTTGCAAGTTGGACTTCCACCCGCGCTGTTTCAAAGAGGCTCACGACAAGATTGTAACTGGTGGTGTCATAAGCTCTGTCAACTCCAACAATTCGAATTCCATTCTGAACAGAGCCTTCACTGAGCTTGGAGATGGAAATTCCGGAGCTGGCACGACTTGGAGGGGTCTATTTTCCTTCTACAACAGAGAAACACACGAGTCCATGTCTATCCGCTTGGGTTCTTACATTAACAACAACGCTTCAATCAACAAGGTTTCAAATTCTCAGTACAGTTCATTCGTCTGCAATAATGATATGAGTCTCTACCACACGTTAATTTCAAATTCATCGATGTCCGTGAACTCAACCGCTAACTTGGACTTCCCTCTGAATCATTCTGCATTGTCTGATGACCAAAAGAATTTGGTCGTTGTTGGTGACTCACCATCCATTTGCTTGCTACATCCTGGTCAGCAAGATTCCACCACATTACATCGAGACCAAATCATCGAGACACCATGTGATTCCGGATTCTCCACTTCATTTGACCCTTCTGGTACGCATTTTGCTTCTTGCTTCCAGGACGGCACTTGCTTGATTTACGACCTTAGAAACTTGGGCGCGGGCCCAATGAAACGCATTCTTTCTACAAGAAGGAATACTGCCAATGGTGCATTCAGATGTGTCAAGTATTCAAGAGGCACAGATGATTTGCTCCTCATCAGTGAACACGTTGGAAGAGTTCATGTTGTTGATACCAGAGATTTTAACAATCATCAAGTTATAATTCTCCCAGTGAATACCATACCATCCCGTTCTTCACGTCCAAGCACATCTTCACGTGCAAGTGCTGACTCAGAGGAGAAAGATGGCCATCAAACAACATCGACTTATTTGACTCCACGCGTTCTGGATTATAATGACATTTTGACTATGGAGGGAACGTTTGGCGAGGGAAACATCAGCGTTTATGCTTCAAGATCACTGAACAACTACAACCTGCTGACTGCTCTGGACAATGACGTCTTTTATGACTCTGATGGTGAAGTGGAATCGTATGAAACGAATCGCAGAGTATCCAGAGAAGGCAGCGGAACAAGTCTAGGTACCATCGGCGGTATGGACTATGGCTACTCGGACAATGAGATCAGTGGTGTTGACTGGTTTGAGGACAGAGAGGGATCTCATGTTATCATTGGTTACGAGAAGGGTTTGATAAGTTGGGATATTGACACCTGGAGCAGAAGAACATTCCCTTCATTCCATATGCTCTGAATGCTCCTTTTGTCACCCATTGGCATCTTTTCAATTCGTATGAGAGATTAACCTAGTGAATTTGGTTGATTTATTAGTTGTGAATGTCACAGTTTACGTCACTAAGTGGCTCTACTAATCAATTCCTAACGAAAGTAGTCATGCATACGTAGAATTTCAACTAACTCAATCAACAATATCAGCAGTACTGATCTCTTCCACCTTATTCTCTGTCTTAATATCGAGTTCTTCAATACGTGGAACGCTCTGCTCTGGTTCAGATGTTTTACCGGTTTCCTTCTGGTACTCTTCCTTGTACTCCTTCCACTCGTTTTCATCTTCAATAAGAGCTTGGACACCGATAACTTGACACTGATCGAAGATCTCCAAGATCTGTTCAGCTTCTTCATATGGAATGCCATGGAACACTTCATTCACAGCATCAAGAGAACCAGTCTTCAAAGCCTCTTGCATATCCTTTGGCAACGTCTCAAAGATCTTGTAACGTTCTTGTTCTTCTGGATCATCAGAATTTGGATCTGGAAGGTTAACAACGAGTTCTGTGTCATCATCAAGTGATTTCAATTGGATCTCAGCAACTCCCTCTTCTTCATTCTCTTGAGAGAGGATCTCACAACGCTGTTTAATGTGTTCGAAAGTTCTGTCAACTTCGGAATGGAAGGCATCAACAGCTGGGTTTGAAGGTGTGTCAAACATCTTACTGAACAAACCATCAATAATAACAGAGTATTCCTGTGGATACTTTGGTTTCTTGAAGTTGATGAGGTCGATCAAGAACTGGATCAATGTAGAGTGGGAGATGATCTGTCTGGTCATGGCATCATCATGGGCGAATTGTGCATCAAATGCAGTCATGAGCAATGCATCTTTCTGATCAGCTGTGATGATTTGGGTATGTGTCTTGAGGAACTCCTTGATGGCTTTCACTTGTGAAAGTGGGATCTTTGAAAGGGCCACCATGTCAGGATGGACGGCGGCAATGCCCTCTTCACTAGTTTCTTCAGTTGGTGCCTGTGTCGTTGTAGTGATGGCGGATGATGCTGGTGTGGCGGATGATGCTGTTTCTTGAGGTTGTGAGGAGGATGGCACAGACGTTGATGCAGAGGATGCAGCAGATGTGTAGGAAGTAGTTTGGACTTTTGGAGCTGCTGGAGTTGTAGATGTGGATGCTGGAGCTTGTGATGGGGCGGTAGACTCACCCTTGTTCAAAAATGAGCGATCAAAACCAGTATGAATATCATCAGAGGAGATATGGAGTTCACGTTCCTTGTACAAGCTCTGTAACTTGTCCTTGTTCTGGACCAAGACTGCATCGATCTTCTTTCTGTGGGCTTCGATCTCTTCTCTAAGCTTAGAACCATCTTTTGGGTTTTGGCCTGACTTTTCCAACTGAGACTGTAACTGAATGAGTAAATCTTCAATCATCTCGTTGAAGGTTGGGGCATCCTCCTCAACACCATCAGGTCTTCTGTTGTCAAACTTGGTGATCAAGAAATTCTGAATGCCTTCAAAGTTGGCTAATTGATCATCGCTATTATCGGAAAGCATTTGATCAACCCTTCTGTTCAACTCATCATACATTGGGATCTGAACTTCAAGAGTCTTAATATCTTGGTTTCTCTGTTGGCGCTTCATGTGGATATCTTGCTGCTTCATGCGAATGAAGGAGCGCTTATCCACATTTGGGTGGACCTCGATGTCAGAGTCATCCGAGAGTTCAATCTTGTCCCACTTTGAGTAGTCAATTGCCATTGTTAGTGACTATAGGACTTCAGGTGCTTTCTGTGTAAAGAAAGAGAACAGGAAGTGGCGAAAGAAAGAGATGTGGACGCGTTGGACCATGGAAGACTCGAGAAGGGCGTTCGCGAAAACATCCGTACACCAGTCCCATGGGCGGCTCTTGTACAATCCATTGTGTTTTCTTTCCTCTTCTCTGTCCAAATTCCAGGTATCCCTAACCGATGTTCCATTATTCTGAGGCGCTATTATATCCGAATGATTTATTTTAGCCTCAACTGAATCCACACCTTTCCTTGAGATCTCCTTCCGTATCGGGCATCAACAATGGCTATCACAGCCACAGCGAGCTGGGACTCCAACGCATTTCCATGGTAACGAATCTCCTCTTTGCTTGGACAGGCGATATGATGCAGCTACTTCCACACCTTTGAGTTCCTTTTTGACTCTTTCCGAGGATGTGCGTGTCTGGGTGCGTTTTCTTTATGCAACGGAAGAGTACCCGGAACCAAACAGAAGTCATCTTGAGCATTGTTGTTTATCAAACAGGAAATGACACGGTACGTCATCACTCGCAAGGCATACACAAAGGCACAAAAACACTCGTATTGGATCTTGCATCTCTAAAGGCAGCACGGGACTATTCATCGCTTCTGGGGGAACCCCATTTGGTCTTCTTTTAAGATCTGCTCTCCCACCAGATCTCCAAGGATGCACAGGCTCTTATGCTCGCTTATACCGAAAGCACATATAAGTTATCATGAGGATAAATTTTTTTGCTAACTGGCTTCTCCTTCTGTCTGTTTTGTGCGGGGGTATATTTGCCCAGTCATCCTCGTCAGTGACTTCTGTCAGCAAAATCACCATTACTGCAAATTTCCCTGTGAGAACAGTCACATCTTATATCTGTCTTGCTTGCATAAGTGACAGTTCGTTGTACTCGGATTACACTTCATCTATCTATCTGACTCCTTTATCATCTTCAACTAGTTCATATGAGGAGGTTCCAACGAGCTCTTCAACCTCAAGCTCAGCATTAGCAACTTCGAGTCTGGTGTCTTCTACCACTTCTCTTGCTACTAGCAGCTATTCTCCTGTTCAATCATCTTCAGCTTCTCTTGAAACAGAGCCTTCTTTGGCTCCAAGTTCTTCCATTACTTCAGATTATGCCTCTTCAGATTCTGCCTCTTCTGCTTTATCCAGCAGTGTTCTAACAAGCTCTACAGTGAGTAAGATCACCATTACTGCCAACTTCCCTGTGAGAACGGTCACTTCTTTCATCTGTCTTGCTTGTTATTCCTCTTCTGTAGAGTCTTCTTACTCAGAATCTTCATCTGACACCCTTGTTTTGTTAACATCTTTGTTGGACTACTCGTCTTCTGTTGAAACTTTATCTTTGGCAGAGCCTTCATCATCCTTAGTGGAGTCGTCGTCCTCTATTGAGCCTTCGTCCTCAGTGGAGCCTTCATCCTCTGTCGAACTTTCTTCATCAGTGGAGCTTTCGTCCTCTGTTGAACCATCATCCTCTGTGGAGCTTTCGTCCTCTGTGGAGCTTTCATCCTCAGTGGAGCCTTCTTCATCAGCGGAGTTTTCGTCCTCAGTGGAGCTTTTGTCCTCAGTGGAGCCTTCTTCCTCAGTGGAGCCTTCTTCATCAGCGGAGCCTTCGTCCTCAGTGGAGCTTTCGTCCTCTGTCAAACCATCATCCTCAGTCGAGCCTTCCTCATCAGCGGAGCTTTCGTCCTCAGTGGAGCTTTCGTCCTCAGTGGAGCCTTCCTCATCAGCGGAGCTTTCGTCCTCTGTTGAACCTTCATCCTCAGTGGAGCCTTCTTCATCAGCGGAGCTTTCGTCCTCAGTGGAGCTTTCGTCCTCTGTTGAACCATCGTCCTCTGTGGAGCTTTCGTCCTCTGTGGAGCTTTCATCCTCAGTGGAGCCTTCTTCATCAGCGGAGCTTTTGTCCTCAGTGGAGCTTTCGTCCTCTGTCGAACCATCATCCTCAGTCGAGCCTTCCTCATCAGCGGAGCTTTCGTCCTCTGTTGAACCTTCATCCTCAGTGGAGCCTTCTTCATCAGCGGAGCTTTCGTCCTCAGCGGAGCTTTCGTCCTCAGCGGAGCTTTCGTCCTCAGCGGAGCTTTCGTCCTCAGCGGAGCTTTCGTCCTCTGTTGAACCTTTATCCTCAGTGGAGCCTTCTTTATCAGCGGAGCCTTCTTTATCAGCGGAGCCTTCTTCATCAGTGGAGCCTTCGTCTCCTATTGAATCTTTATCTTCTATTGAATCTTCATCTTCTGGTGAATCTTCGTCCTCTATTGAGCCCTCATCATCTGCTGAGCCTTCAGCCGTTGAGCTATCGTCCTCTGTGATATTGTCATCATCTATTGAACCATCGTCCTCAATTGAGCTGCCATCATCTGTTCAGATTTTTTCTTCAGCAGAGTCTTCTTCTTCAATGGAACTTTCCTCTTTATTAGAGCCTTCCTCGTCTTTGATTGACAGCTCATCTGAAGTTACTTCTTCTTCTATTGAGGAATCCTCTTCATCCTCTGAACTAGTTACGGAGTCATCAACATCTAGTATTGCTTCTATGGAGCTCTCATCATCAATCTTCAGCAGACCAACTTCATCCGCCCAGTTCCCTTCAGTTACAGCTACTTCTCATATCTGTCTTGATTGTTCGTCTTCATCATCAGAGTATAGCTCTTATGATGTGTCTTCTTTCACAAGGGAGAGTCAGTCGATATCGTTTCTCGAGACCCTTTTATCATCCGAGGTCTTTTCTTCTCAATCGTCTTCTATCCTCTCACTTGATGTATCTTCATCAGACTTTGAGCTCTCATCTTCAGCTGATATAATCATCTCAACAACAACTCTTGCTGGAGCGTCAACGTTGGTTACATTGTCTTCACAAATCCAGACTTCTAGTATTGAGCCATCTATTGAGGTATCATTCTCATCCGATGCATTGTCATCCTCTGAACTTCTTTCTTCTCCTCCTGAGATCTTGTCTTCATCAGAGATCTCTTTATCAGAGGTTTCATCCTCGGAAGTTTTGTCTTCTGAGATTTTGTCTTCTGAGGTTTCATCTTCTTATCAGGTTTCATCTTCTGATGTTTTATCTTCTGATGTTTTATCTTCTGATGTTTTATCTTCTGATGTTTTATCTTCTGAGGCTTCATCTTCTGAGGTTTCATCTTCTGAGATTTTGTCTTCTTCCGATTCTTCATCATCGGCGGACCCTGAGTCTTCTTCTTCCTCATCCGAACTTGAGTCATATTCAGAGATTCAATCTTCCACAGCTGAGATCCTGTCATCTATGGAACCTTCATCATCATTTGAGATTGAATCATCATCTGAGATTGTGTCATCATCTGAGATTGTATCATCATCTGAGATTGTATCATCATCTGAGGCTCCGTCATCTTCTTCCCAACCTTTGAAAATCTCATCTTCTGAGACTCTCTCTTCTGAGATCCCACTGTCTTCTACATTGTCGCCCTCTGATTCTGAGTCAACTTCCGACATCAAATCTTCTGAAGTATTGTCAGTTTCTGAGCCATCTGAGATGATTAGCCACTCTTCTGATTTACGTTCTTCATCCATTATGGAGCAGCCAGACCTTTCCTCTACTACAACTCTTGCTGGCGACTCAACCTTGGTTACTCTTACAGAGCCTTCTGAAACTCTTTCTTCTGGCATTATTTCATCTGAAGAGCTTTTTTCCACCTCAGATGAAAGCATCATGCTATCTCAGCCTTCCCCCGAGGATCAAATATCTTCATTCTTGGATGTGACCTCTTCGGACTGGGTATCGCCATCTGATCTTTCCTCAGAACTGACTGTCACATCTACGGAGGAGCCTGACCTCAACGAGCCCTCTTCCGATTATGTTCCTATAACATCTGACTCCTCTTCGGCATTGGTGCCACCAGCTGTCTCATCCGAGGATCCTGTCCCAAGTTCTTCTGCGGTTGATGTGTCTACTGTGAGCATATCATCCTCTATCGGATCATCTGCATCTCCACCACAGTCCAGTATTCCAGAGTCCACACTTCCTCCATTCGAGTCATCCGTGGCTATAATGACGTCTTCATCAGTTGAATCTGAGATGAGCAAGACTGTCTCGTCCAAGACCTTTAACGAGGATGACACTCCTTCTTCTTCATACGGAGGAACAGGCTCTTCTGCATATCCTCCAATACCAACTGATATTGTTTCCTCTGAGCCATTGACTTCTGTTTTGACTCAATCACCGGAACCATCAGTTCCAGCTTCTCCTGAACCATCAGTTCCAGCTTCTCCTGAACCATCAGTTCCAGCTTCTCCTGAACCGTCAGTTCCTGCCTCCGCTGAGCCATCAGTTCTTGCTTCCCCTGTGCCATCAAATCCAGCTTCCCCTGAACCATCAGATCCAGGTTCCCCAGGTTCTGCACCTCAGGATACCAGTTCTTTTATTCCCTCTGTTTCCAGTCCTTTGGGTTCCGCTTCTGATCCTCAACCAGAAACGCCAATACTTGAGTCTACTATAGTCGTGACAACTACCACCGAAGAAACTGTGTTGACTTTGACTATCACTGTTCCAGTCTCGCCTCTGAGTGAGCCTGCTTCTGTACCAAGTTCATCTATCACTTCGCCAGGCAGTTCAGATACATCATTGACCACATCAACCGAATCTTTGTCTATTACTGATACAGAAGAGCTTCCAGCAGTACCATCTGTATCATCTGTGACTATTGTAACTTCCACAGAGGATCCAGAGACTATTACGAACACACAAACTGACTCCACCACAACTCCAGGCCAGCCATCTGATCCTTCCACCTCGAGCTTGCCTTCTCCATCTACAGGGGTGACAAACTCCGAGATACCAGACCCTGAAGAAAGCAGGGAGCCACAGTCCGAGAGTCAAGTTTATAGTAGTGGCTATACCGCTGAGACATTCACTGGTGGAGCTCAACGTCTCCTTGTTGGTGTTCTTTTACCTATTCCTCTTCTCTTCCTCTGAAGAACCGGTATACCCTTCGTGTATTTCCGTTTCCTATTGTTTCTACATTTCCTTCAACAGCTATTCTGCTCTTTCTTTCCTAGAGAAACCATTGCATTGGTTTGTTTAGTTATAGATGTTATTTCATTATCAAATACAGACAATTTTATAAGTTATGACAACTCATGGGTAGAAATTTCGGTCACGTCAAGGGTCGATCTAAGACGAACCGCTTGTGAGGGATCTGTTGTACAAGCAGATCAGAAGCTGCGAAATTACTCCATCATTAATTATAAACCTGTCAGTGACAATAAGAGTCACCAAATGCATAAATGTCCCAAGAACAACAAAAAGAGCAATAGAAAATCGAACACAAACCAAAGGTTCCATACACAAGAGCATGGCTGCTGAACTGAACTCTGTAGTCATATAAGCCTCCCCAGACTTCAACGTCCCTCCTTGAGAAGCTTGTTTCTTTTCTCCTTCTTACGCATTCTCTCAACCTTTTTGGCATGCATCTTAGCAGCAAGGGCTTCGTATCTCTCTTTCTCTGCCTTCTTCTCTCTTCTTTCCTTGATGGCAGTGATACGCTGCTGTTTCTCTGCCTCCTTTTCAGCCTTGAGCTCTTTAAGCTTTGCCTTAGACTGTTGATCCTTCAATCTCTGTTCTTGTTTCTTGGCCCATGTTGACTTAACACCCAGTGATTTCACTCTGAAAGCACCCTTCTTAACTTTCCAGCTCTTTCCTGAGGGTTTAATGTTAGTACTGATGGGCTTTTGATTTCAATAAAAAAAAGCTCCTTACCGCTCACTCTGTCACCCTCAGTGACAGCTGGTGGAACTTCTGGGGCAGTTTCGTTTGATACCATTGTAATGCTTATCCCAGTTATTACCTTTGTAGTGCTAGGAGATAGGCAAGGTCATCGCATGTAGGATGCGCTATAAAAAATTTCGGGGATGTTCGGATGTTTACATAAGCACGCGGGGGATCTCTACACTAACAATAAAACTACTACAGTTGGCTCTTTACAACTATCAACATAGTCATCAGATATCAAAATACAGTTATATATAAGGGTATGATCATGAGTTGATGCTCAGTGTTCAGGCATCATCTTGCTCATCATCCGTGGCGTCGTTATCAAGGCGATTGTCGTGATCATCTTCCTCTGGCAAAAAGTCAGCATCATCGTCAAGTCCGTAGTCATCGTCATTCAGAACATCATCCAGAATATCGTCCTCATCTCTGAAGTCAGATTCAGCAACAGCATGGAATCCTGCACCTCTTGTGCTATATCTGCCATCTCTTCTGAAGATACTCTTCACTCTTTCAACCAATGCAATATCGGCAAGCTTTATAACGTTGTAGGTAGCGATAAAGGCAGCAATAACAGTGATACCACCCCTCACAATGGAATTTACAACCTTGTCAGTAGCGTTGTTTTCAATCAGGTCATCATCTTCTCCAAGTCTGATCTCACCGAATCTGGCGAAGCCACCATTACGACGAATTCCTCTGTCGTAAACGAACCAAGTAGCAGCGAAGAAGACAGAAAGAGGAATGATGATAGCCATTGCCAAACCAAATCCTCCAATCTTGACACTGTGCTCCTTTCTGAACTCATCTTCTTTACCTGGACAAGGAATTGGGTTCCACTTGTCAAATTCTTGACCACCTTCACATGTAGACAATGGAATCTTTCTGTAACCGGTAGGTTCAAAGAACTCAAATGCGTTATCATCAGTGCGACAAATCTCAGAGTGATCTTCTGGTTTGAGGCCTTTAACCAACTTACAGGTACCGTCAGGTGCCTTCATGTAGTTGTAGTCACACTCATAATCACGTCTGGTACAAGCACAGTTTCTCTCAATCTTGAATGCCGCGTTCAATGGAGCACTTCCAATGAAGCAGTCAACACGGTCAGGAAGCTTTCTTAAATACTTGGCTTCATGTCCAAAGAGACAGCGTGATGATTCAAATGGATGCTTTGGAGACCAGAACTCAAAGTCATCCCTGTCTGGGTGCTCAAGATCCAAGATACATTGTCTGGAGAACACTTCCTCAAAGTTGATTGTGAAAGTTCTGGATTCATCACCCCTTGAGGCCTCAGATCTGGTGAGCAAGAGGAATTTCTTTGAAGTGTCGGATGGAACAGTGAGAATATCATCAACCTTAACTGTATCATCAGTGAACTTATAGTCGTTCCAAGTCTTACCTTCATCCAAAGAGTAAGTAATAGTGTTAGTGTTCGTTTCATCATTGACCAAGACGATAATAGAGCCTCTGTCACCAAACTCCCACTGGAACGAACCCTTCTTAACCTCCTTCCAAGTGGAACCACCATCAGATGTCAAGAAAGTGGAAGCTTCTCTCAGTTTGCCAAGTGTATCACCAACGTTACCGACACCAAGGAGTAGACCAGTAGCAGAACCAGAGGAGAAAGTATCACGTGCATCCTTTCTCTCGGTGTAACCGTGAAGATGAAGTGAGCACTCCTTCAAAGGCTTTCCAATACATGGATATTTGTTTCCATGAGAATCTGTGTGTGGAGGTTGGATTAGATCCCAATCAGAACCATCATTGAATGTGATCTTTGTCTGGAGTTGTTTCATAGAACCTTCCTTAGCTCTGTCAGGATTTCTAACAGTATTGATAATGGCAATACCTTCAAGTCCCTCAACCTTTTCGTAGTCAACGAAGCCATATTCATTTCTGTTGACATAACTCTGTGACATCACATATGACGTACCATTAGCGTTAGACTTGAGAATTGCACCAAATTCAGTACCAGAACGAGGGTTTGTAGTGACATGGAAGAAGATCGCGCCAGTATCAGAACCCAAAACAGTGTATGCCTGTTGGTGGTTGACAGCGAAGTTCTTTGGGAAGTTTGCTGCGGCAAATGTTTCACCGTCAACAGTAACGTATGCCTTCAATGAATCTCCTTCCTTTGCAGCCACAACGGTGTAGTGGGTAGTAGTAGCAAAACCAACGATGTTCTCAAAGGCAGTCTTCTGAGTAGCAAAGCGGTCGGTGGAAATAATAAGAGAGTTATGTGGTGTGTTAAGGACCTGACAGAAAATGGTGTCAGGGTTGCTGCTGAATGAGCCCTCCACTGCTCCAGTGAACTCACATCTAATAGCATTGTCAAGAAGTTTATCCCAGTGCAAACCATAATCATCAGAGATGTAGGCAACTGGTTTGCAAGACTTCGAGAACGAGTCATCACAGCCTTCAGAACCATGGAAAATCAGACTTCCTGCTGAACTGTTGCTGAAAGTTAAGAGACTGTAAGACCACAAACTGGCGGTGGATGGCATTTCGGTACTGAGGAATGTAGTTGCACGATCAGTGGAGAAGTAGATCTTACCACTTGGGGATGCCATGTAAACAGTGTCCTTGTCAAATGGGTTCAAATAAATGAAGATAATCTCGTCATCTGTCTTGAATTGTTCAACTGTTTCACCACCGTCATGAGAGATGAAGACCTCGTTCATAGAGTTACGCATGATAACTGTTTCATCACCCTTATGATACTCAGACTTCTCCATGAACAAACTGTACAGGATCTTTCCCTTAATGACGTTCTCAGAAGTCTTGATACTTCCAGTCTTTGCAGTTGGATCATTGCAATCGTAGGTGATTTCTTCAGTAGCAACAGAACCTCCAGTACACATGTTTCCGGAAACCTTTCTTCTCTTCTGCAATTTCAATTCTGCTTGGCCCCTAGATGCACACAATCTGGCAAGTGCAGCTCTGTCAGGAACACAATCACCTTGAGAGTTCTCCAAGAAACCAAATGAACACTCGTAGTCAGCAATTGTACATTCACAAGGAACTTCTTTAATCTTCAAGTCAACAAAGTTCTGATTAACAAAGCAGTCAGCGTCAGCCTTTCTTCTCTTGTAAATATCCTTGTGACCAAAGATGCATGTACCAGAATTGTCTCCTTGAGATCTTCCATACCATTCTTCAAAGTCGTCCTTACCACAAGTTCTGCCAAAAGCCTTGGAGAAATCAAGAGAGTAGATAATTTCAGAGGAATCATCGACAGTCGTTCCACTGACACCTCCAAGCAAAAAGCTTGTACTAGTTCCATCAATGGCAGTGGTCAAAACAAATGGAACAATACCTTCCTCAAGTTCGACAGTCTCCCAGGTGTTACCTTGGTTCAGAGAATAGAAGATCTTCTTAGTGGAGTAGGAGCCATCCTTCTTGACATATGGAGCAGCAACAATGATGTTACCAAGGTCACCAAACGTGAAGATAGCTGGTTCATCCAATACCTTCTTCCAGGTGTATCCACCATCTCTAGACAAATAAGTGTGATACTTGCTGATATCAGAGCCCAGGCGATCTCCAGTCTCACCGATACCCATGAGAATGCCAGGAGTCTGACCAGTAGTACCTTGACCATCACCACGTCTTGCTTCAACATCCATCAAATTCAAACTGCAGCTAGTATCACCGGCACAGTCATCGGTTTTCAAGAACTGCCATGTGTGGCCATCATCGAAGGAAATCTTTGTTCTGACCAAAGGTGTATACTCTGCTTGGTCATAACCAATCAGCAAACCAGCAAGCCAAACACCCTCAATTGTCTCAACCTTATCAATGTTGGAGAAGCCAAGTGAATCTGTTTCGACATGGCCCAAAAGGTTCTTAAAGTGGATACCATCACTATCAGAGGCCATAACGTTTGAGACACCTCCGGTGTAGGAGTAACCCCAAACACTAATGTGCAAGGAGTCTGGTGTTGAATCAAGGATCTCAAAGCCATCAGTAACAAGATTCTCTGTCATAACAGCCCTGTTGAACGTGAGACCATCTTTAGAGACGAAAAGATGAACCGAGGGGCCTTGGTCTGCATCATATCTGTCAGTTTGGACAACGGCCACAACAAACGACTGAATGACTCTCAAATCAAAGACGTAACCATTGGCCAATGTATCAGTAATATCATTGATGATTGTTGGATCACTCTGGAAGAAGTCCGTGGATGTCAAGATTCGTGAGCGCTTTAGGTACCCGTACTTGTCTAGTTCGGTCTTAAGACAAATAACCCGCGAGTCATCTCCTTCAGTGAATACAGAGGTTGACTTTGTGAACACACACTTAACAGTAGAAGCCATCAAGACTTTTGGATTGGTTCTGAAACCATCTTTGGTGTAGTAAACATCGGTGACGCACTTTTCAGCAGACTCATCACAGTTGAGGAATGCAAGGAGAATATGATCCGGGTTCTTGTAGTTGACACTCAAATCATAACTCAAATCAGAATTCATGGCAACTTCGAATGTGTCCCAGGACTTACCTCTATTGTTCGTAACATAGTGAGTGGAACCTGTTGTGAACGCAAACGCTCTTTCTTTCTTCACCTTGTCAATCTCCACAGTGTCAATGTCATCAAGCGACTTCTCCCAAGTCTTTCCGGAATTATCCGAGACATAAAGTGTTCCATCGTTCAGGTTCAAGGCAACAGGAGCATCATCAAAGTATAAAAGTTTTTCTGATAGACGGTCATGATTGGTACGATGGACTTCGGGTGTGAATGCTGTCGTTATCGTCACAAAGAGCAACAGGGAGACAAGTAAGCTGCGAAGCGGTCTCATCATGACAGTTGTGAATGTGAATGCAAGGCGAATTGGCAAGAGAGAACCACCCGTGAATAATAATGCAAGTTAAGTAGCTGTGATTCCGATTTTTTGGGTAGTAAGCAGAAGCTATTAATAGTGGTTCAAAGGTTGCCTTTGGAAACGCGTGAGCCGAGAGTGGGCTGTGGCCAGTAGAGGATAAGACAAAGGGCGGATGATCTGGATTGTGCAGACTAAGGTAGTAATGTGAACACACTCAGATACCCAGTTCAAATACAGAGCTTTCGACCCAATTGCCAGTTTAAAAGAGCTCAAATAACACCAGGCGCTATGCATAGTGCTCATGTGCTGAAGAGTATGTAGTCCGCCACTGCATGAAGCCCCCCAGCCAGAGCGCAAGTCGCGAATTTTCGCGACCCGTGTTGATAAATCACCGAGTCACGTGATCATGCGAAAATTTACCCGGCCCTCATCATCTGTCATTACCACACGTGCAACTGGCACTTTCTTCCGTCAAACGCCGGTCCGCGGTCGCGCCTATATAAACAGCGTTGTTTACCCACTGTTCGGGCCCATCGCGATCAGTGCTAAGGTTGTATCAACAACATCACAAATCGCCATCACTCGGGATTTTGATTCTCCTTTTGTGTTATACCTCGAGTTAACTGCATTACCAACCATTGAAGATCAGTCGGCGGTGTTTTGCTCCTTACTGATCACGTGTTCCTGAGCATCCCACCTTTAATAATAACCACAACAAACATCTCACTATGGCACCAAATCTTGACGATATCAAAACACACTTCCCTGCGGCGCGTATTAAAAAGCTGATGCAGAGTGATGAGGATATTGGAAAAGTGGCCCAGGCAACTCCAGTTGTTGTTGGTCGTGCACTTGAATTTTTCCTTGCATCTCTAGTGGATTCCGCCGCTACAGAAGCCAAAGAACATGGAACGAAAAGGGTTACGGCGCAACATGTGAAAGATGCCATCCAGAAAAACGAGACGTTTGATTTCCTTGTTGATACGATATGTAACAAGGGTCAAGAAGAAGAATAAGAAGATTGACGAATGGGTTCCAGTGAGAACACCAGTGTATCATAGCTTTCATGGGTTACGTATAAGGGGTTTTGGTTTTCGGTGCATTACTACATAAAATGGATATGTTGCAATGTACATTAGATTAATATTGTGCGGCATAAAGTCATGCCCCACGCATTTTGCATTGATTATTAAGTTTTCCGGCAGGATTGTAGGTTGATCGTTAGGTAGGCTCACATTGGGGCTGTCGTGTGATGAGCAATCATCAGATCATCAGTCACTATGCCCACATGACACATTTATGAATCATCAATTGATCTGAAATACCAACATTGGACCGTTGGATATTTTTTCAATGGTATGATTGGCTCATTCTTCATATGGTTTTCGGTGGTACTGCCGAATATGGGGTCTTGAGTCTTGAGTCACCTCGAGCGCTCGAAAGCCCCAAAGCGCTTTGAAAAAAGATAAGAAGGAATCAACACCCCAGCCTTTTTGTCATCACCTTTCGACACACCCCACACTTAAAACCAGGGCAGCAAAAAAGTCAATTATAGACTACAGCTCCGAAAATGTCTTCCATTCTCTCAAAGAAGCTCAAAGTTGCTCTTATCCAGATCACCGCTGGCTCTGACAAGACAGCCAACCTTCAACATGCTAAGGACTTCATCCTCAAGGCTTTGAAGCAGGATCCAAAGATTGACATGACGGTTTTGCCAGAGTGTTTCAACTCACCATATGCAGTCAACCAATTTGCCAACTACGCCGAGAACATCCCAAACGGCGAGTCTACAAAGTTCCTCTCCGACCTTGCTAAGGAGAACAAGATCTTTATTGTTGGTGGATCCATCCCAGAGCTCGGTGACGATGGTAAGGTCTACAACACCAGTGTTACATTCGACAGATCTGGTGAAATCATTGGTAAGCACAGAAAGGCTCATCTCTTCGACATTGACATCCCAGGTGGAATCACATTCAAGGAGTCTATCACACTTACTGGTGGTGACAAGGCTACCACTGTCGATTTGCCAGAGTTCGGTACAATTGGTGAAGGTATCTGTTATGATATCAGATTCCCAGAGCTCGCAATTGTTGCAGCTAGAGAGAAGAACGCGTTCGCCATGGTGTATCCGGGCGCGTTTAACACCGTTACTGGTCCTCTCCACTGGCAGTTGCTTGCACGTGCCCGTGCAATTGATAACCAGATTTACACAATCTTGTGCTCACCATCAAGAAACTTGGATCTTTCATACCATGCTTATGGTCACTCGATGGTTGTTGATCCAAATGGTAACATTGTGGCTGAGGCTGGCGAGGATGAGGAGATTGTGATTGCAGAGCTAGACCCAGAGCTAATCACCAAAACCAGAGCTGGAATTCCAGTTACCACGCAGAGAAGATACGATATTTACGGTGATTGGTCAAAGAAGGTGGCTCCTAAGGCCATCTGAGGGGCTGCTTTGCATAACTGTATACTTTTTGGCCCCACCAAGTACAAGTTTCTTCGAGATTTACAACGAAACGGTGTTGTAGCAAATCCTTAAACGCCGCGCCGATCGCCTGGACTTGCACGGACTGCAGCGTTGCGGCCCAGCCCCCAGGATCTATAAAAAGCAACCTGGGGAAGGCCCCTTGCAACTACCATCAACTCTCGAGAACCACAACAAAAATGGTTGTTACGTCCCGTTCACGTTCCTCACTCACGCTCAACCAGCTTCAGTTGCTCCAGAACCCACAGTCTATCGACACTAACGTGTTCTACGTCGGTGTGGATGTTGGTACAGGTTCTGCCAGAGCTGCTGTCGTTGACAACACCGGTGCGA
The DNA here is from genome assembly GCA_030580135.1 of Petasospora easanensis. Classification (NCBI taxonomy): domain Eukaryota; kingdom Fungi; phylum Ascomycota; class Saccharomycetes; order Phaffomycetales; family Wickerhamomycetaceae; genus Petasospora; species Petasospora easanensis. Next base: position 176,557 of record JAKTSI010000001.1, on the reverse strand, counting down.
TTCTCGCTTTGGCAGAAAGACCGATTGCACGCCAGGAGTTGAAGCCAAACTATATCACACAGTCTACTACGGAGATTTGGGATGCTATCTGTTACTGTGTTAAGGCCACTGTTCGTGATGCGGGAATTGAGCCTTCTCAGGTCCTGGGTATCGGTTTTGATGCCACATGTTCCCTTGCTGTCATTCGTGAAGACAACGACGAACCATTGGCTGTTGGACCAGACTTCAGCAATGATGACCAGAACATTATCTTGTGGATGGACCACCGTGCAGTCCAGGAAACTGACGAAATTAACGCCACAGGCGACAAGTGCCTCAAGTATGTTGGAGGAACCATGTCCATCGAGATGGAGTTGCCAAAGATGAAGTGGCTTAAGAACAACCTTCCATCTGACCGTATGAAATTGGCCAAGTTCTACGATCTCCCAGACTTCTTGACTCACAAGGCTACTGGATCAGAAGCCAGATCATTCTGTTCTACTACATGTAAGATGGGTTTCGTCCCACCAGGAGTTGAGGCTTCAGAACACGGCTGGTCCAAGGAGTTCCTCGAACAGATCAACTTGCCAGAACTCGTTGCTGACAACTATAAGAAACTTGGTGGTGCTCCAGCTCTCGGTGGAACATGGCTCTCCGCTGGTGATGTTGTCGGAGAATTGACCACTAAGGCTGCTGAGGATTTGGGTTTGACAGAGAAGTGTCTTGTTGGATCCGGTGTTATTGACGCATACGCCGGTTGGATTGGTACTGTTGCAGCACAGACTGACATTCCAATCCCAGATCTTGTTCAACAAGACAAAACTGCTCCAGGTTTAGCTAAGGCTGCAGGCAGATTGGCCGCTGTTGCAGGTACTTCCACCTGTCATATTTCCCTTTCTACAGATCCAATCTTCGTGGAAGGTGTCTGGGGTCCATACCGTGATGTTATGGCACCAGGACTCTGGCTTGCAGAAGGTGGTCAATCTTGTACTGGTGCTCTCTTAGCCCATGTTTTGAACACACACCCAGCATATGGTGAACTTGGTCGTCTCTCTGATGCTTCTGGCTTGTCCAAGTTCGACTACTTGAACTCTCGTCTTGAGGCACTTACTCGTGAGCGTAAGTCAAGATCAGTTGTTGCATTGGCTAAGCACTTGTTCTTCTATGGCGACTACCACGGTAACAGATCCCCAATCGCTGACCCAAGAATGAAGGCTGCCATCGTTGGACAGTCTATGGATACCTCTATTGATGATTTGGCAGTGACATACCTTGCTGCCTGTGAGTTCATTGCTCAACAGACAAGACAGATTGTCGAGAAAATGACCAAGGAAGGTCACAAGATTCCAGCTATTTTCATGTCTGGTGGCCAGTGCAGAAACGGTTTGCTTATGAGACTTCTTGCCGATTGTACCGGTTTGCCAATTGTTATTCCTCGTTACATTGACGCAGCTGTTGTCTTTGGTGCTGCTTTGCTCGGTGCCGTCGCCGCAAAGGGAAAGCCTTCTGCAGCTGCAACTCCAACTGCACCATCTCCAGTTACCAAGCCAAAGACAATCAAACTTCCACCAGGCCTCAAGCCACTCAGTAAGGTCAACCCTTCATCAATGGCTCATGATTTGGCTTCTCCATACACTGCTCCATCTGCCACAGCATCCACTACCAACATGTCGGCCATCGCACATGCGGGTTCTGGATTCCCATTCCCAATCACACCAGCAGCACCAGAGATTGCAGAAGAGACCGAGGATGACTCCGAAGACGAGGCTGGTGCTATTTCCTTTGGCACATCTTCCAAGTCCCAAAAGATTGTCGATGAAAAGTTCAAGAACCTCAAGGTTACAGAGGCCAAGGAGAACGGCGAAGAGCTATGGGATGTCATGGTTAAGCTCACCGGTGGTGGTAAAGTTGTCGAGCCTTCTGCTGAGAACTCTCCAGATAGACAATTGCTTAATGTTAAGTACAAAGTCTTCTTGGAGCAGGCTGAGACTCAGAGAAAGTACCGTGAGATGGTTGATTCCATTGAGGAGGTGATTGCTAATGCTTGAATATTTCGTTCTTTAGATCTTTTGTTCCGCCATACATTTATACAGAGCAGTTTATACAATACAGATGATTTCCCGTTTTCGTTAGAATCTTGGAACTCTAATTATAGTTGAATACCACTAGTTTTTAGCTGGTTCGTTACCCCAGAAAGATCTGCCGCGAGTCGGTACCTACAAGATCTCTGTATGTGTGCGCATAACGGAATTCGCGGCATTACTGATTTGGGTAAATTGTAAACATATGCTCGTAGCACAAAGTTACTGTTGCTACGGCAACCAGACATCCGGTGAGAGTGCGGCGGGCTTCCCTCCAAAGAAGAGGAAATCAAAGGATTCTAAATTTTAACCGCCCTGAATAATCAGGCCAGCACAAGCTCTTCCACCACCACAACAAACCTTTCCGCCTCAGTGGATCCGCTCGCTTCTTGAAAGGTTCTCACTGGCTATCCACTCGCTGAGCTTGTGATCACCTGTTTTTCCCCTCTCAGCCATTCCCTCTTCGCAGGAATCTTCGAGGCTCCCTTTTCATCCAACCACACTTGAGGTTCAATACATTTCGAAGGCTGGGATCAAAACATTTCCAACACGTCTTCACTCACTTCCAATACCACACCACTTCATAATATATAGTGGTCCCCTTCCTCTCTCTTCACCTGTTGATCCCTTCCATCCCACTACAAACCACTCGCCCATAGTAGCACGGGGCTTGCATTCCGCTCAGCTTGACCACATATAGAAAACACACAACACACATGCTGACAACACTAACGCTACTGGCTACATGGCTAATATCAGCTTCCGCCGAGGCAGTACGGATTCACAGTGTACCCGACCCCAATCTTGATCTAAGCTCGTTCAACAATGGGCAGTTTGGTCTTCTCGGTGGCTTTGACGCACTCTCAAAATATTCATACGAAGGTGCCTCCAACTTCACCAACCAAAACAATCTTTCAAACAACCTATACTACACAGAAGGAGATAATGAGCAATTCATTGCCATTGGTGAAGTCGATGGATCAATAACATCAATTCTGCCCGTAACGGATGATACATTCCTGCTACTGGGAAACTTCACAAGCATCGGAGGAAGCAGCGTCTCTGCTCCAGCAATTTTCAACATAACGAGTAACGACTTTACAACACTTGATTCAGAAAATGAAATTGATGGAACTGTCACCACCGGGTTCTACGATTCTTCTGAACGCTTAATATATCTTGGTGGTGACTTCACTTTTAACGACACAGCCAGTGCGGCATTCTACAATCTGACAAGTCAAAGTCTACACAGCACGCTATTTGAAGGATTTGGCAGTGACTCAAAAATCAACTCCATTGTACAGGCTGGTGATAACATTCTGTTTGGAGGTTTATTTGACACACTGGGTCTTCCAGAGCTCCTTGCAGCTTCATACAACGCTTCCAACATCTCAGTTGAAAGTGATCAGCTTGTGAGTTTGAGACATGCTACATTCACAGTGTACGATGACAGTTCTGATGCAGATGTTTTGATGTGTCCAGACGGTGAGGAATGGACTGTTACTGGCGTCACTGATGCCACACTTGACATTTCTCTGCCATACACTGTAATACCATCCAAGATCAGGATTTACAACTCTGAATACCAAGACAACCAGATTCAGTTATTCAGACTCATTACACAACCAGCTGGAAGTATCATGAATTTGACATATGTTGACCCAGAGACAGGTGATCTTTCATACTGTGACGCTTGGTGTCCACTGCTCGATTCTACTTCTTTGTCCGAGTTCCTGGATGCAGGCAATACTTCACAAACAGTTGGATACAAAGATACCAGCGTGAGTTGGACTGCAAGTTACCAAGAGTTTGGTTTTGTGAACTCTCTTGATGTAACGAGTCTCTCCTTCCAAGCTTTGGACTCATATGGCAGTAATATTGCACTCGCTGGTTTCGAGATCTACCAATCACAGTTTTCAACGTATGCTAACAATACACTTAACGAACCAGGCTGCAGTTCACAGAATTATTCTAAAGCAGTTCTTACTGGAGACTGGGAGGCTTCCTCACAGGGTGAATACTTGACTTCCACTGTTGACATCACTGACGGTATTCCGGAAATCGGAGTCACATTCTATCCAAATATCTCATATGCCGGTGACTATACAGTCCTCCTCTACACACCAGGATGTCTTGACGACGATTCTTGTGACTATAGAGGTATTGTCAATGTCACAATCTATGATGATGCTACCAATGAGGGATTATCAAGTTCTCTCATCTACCAGACGAACAACCAAGAGAAGTACGACACCATTTGGGATGACCACCTTGACAACGCTGTTAGAGTTGAAATGTTCTTGTACTCAACTGTTCTCAGTGGAGATTCAGACCAGATTATTGTGGTTGCTGACAGAGTTTCGACCACCATCCAGTCGATTGATGATATTGTCGATGTTAATGGAACTGTCCCAATCAATGGTATCTTCGAATACTCACCAGCCAACTTCACAAAGTTCAACGCTGCCAAATTATCAGGTTCTTCTTTGATTGGAAACACCACCATCAACCTTATTGGATCCAGTCTCTCTGACAATGCTGATGTTTATCTGGCTTCCGACAACGACACCATCTACGTCGGTGGTGACTTTGAGAGCAAGTACGGAGACAACTTCTTCAAGATCAATGTCAATGGTGAGGACTCCTCCACAAACTCTACCAGTGCAAGTACCACCTCAGTTAATGGCGGCCTCAATGGTGCTGTTTCTGCGCTTCACATTGTGAGCGATGGTGTCATTATCCTTGGTGACTTTGACGATACTGCTAACTCTACAGACGTCAATGCTTTGTCTGACGAAGATTCACTTGATGGTGCTGCTCTCTACAATGGCTCTTGGTATGCATTTGGATCTATTGTTTCATCTTCAATCTCCAACTTGACTCTCAAGGGTGACGAGTACTGGTCATTTGATCATGAGATCTGGAGTGTTGCTAATTCTACTTGGTACGATGGTTCCACGCTTCTGACCTTTAACATCTCTGCTGCTGGTAAGTCTAGTGACTCCACACTCTTTGTGGGTTCTCTGAAGACCGCTGATAAGATTGCCAATAAGGGATTCTTGCTTTCGAACTCCTCTCTGGAAGCGAATGTGACGAGCGATACTTTGACCAACAGCACTATCTACACTGGTTTGTTCATCAATGAGAGCTTGTCTGCATTTGGTGGTGACTTCACTACCAATTCCGGTATTAAGAACTTGTTCTTGGAGACCACTAATGACACTATTGGCCTTGACGTCAGTTGGGATGATGCAGCTTACGTCACAGATTTGTTTGAACAGAATGGCGTGCTCTTTATTGGAATCAATGGTAGTGGATCTGCAAATGGTGCAGGATTTGATGGATTGCTGTTCTACAATTTGACACAGAATTCCTTCCGTGTCCCAGACACTCTATCTGGATCCACAGTCTCAGTCAACAAGCTTGGTTACTTCAACCATACTTATTTGGTCGTTGGAGGTGAATTCACATCTGCTGGTTCTCAGAGTTGTTCAGGCCTTTGCTTCTACAATGTCAATGCGAGCTCATGGGCCCAACTGATTGATGACTTCAGTGGTACAGTGAACACCTTCAGATTTGTTCAGGATACTCTTATTGCTGGAGGTTCCTTTACATATAAGGACGACGATTTGAGTCTCTTTGCCTATGATTTCAACTCCACAAGCCACGATCAACCAGACCACTTCACTGATATTGACACTGAAGTGAACAAGCTCTTGCTTGTTGATAACTCTACGAGTGGAAGAATCATCATCTCTGGTGACGATTACATTTCTGCTTATGACGGATCATCTTGGTCCAACATCACTGGTGAATTGGCAGGTTCTACAATTGTGGACATTCAAATTCTTGATCTTGAGTCCTCAAATGACGACAACGACGAGACATACTTTGACGCGGATCAGATCTTGCTTGCTTCTGGTAACTTGAGCGTCTCAGGATATGGCTTCGCCAGTGTTGCCTATTTCAACAGTACTACATGGATTCCATACGTTATCGGTACACACAAGGAATCTACAGCCACCGTGAACTCCATTTTCATGAACAAAGACGTGTCATCACTTTTGATTAGTGGTACAGTGAGTAACAGCACAAGCTCCTCAAGCACATCGACACCAACCCCTACTGATTCCACCTCTGGAAAGAAGAAGATGGCTAGAGGATTTGTGGTCCTTGTTGGTCTTGCTCTGGGTGTTGGTACAGTGTTGCTTCTTGGTGGTATTGTTGCCTTGTTCCTCTTCTTCAGAAAGAGTGGCAACGAGTACATGCCTATTGAACCAAGAGTCAACGAAACAGAGATGCTCGATACTGTCCCACCGGAGAACTTGTTCAAACATGTTGCCGCATGATGATGACTGCTTTCTATTTTTATCCCCGACGTACATTTGTTTTTGTTTGATTTTTTACCGGTGTTCTAGGAATTTCTGTCTTTATAAATCAATTTTGTTTTGTGTCCGCTTACAACAGAGCTGTCCATGTAATTATGATCTTCACTATAAATTGATGTTTGTTTTTTTGACTGTACTCATTTCTCTATATATCTCATGTAGCCGCAGCACGGGATTGAAGCGTTTTCGTTGCTGTTGTGTTCAGTCTTTGTAACAGACTTCCCTCTCTTTCCGCAAAGGACAAACCGTGATAGACTGCCCGTGTATAGTCAAGACACAGTTGTGATTGTGTTGGTTGAGAAACAGGATCCCAGCTCTTAGCAGCAAGTAGATGTAATAAAGCAGCCTTTCTTCCTCTTGTGAAACCGATAGTGGAAGTGTTGTTCTTGACGAGCTTCAATGGGTTTGCAGGAACATCTTCCTCCTCCTCCTTTGGTTTGTCCTCAATCAGTTTTCTAGACATGATGATCTTAGCCTGACTTGAAATACAAAGGGAGTATGCATACCCAACACGTTCGAGGAGTAACGATTTCCCAATTCTTCCCACCAACTTATCATCAAGTGCCTTCTGTACCCATTTGATAGCAGCAGGAGCGTTGGCCCATGAATCTCTGAGTGTGCATAAAAGCTCTCCAACAACCAGAATGGAGCGGAGTGCATAAGTTTTCAGACCACATCTGGCCAAATACGTGTAGTTTGATGAGTCTAACAATGGGTCAATGGTATCGTTCTTCAACTTAGAAGTGATATTAGTGGCTCCCATAAGCAAGGAAATTGCTCCCATCTCCTGGACGGAAGCAAGGTATGACCATGCCTTATCACTCAAGAAATCCTTTTTCACAAGCTCATATGTGGTATATGCATATCTGTAATCACGAAGCATGAATGACCAGTCCGCCAATTTGCGAATGAGTGCCTCATCTGCAAGTTTACCATAGTATCCTCTCTCCGCGTTAAAATTACTGGTATGTTCGTTTTTCTGGTGATTTTTGTTCGATCCAAAGTATTTCTTTCCCACATTGAAGAAACGTCCTGTGATACTCTTTCTTGGAGCAACAACTTGTTCATCCCATGTGGCAATCTTCATTTCCATGTATGGGATTATCTTCTTCTGAATTACCTCTTTGAGGAGTTTGTAGATGGCTGTGACATCTAGTGCAGGAATGGAGGGGTTTGAAGAAAAGTGAAGGTGAGAATTAGCAAGTTCTTCATCGACTGAGTTTAGAATTGGTGGATTGAGTGTTGTTGGATGTGCTTCCTTGTCAAGGCTGAGTGGGAGAACGAAGGCATCAACAAACAGCTGCTTCTTGATGTGCTCCCTTAGTTGTGAGGCCTTTTGCTGCTCTGATTCACTCTTCACATCATGCGTGATGACAAAGAGAGGTAGGATATCGTCTAGGTGGAGATAGTCTGGGACCTTGGAGGACTTGAATGCCACAAGGAGTTGGCGTGCTTGTTCGTAAGTGTCATTGACGGAGATGAAAATGAATGAAGAGACTGGGTAGTTGATTGGCTCAAACGACGTTATCACTGAGCTGGAGAGGATCTTTGTAAAGAATTTGATATAAACAGAGTCCTTTAACAGAGATGTGAGTTCCTTGTTCCCGTCGTCTCTAGATTTCCTCAGATGAGGGTCAAGACTGTGAATGTACTCCCCCATTACCACCTCCAAAGAGCTATTGCTAAAGAGCGGTCTCTTAGAGGTTCCATCAGACTCCTGCACACTGAATATGTCTGTCAATGGAGGTGAGAACCGGATGGAGAACTCATCAGCTGTTCGTGATACGAGCTGTGAGTCTTTGATTTGGAACTTATGATCGATCTTCTCACCGAATGGTTTGAGAAGCTGAAGAAATGAATGGAAGCCAAAATCCGTGGCCAATTGCTCCACAGACTCGGATGCATATATAGTGACTCTTGGTGATAGAGCGGCAAGAATGAGCCGTTTGCAGTCAATGGAGCTCCTCTTTGGACCCGCTGAAGCACTGGAGGGTGTGGATGCTTGGTGGAGCAACGGCGTCACGTCGCGGCCTGAAGTCAGATGATGCAGCACATTGTTGATGCTGAGATCTGTGGCCATTGCTTTAGGGTGATGATGAAAAGCCAGGGAATACCTTGTGTTTCTGTTGCGGTGACTGCTGAATTCCCACCGTTTAGCGTGCCAGCGCATTTGGTGTCGATCAGATTGTGCGTCCCGAACCGTCCCCGGACCACCCGGACACCCTGTTCAAACGGGACACGCGTTGGAAAGTTGGAAACTACAATAAAAACACTGGGACCCTCAAGGGACAATTCCACGTCTTTGATCCCGCCACATCCAGCTCGTTTACTTTGAGGCCATTCTTTATACCCAGATGATGCTCTCTCAGGCCCTTGCTGTCCTTGCTGCCTCATCACTGGCGCAGGCATTCTACTTGCCTGGCACTGCCCCTACCTCCTACAAGGAAGGTGACAATGTTCCTCTTTTGGTTAACCATATGACACCAAGTGTCTTCCACGAATCACAGGAGAAGGAGGACTTTGTCTACTCCTTTGACTACTATTACAGACGTCTCCATTTCTGTAAGCCAGAGAAGCTCGAGAAACAACCTGAATCCCTTGGTTCCATTATTTTCGGTGACAGAATCTACAATTCCCCATTCGAGCTTACAATGCTCAAGAACGAGACATGTAAATCTCTCTGTTCTGCTACATACCCCGCAATTGACTCTACATTTGTCCACAAGTTGATTAAGAATGGTTTCTTCTACAACTGGCTCATTGATGGTTTGCCAGCTGCCCGCAGACTTCGTGACAAGAGAACAAATACCGATTTCTACGGCTCAGGTTTTGAGCTTGGATACGTTGATGATGACAAGGTTCCTCACTTGAACAACCATTTCGATATTCAGATCGAGTACCACAAGCGTGGTGAGAATGAGTACAGAGTTGTCGGTATCACAGTGGAGCCACACTCTTGGAGTCGTACCGATGCTACCTGTCCTACTGAGGAGACTACCCCAGTGACTTTGGACATTCACGGTAAGTCTGAGATCCCATTCACTTATGATGTCTCTTGGATCCCATCAGAGACTTTGTGGGCTACCAGATGGGACAAGTACTTGCACGTTTACGATCCAAAGATCCAATGGTTCTCCTTGATCAACTTCTCCTTGATTGTCATTTGCTTATCCTTGATCATTGCACACATCTTGTTCAGAGCTTTGAAGTCCGATATCACAAGATACAATGAGATGTCTCTTGACGATGACATGGATGAGACTGGATGGAAGCTCGTTCACGGTGACATTTTCAGAAGCCCACGTTACTTGCTCTTGCTCTCCGTTATTGTCGGTAGTGGTGTTCAGTTGCTCTTGATGACCTTCTCCACTGCAGGCTTCGCCTTGCTTGGTCTCTTGTCTCCTTCAAACAGAGGTTCCTTGTCCACAATCATGTTTGTCTTCTATGCACTCTTTGGTTGTGTTGGTTCCTTTGTTTCTGGCTCCGTTTACAAGTTCTTCGACGGCCAGGACTGGAAGATCAACATGGTCCTTACACCAATTTTGATTCCAGGTATCATCCTTCTTACTGTTGGTTTGCTCAACTTGCTTCTCATTGCTGCTGGTTCTTCTGGTGCTATTCCAGCGGGTACTCTCCTTGCCATTGTTGTGATTTGGTTCATCGTTTCCGTGCCACTCTCAATTTTTGGATCACTTCTCGCTTTGAGAAAAGAGCCACTTTCCAAGCCAGTTCACACCAACCAGATTCCAAGACAGATTCCAACTCAGCCATGGTACTTGAAGACCTGGTTTGCTGCATTGATTGCTGGTATCTTCCCATTCGGTTCCTTGTCTGTTGAGATGTACTTCATCTACTCTTCTTTGTGGTTTAACAGAGTGTTCTACATGTTTGGATTCCTCTTCTTTGCATTGGTTCTTATGGCCATCACCACTTCTCTCGTTACCGTGCTCATGACATACTACTCCTTGGTTTCTGAGAACTACATGTGGCAATGGAGATCCATCATCATCGCTGGTGGTTGTGGCTTCTACGTGTTCATGCACGCCATTGCCCTTTCCAAGTTCCAATTGGGAGGTTTCACAACTGTTGTGTTGTACACCGGATACTCTCTTTTGATCTCATTCTTGGTGTTTGTACTTACTGGATCTATTGGATTCTTGTCCAGTTTATTCTTCATTAGAAAGATCTACTCCGTCGTCAAGATTGATTAGTTCGAAAGGGCGGGAGGTTGATGCATGCATGTGATACCATCTTTTTCTTTGTCTAAAAAAAGAACTCTATACATTCCGGAAAAAAAACACACAACAAAAAAATTTGTCATCATCTGATATATACACTATAGTTTGTTTTACGTCTTGGTTCGTAGCTGTTTATCGAGCCGGGCCGGGGAGATCATCGAGGGCGCACGTTATAACCTTAATTCCTGCGCGCCCGGATCAAACGATGCACTAGTCGCCGACTCTGGGCAGAAGCCGAAGGTGGCGTTTCCAATCCCGGATCCCATAGCTGATGCCGTATTGGAGAGTGGTGTGGGTTTAATGTATGAACAATTGTATGATGGACGTACCGAGTGCGCGGTGCCATGGATAAACTCTTGGGATGCACGGTGTCGGTTAAGAACCTAACGCAATTGGAATTGTTCCGGTTTTTAGATCAAACTCTTTTCCCCCATACCCCACCAAAGTGTCTGTCCCAGACTCAAAGGGACCCAGGAGGAATGAATCATTATAAGGAGGTTGCAGAGGACATGCTGGAGAACGTTCGGTTCTATTGCATGAACGCATGATGATATGACAATGCTTTGACTCGTATTCGTGATTAAATCGAAGGCGCTTCTAGAAGATGCTTCTACGAATCCTAAGCGATCCGGATTGAGAGAGGAAACACACACGACCAACAATTCGCATTTAGCTCAGGTAGAGAGTGGCTCCTGAGTCTGATTAATTTTGGGTTGTCACCGGGATAAGATAGTCGATGACTAATCTACATGGTTAAAGATCAGTAAGCATTTCTCAGAGAAGATATGTGAGTTCTGGGAAATTTCATGCTCGTGCGTAGGGACGGCGCTGAGGGTGAGTTAACGTTAAACCAATCGCAGACGAGTCAACCGATAGTTAAATGCTCAAAGGAGTTAAGAACCAACCAATACTTCGGAAAAGATCGCCCTTATTTCGAAACATGGGGTAAGAAATAGTGGTTCGGTGGCGGGAGGCATGACTTACGATGAGATCGGAATTTGGTGTCTTCCCCCCCGGTCGTATTTCTGCGCTGTTCGGCAATGTGTGTGCTCCCCCTCAGATCCATACACAATGGGGTGTTTGGCTGTTGTATATGTTTCTATTCATGGACCGAGTGGCCATGGTCTAGTGCCACCAAGTGTACAGTTTTGACCTTCCAAAGGGGGCGCCCACTCAGCGATAGCCTCTCTTCTTTGCGTGCTTACACAATCCTGCCTCCAAGGTTAGACATCTGTCTCTCCTCATGAATCAAGCAAATGACGGGCAACGGCGAAATAGACACCTAGAATCCGGGCAAGGACCGACTCGCAAAGGGCAACACCAGAAGGGCAAAAAAGAGAACACAGGCGGCCGTATACCTTGTAACAGGAAACTGGGAACGCCTTACCAAAACGAAGCGACGGCGCCCGGCGGAGTTCTGCGGAAGGGTCGACGCACAAAAGAGGCCAGCCGATCGGCCAGGGGGACAAAACAATAAGCGCTGGGGTAACACGCCTGCCATGTACAAGGGCTGTCCAGTGTCCGCCGCTACCGGAGAGGGGCACCAATGGGTTTGCAGTGTATGGGAACTAAGATGTCACAGACTCGTGTGCTGGTCCCATTCCCCCTGTTCTTTACCCCAACACATCGCTGGGAGTTCCCAAACACACAGCGCCGCTGTCTGTCAAAGGCTGCAAGTAGGTGCGCACTGCATTTTTTCTGTCCACTCCCTTCTAGAAGGGAGTATCGGAGTTGTGCCGGGAGGGAAAGCATCTTCGGGATCATTAAATGGGCTGTCTCCCAGAGGTTTCGGTCAGTGGACCCTGGGGAGATCCTGTGACGGGCCGGCCCTTCTCCTACAAGCTTCCACGGCCTTAACCCGTACTCCAAGATTGCCTTATGCTCGCCTCCCAAGCACCTGTCACCGGGATGTACAAACCCTACTCGGGCTGCGCCAGGCACCATCCCAAGCACGAGATAAAGTGGGACCCGGGAGATCACCCAAGACTCTTGTTTGAGTCGTGGACGACGCTCGATTTGCCCGCTCTGCCGACACCGCCATATAAATACGGACCCCATACGCACTCCCACTAAAGAGCGCTGCGAAGCCCACATAGGCCCTACAGCCCATTCCGCACTTCGTGAACATCCCGGTGAACTTGCATCGCCAAACTTCGTCGAACTCATCGGCCACTTCCAACTCTCCACATCCCTCTTCTACTACACCCACCACACATCCATCAACCCCTGTCTCTCTTTTCTGGTCCCTCACCTACACCTCGCACATTGACGCTCACAACCTCGGCTCTGTACTGAGATCGCTGACACTCACGCTGGAGCTTCTCTGCCCGACAACACCATTCATCTACCCTCTCCTCTTCCACTCCCATACTTCTGTATTGATCCTTACACACCGTGGAACACTTTGATTGACACAGGTTTCGATCCACCCACAAGATCACCCACCAACCGTACCAACTTTTCTGAATCATTCCTTCTCTATTTCCGCCTTATTCACGTGTCATCGTTCATCACGGTCAAACCTTTTCGGCTTTACAGAGCCACCCACTCACAGGCATTTGGAAATGAACAAACCGGACACTCAGCCACTCACAACGGACATCTCTCGAAGCCAGAACTCCACTCCTGAACCAGAAACGCATGACCACACCAACACACATAGCGGCCAGCTTGAAGAGTTGGGTCCGTCTGTGCAAGATCACTTAAGGCACCAATCGCCCACCGCAGACCCAACAACTCCCTTGCGCCCAGTACGCTCACGCCCATCCAGGCCCCAACTTGCATCATCCACAAAGCTCCCAGTTGCTCTGGCATTCAAAAGAACTTGCTACAAATGTGGAAACCTGGGGCATCATGCCGATGACTGCGTTTCTAAAGAGAGACTTTGCTACAACTGCAAACAACCAGGACACGAGTCTTCTAAATGTCCAAATGACCGAAACACACAGGCTAAACAATGTTATTTCTGCAAGGAGATTGGTCACATTCAATCTGAATGCCCAGAGTACAAGTCCATTAGAGAAGAACACCGGTATACCACTCCTCACCATCCCCGTTTTCCACATCTTCCACAGAGTTCCCAAGCACAGATGATTTACTATTCACAACTCAGGACGCCACCACATTCCACAAACATGTTCCAGCCGGGCTCAGCACCACAGCAGCAACCTTTCTTCTATCCTTCCCCAATGAGACCGTACGGTGGGCAAGGATTTCCTCCTCCGCAGGCGCAACTCCGAGGACCACAACCTCTACCATACTACCAAGGTGAGTTCATCCCGCAATCTGCGGCAGCACAGCATTACGGTACGCAGCTAATGATGATGAGAGGATACACACCCGCTCGTGGCGTGCTTCAATGTTATTCCTGTGGGGAATCCGGCCACGAGAGCAAGGACTGTCCAAGAAGGTAACGCTTAACCGGCCTTGGCGCCCTCACCACCACAAAAAACCAAAAAAGCACGGAGAAGGGGACAACAACGAACATTCACTTAATAAGACCAAAAATATCCAATGGCTAGAAGACTTCCACATAATCACACAGAAGGTTCGTAAATTGTGTCATGATCAATTTATTAATATTTGTTTACACTTCCGCAAACTCTAAAACAGCGCTCTCCTTCGGCTGGGCTCGTATATAAACTCAACTAAAATCCCGCCCCCATTTTGCCTTTCCCACCTTTGATCTCCTCTGTATCACCTTTCACACACACACACTGCAAATACGGATGACCTCAGATAACGCACCAGAGATCATCTCGATCGATGAACTCCAGGCCCAAGGCGTGAACGCCTCCGACATCCAGAAGCTCCGCGCTGCTGGCGTGTGTAGCATCCCTGTTAGTATCCCTTCCCTCAGCTCACCGCAGAAATCACGGCGGCTATTCTCTTACAGACTGAATATGCTAACAAGACCGACCCACAGACAGTGTTGTCCATGACAAGACGCAATTTGCTCAAGATAAGGGGATTGTCTGAAGCAAAGGTCGAGAAGATCAAGGAGGCCGCTGGCAAGTTGATGGTGAGTTAGGGTTGTACCCCTGTCGACTAAAGAGGCAAAGGTTTAACCAACCTACCCATGGACAAACTCTGATCCCTTGTTAAAATGCACAGCATACTAACCAGAACACAAAAGCAAGTTGGGTTTGTTTCGGGCACAGTTCAGGCTGATATTAGACGTCGTGTGGTTGGTCTCTCTACTGGTTCCAAGGCCCTTGATTCCGCATTGGGCGGAGGCATTATGAGTATGAGTATTACGGAAGTCTTTGGGGAGTACAGATGTGGAAAGACCCAGATGGCACATACTCTCTGTGTGACTGCTCAATTGCCTAGAAGTCTTGGTGGCGGTGAGGGCAAGGTTGCTTATATCGATACTGAGGGAACCTTCCGTCCTGACAGGTTTGTGGAAATTACTTGCATAATTTAGTGGATCCATCCGCATAAATACTAACAAGAAACTTTCAAACAGAATCAAATCCATTGCTCAAAGATTTGAGATTGATCCTGATGATTGCCTCGAGAATATCACATACGCAAGGGCTTTGAACAGTGAACATCAATGCGAGTTGTTGGAGGAACTTGGTCCTGAATTGGCAACTGGAGACTATCGACTTGTCGTTATTGATTCCATCATGGCAAATTTTAGAGTTGACGTATGATCCTAACCCAAATTACCAGAACAATAGGAAGAGCACTAACCATAAGCTTTTAGTATTCTGGAAGAGGGGAGTTGAACGAACGACAACAAAAGTTGAACCAACACTTGGCAAGATTGAACAGGATTGCTGAGGACTTCAACGTTGCAGTTTTCATGACGAACCAAGTCCAGAGTGATCCTGGAGCTTCTGCTTTGTTTGCTGCTGCTGATGGAAGAAAGCCGTAAGTAATACGCTGGCTGCCTTGTGTCCTTTCCCAGGCGGAATACTAACCTTCGAACTTAGTGTTGGCGGTCACGTCTTGGCCCATGCTAGTGCAACCAGAATTCTTCTTCGTAAAGGACGTGGAGACGAAAGAGTGGCAAAGTTGATGGACTCCCCAGACATGCCTGAGAAGGAATGTGTGTACATCATTACGGAGGGTGGGATCTCAGACTCTGACGCCTCATGACCACAACTAGTCTCCTTATTGGTCCGGGCTGCATCCGCGCACAGCGTTGCACACAAACGCCTTGCTACCTTGTTATACTACAAATCTGGAACATCGAAAAGAAAACACCATTAATTTTATAAAAAAAAAGAATACTTATTGAATATCCTCCCAAAACCAATTAGTAACCGAATCTCTCTGGCATTGCCACTGGTGCCACGAGCGACCACCCGTATATTCCGTAACAGATCCAAGCACTGACAATCTTGACCCAAGAATAGAAATATGTTCTACCGACTGGAACAAAGTCACCAAAGTCATCCTGTTGGACATTCATGGTCAGCAAAACCGCCAGCCACTGGGTAGCAAGGAAGAAAATAATGTGGAACAAAGCATAGTTGTACTTTGTGGCAACTCTCTCTTCATCTTCATCATCGTCATCATACAACCAGCTCTGGTCCTGAAGGGCACTCTCAGGCAAAGATCCAACAGCAACAGCTTCTCTAATTGCCTGCATTCTCATCTCATTACGACCAGGTTCAGCAGTGACGATTCTCTCCTCCTCATCCATTGGCTCGTCATAGTTAATGGCAATGGAACCACCCCCTTTACTCCCGTTAAATGCAGAATTAGCAGCAGCACGTGTCGTGGTGTATGCAATGGTAATGAGAGTGAAAATAGCACCCATAATAACTGAAGCGGTACGTGTTCCCCTATTTCTGATGAGTGGGTTACACTGTTTGTCGTCAGGCTCGGATGCACATGCGGAGAGAGTTAAGTACGTGCAGTAGACCACGACAATGGCGGCTTGAGCAAGGCCACAGTTTGGGTTGTACTCTTGAATAGTTGGATTCAAGGAGAGAATTGTGATAATGCAAGCCAGGATGAGGTTCACTGTGCCTGCGGCTTGGTTCATTGAGCATCCTGAGCCTGCAAAGTAGACATAGATGAGAACAGTCATCACAAGGGATCCAAGATACATGATACCGGTACCGGAGACAAGAATTGTCTTCCATACGTTCGAGTACTCATCTTCAAGCTCCACATGCTCAATACAAGTTTCGGCCCATTCATGAGCAAAGTCAACCAGAAGAATTAATCCAACAAGAAGGAAAACACCACCAGCAATGACTGAAACGTATTTGGACCACCAGATATAAAACCCATCAGGGATGAAAAACGATAGCACAATAAAGAGTAACCAAGCAAAAATCTTTGCGGCCCAGAAATTATTCTGGATTTTCGAACGTGGGTTTGTAGTTGAGTGAACACCCATGAGCATGAAGCACAATACCAGGTGTTCCAGGCCAAGAGCAAAGTTGAGTCTGTGAACGGCAAAGAACCCGCATTCAACACCTTCACATTGGAATTTTGATATTTTTCCTAGTTGTCGGATAGCAAAATCTGTGAGCATGAGCCATGAAAGGATGGCGTTTGTGACGAATAAGAAGGCATAACTCAGACGTGTGGAGAAGGAGGATCCTATTGACTTGAATGATTTGCAAAGAAGAGCAGAAAACATCGAGCCCAGACAAGAGGCAGCAGCAGTACCCGCCATTTGGAGGGGTAGTGATACTATAGCACCCATAATGGCTTATAGTTGTGTGTAATTCTAGGGATTAGTGTGAAGAGCTTTGATAGATTCAGAGCAGCCAAAGCCTTCGCCTTCCAAGTTAGCTCATCAAACATGTTCGCGCATATGCCGCGAATTTTGGTCTGGGCAACAGTTCTTCCTGAAGGGCACGCGTTATGATGACCTGTGTTGTTCTTTGTTTATAATGAGGACAGTAAACACCAAGAACCACGAGTCGTCAGTAGAATGAGCCAACAGTATTATCCAATCATCTTCCAGATTGGTGCTCGATTCATCAAAGCTGGCTTTGCAGGCGATGCCACGCCAATCGTACGGCGCAGAACCAACATGTATGACCTTGAAGGAGCACCATTGAGAGCACTTGAGAAGTCTCATGCTCACGATGATGAAGTGGTACCCAATGACGAAACACCCACCGATGATAAAAATCAGACTTTATGGTCGTATGATCTTGAAGCTGGAGATACAGATATAATCGAATCCATTCTTGAGCGGGTGCTCTATGACCTATATCGTGACGACCTTCTTATTGATCCTAAAAGGTGTAAAGTGCTAGTCATTGAACCTCCATTCTTCCCAGTTCCACTCAAGAAGGTCATTACTAAAGTTTTATTGTATCATATGCATGCTCAATCTGTCAGATTTTACTCAGAGCCAGTGATGTCTTGCATCAGCTCTGGATCCCACTGTGCGTTGGTGATTGATGTTGGTTGGAATCAGACTACAATCATGCCTGTGTTCGATTTGAGACAGATTTACAAGTTTTCTAAGAGCACACAAAGAGCTGGAAAATGGCTTCATCAGGAAGTAAGGTCATGTTTGGAAGAGAAGGGATGTCTTCAGGGAGACTTTGAGTTCATAGAGAGATTCATCTGTGAAGCAATGTTTGCAACTGATGAGGTAGTGGAAGGCTCCTACGATTTCCAGGGAGTTCAAATACCAAATAGTCTGAGAAGTCAACCATTGGATAACGTGTTTTTCAATGAGGTGAAAGATCAAGACGATAACACACTTTCAATTGGAGAATTGGTGAAGAGTTGTCTGAATGAGATGAACATTGACCTCCGTGGTGCTCTCAAGGACAAAGTCATTATCACTGGTGGTGTTTCTGAGATTCCAGGCTTCAAATCAAAACTTTTATCTCATCTTCAGAAAACTTGCAATGCTGGAGGAATCCAGGCGCTGGGCGCTTGGGAAGGCGCAGGTCTGTACTGCAGCACTGCATTGATGTCTTCGCTATCGTCACAAGATAGAAAGAGATGGCCTGAACTATTAAGAGATAAGTACCTCGCTGGTGAGTGTATGCTTTTGGATTGGACTGATGATCTCTACAATGTCTAAAACGATAATACTTCTAATTGATCTGTACACGCGTTGCAAGTTCCTCTTTAGTGAACTTTAAGTCGCCCAAGCTTGATAGTTGTTGATCATAGTAGGATCTCTTATGATCCGCAACATCACCAATATTATTGATATCATGGAACTGTGATGGGTCTCTCCATGCGAACTTCTCTGTGTACTCGTTGTGTCTTCCCTCAATGACGTCGACAACGTATTCTCCCAACACTGGAAGGAACTTAAATCCGTGACCAGATCCACCAGTAACCACAATTGTTCCCGTCTTTCCTGGAATATAATCCACAACAAAATCGTTGTTGATGGTATCAGTATACCAAAGCATCTTTGTCTCCGTGATACCAATCTCTGCAAGATCAGGGAAGAACACTTTTATGAAGTCTTTGATCTCATCAACCACCACCTTAGCCAATCTCGTTTCTGAAGGGATGGAGTTGCTTGTGATTGGAACAGATACAGTGACACCATTGATATCTGTTGGATTGGTGAATTTCTTCTGTCTCATGATAAATTTGACAACACCATCAGAAGTGCACGGGAAGGCACCGAACCCACTAAACCTTTCATTCTCCAACAGCTCAGTCATTCTCCACATTGTCAAGGGAAAGTTCTTTGGCGAGTACTTCTCAAGAAGATCTGGTCTGGATGGTGGGATCTTGATACATGCGACATTACCGTTCTGTGCCTCACTGAGACCAGCAAGTTCTGGGACAAGAGATGCAGTCCATGGGCCACATGCCATTATTGTCAAATCAGCACTGTGCTCTTTACCATCTTTAGTTAGGACTCCTGAAACTTTTCCAGAGCTCTCCATCAATGAAACAACCGTTCCTTGATCTCCAGTGATGAACTTGACACCGCGTTGTCTGAGTGTAGAGTTCACATAAAGACATGCCTTGTTTGCATGAAGCATGCCACTTGTTGAATCAAAAACACCAGTAAGAAGATTGAAATAAGGATGATTTCCTTCTTTAACTTTAAAGAAATCCAATTTCTTTTCAAATGGTTTCCCTTTTGCTCTCTTCAAATCTGCCTCGTTGGTGATATCATACTGCGTTTCTCTCAACCCGGAGTGTTCAAACTCCTTCAACGACTCAATCAAATCAATAGTCAATTCCGGTGCGTTATTAATCGTCAACATACCACAATCTTCTAATATTCTCAAATCCCCGGAAATGTTATATTTAGCCTTTGCTTCAGCAGCAGTCATGGCTGAGATCGCTTTATCCCACTTGACGAACTTCTCACGAGCACGAAGCGCTAGCTGATGGTAGTACTCCTTACCATCATAGCAAGCCCTAAAGACCTTATTGATATCAGCAGATGCAGTATCGGCATTGTTCTGGAATGAGTACTCGAGGCTGTAGAGATCAAGCCTGTCAAGGATTGTGATGTTGGTGAAACCGTTATCGACGAGATGCAATGCAGAACTGAGTCCGAAGACTCCTGATCCGACAATGAGGATCTTAGAGTCGTGACCCAACGTCATTGGAGGTGTGTTATGGCTTTCCTTTATAGAGAAGAGTGGGAAGGAGGTGGGGAAATGCTAGTAGGTTGGAAAAAAACGTCGGGTGGCTTCAAATTCCTTACGGCATGAAGTGCCACTTTCGGTGACAACGAGACAGAGGCATCAACTCTTCCGCATTGGGTAATTTGTGCGGCGGCCTTTCGGGGAAGTTGGAAGTTGAATGTCCCAGGGAGTTGAGTACTTACTGCTATTACATTGGTCAATACTACAGTCTACTTCCAATGATATCTTGATGTGGAAGAGAACTACTGCAAGACACCGCTCACTTACAACAGGGGAACAAGAAACGAGCTCCCCTCTCAAGGCGGAAGTGGCGCAACAAACGAGTTCGCGAAAACCGGTAGGCGCACACCTCGTTCTTCGTATTAGACGTCAGCGGTTTGACACTTTCAGAGACTTTCATTGTTTGCCAGTTCTGGGATACTTGGAGTTGGGTTTAACGGGTGTTGGCTGCTTGATGACTTTATCAGATGCACAATGTTTGCTATTAGGTCATGGGGCTTGATCGGTCGCCTTTATCAGTAGCCTATGCCTACAAGGAACAACATTTTGAAGGTTCAACGTTAGGCTTTTTGACGGATTAGCTCAACCTCGGTAAACACGGTCATGCAGCAATGGTCTATGATCAACAGCTTCTTTCAAACACTTCGGCCGGTATGTAGTTTGAGTGGTTCGTACCGTTCGTAATCCAGAAGCATGTGTTAGTGTCCTGCCAAAGCTGCAAGCCTAGCGTTGAGGGATAATTGAGAATGTTCCTAACGGCGGATCTTGAACCCCTTAGTCGTGTCTGCATGTCATACCGGCCTGCGGATCTGGATAAGAAGGAAGAGGCAATCAGGAGTGGAACACAAACTACATCTGACAAATTCACACCCGGAGAATGTGTTCCCCTAGTTGCCATAAATTGTAGTGCACCAAGAACAGCGGAGAAGAATCATCAGTGCGTTCATGCTTTAGGGGACGCAACACATGATGGAACGGCAAGCTATCAACAACGCTCAGGGTTGAGGTACTTCCGGGCCAAAATACGCTTAATATGTGATACAGCCTATCGGATCAAGATGACTAGTCATTGCGACTCAACTCTCGATGACCCCTTCGTCCTGTTGAGTCGCAAACTCCGGGGTGCTCTTGGGTTTGCGAGCGCGTCTTGCTGGCGATTGGCTGTGATGAGAGAAAACAGGTGTAAATTTGTAAGACCTGCAGCCTATTGCCGAGGAACGGTGAAGCTTGCAGGTGTGTGTATCTGTTATGAGAGTTGAAAGATACACAGATCAAGATACACACAACACCAGAACACCACAGCAAGGAACCCTACAGGCTTTAGTGGGTTGATTTGTCAGGCAACACCTTGACCCCGCTTTGGATCCGTGTGGTGTGCTCGTTGCTCTGCGTAGAACGTTCGCGGTCCGCCTAGGGCGCCCACAGGCTAGAAGGAGCTCCCCTGCCGCCCCTCCCTCTAGCACGAGCCTACGGGGGGTCTCTCTTTTCAGCGGCCCAGGCTCAGCCGCCCCTACCCGCGCGCCCCTATCGTTAACTATGGGGTGTCCGGGTGTTCGCGCTTAGGTCGTGCAGCTGATTGGCTGTTGATACGCCGCGGGATCGGGATGATTACGTAAAAGTGGTCATTCATCACGGAGAAAAAGTCTCGGAGGTTGCATATAATCCACTTTGGCACAATGGCACCACGCACACCAACTGGGGTGGCAAGGGATGGAAAAAAAAAGTGGTGTGCCTCCCGTGGGGGTGCTGTATATAAAGATCACCACGCCCCCTGTCAACTCTGTAGTCAACGACGCCATCTTATCATACATTATCGTATATTTTTAACAATGCTTGCACTCAGATCTGTCCCAACCGCATCCTCTGCTCTTATCGCCAGAGCTTTTTCCACCACAGTCCTCAGAGCACTTAAGGACAGCTCCAAGGCCTCCGCCGTCGCTCTCAACCCAAACACCAAGTTCCCAACTGGTGTTGAGACTGGTAACTCTTTCAAGTCCTTTGCAGAGTACAGAAAGTCTGCCATCTCCCACGGTCCTTTGGCTAAGAAGCTCGCATACAGATCCCAGGCTGGTTTCAAGCCAATCATGTCCGAGTCCAGAGACTACGGTGTCTCCGATGAGTTCGCCAGAGCTGCCAGATCCGTTTCCTACAGAGAGTGATATCATTTCAACGAACATTACAAACATAAATGGTGAAAGAGCCGGCCTCTGCCATACCTAAAGGGTGCAGGTTCACCCTTGAAGTGGGATACTGTTCTCAGATCACAACCACAGACACACACATGATACATACATTCATTCGGATCTTTTAATACTTTGGGTTTACTTGGTTTTTTTTGGTAATTATATGAAATTAATTGGGCATGATATATATGCCTTCTAGGAGAGTGAGGATATGCTGCTATATAGATGAGTTGATTAGGATTAAGGAGGTTTAAAAGCACACTATACAATAAAAAAACATTTGGATAATTTAAATTTGACGTAGTACAGACAATCTCTAAATTTGTGGTTAAAGATCGAACCATCAGTCTTCTTGCTTTGCCTTCTCTAATGCCGCTTTTGCCCTTTCTTCAACTTTGAGCTTGTGCTTCTTTGCCCATTTCAAACTGAACGGCAACATGACGTTCGTCAACACGATCCAAGCTATCAAAATACCAATATTTCTGCCCATATCTCCCTTGTATGTGTCCAGGAACACAACCTTCAGCAACTCATGTGCACAATACATAGGCATAGCATATCCGTATCTGTAGAATCTGTTCATGACTGGGATCGGAGAGAACACCGGCGAGAGGTTTATAACCATAAAGAACACAATCCATGGACCGATGAATGGTCTATTCCATGCAAAGATTCTCACTGCAACGTTCTCGTTGATTCCTCCTAATGCGGCAATGGCGAGGTATACCAATGCCCATTCAACGAGGAACCCAGATTTGCCAAACGCAGCATTGTAAGGCGCCTGGAAAGCGGCAGACATGAGCGTATACACGAGTGATAGCACCACATACGCCGAGTGTGAAGTAATCATGTGGTATACGAGATACTGACGGAGATGGAGCTGGGAGCGGATGGTGTCATGCATCGCGGAGGCAAAGTTGAACTGATGGAAGGACATGACGAGGATGTAGACAAGACCGATCTGGATCGGACCCATGATGACTGTTTCTGTGACCGGTCTGTAATCCAAATATGTGAACCATGGACCTGAAAGAATGGATGATGCATTCGTGGCGACTGATAATTGTTCAGAATCTGTCAGTTCAGAAAGTAGTGTTGGGATGATGTTCTCTGCGGAGATCTTCACAAACGCCTTCTCCAAGGAAAGCATTGGTGTAACAACGTATGAATTCACAGATTGTGGTTTGCGTCCTGATTCATAAATCATGGAAATGGCTGAAATGTTGAATGATGAATCTGCAGTCTTCAATGCTTCGTAGTACTCCAGAGTGTAGTTGGCAGGGATATAGATACCTCCCCAGTACTTCTGATCATGAACCTCTTTAATGACTTGCTCCAACACCGTTCGTCCATGATCTGCAGCCTTAGTGATTGTTTCATTGGATTTGAAATGGAAAGTGCCATAAACATGTGCAGAAGTGGAGTTGAATACTTCAGTCAAAGCTTCAGTGATAAGAGGAGGCATATCACCAACCTGTTCTTCTTCAGAGACAATAAGATACTGCAAATTCTTCAAATTGGCACTTCTGTCATACCATGACCCCCAATAAATAGACAAAATACCAATGAACAAGACAAAAAGTAAAGAATAAGCCCTTCCGAACATTAGGAGGACCTTCCAGGCAGCCGCACGCTTTCTCCGCTTCTTGACGCTCTTGGTTGTAGCCACATGCTCCAATTGTGCACCATCGTCTGTGTCTGGAACAGCTGTGTTTGTCCTTGTTGTGAGTGGCAGTGTTGCCTCTGATTGTCTTCTTGCATGGTCCTCATCATATGCATCCTTGGATCCTTCGGTCTCTTCCTCCTCCTCTCCTTCCTCGATACGTTCTGTGCGGTTCTTGGTTGATGTGGTGGTTGCAACTTCATCAATAGGAGTAGTCACTTCACTTCCCAGGCCAGATCCACGACGTACTAATGACGACCGACGTCTGAAAGAAGTACGTGAAGTTGTGAGATGGAGAGACTCTGGAAGTTGGGAAGTACCAGTCCAATCGTGGTCGTCACTTGTTGCCGTACGATACAGAGTTGTATCTAGGGGGTCAACCTCGGACAACTCACGTCTCCGTGAACGATGTGCTTCCTCATCATCTGCCATTGTGGATGAAGGTTAAATTTTCCTGTGGGAGTTTATAAATGGATAAAGTGGAAAGATTTGACGGGGCGGAGGCTTGTTTTTGTTTCCCGCTTCGTGACTGTTTGGCTGTTTGGCAATCTTGCCGCTTCCTCGGCAGACCTCTCCGTTCTCCGTCTCCCTGTAAAAATCCACCAACAACAACTGCGTTACAACTCTGCAACCAACCGGGAAACAAGGAGCGTCCAATAACCCCAAGTCTCAGTGATTGCAATATGGCTGATAATAACCTGAGCAGAAGCAGTTCGTACTCCCTCAGCTCGCAGAGCAGTGAGAGTGTCGCAGATGAGGTCCAACAACTCAATGAAGATGTGATAAACAGAATCGTCCAAGAGGATGATATGGTTGGTGGTAACTTTGTTCGAAAGACACTTACACATAGAGATGAAGAAGTTGATGAGGAAGTTCCAACTCCAGAACCAGTACCTATGCAACGACGCCGTTCTACCATTGTTGACAGTATCAAGAGAACAAACACTTATCAGAGAATCACGAAATCAAGTTGGTTCGATACAGAATTCAAGAGACAGAGAGTCAAAGTATACACAACATTCCTCAGAAACTATTTAATCATGTCCGTTATCCTCACCGTTGTGCTTTGTGTGATGTGGGGTACTTATTATAAACGTGACCACCGCTACACCAACATGAAAATGATTGTTGTCAACGACGACCAATCTGTGGATGGAATCACTCCGATTGTGGGAAATTCAGTCAACTACACATGCACAATTCCTATAGTGGCTTCTGATGGAGGATGGGTTCTTGTTTCCCATGATGATATCATTGGGGAGGCGGAGAAGAATGGTAACACTATCAGAGAGGAAGTCCGCAGACTTGTCCATCACCAGGACTATTGGGCAGGTATTTATGTCTATCCAAACATCACATATGAACTTTATCAAGCAATTGCCAATAATGACACTTCATTCAACGTTACTGAAACTATGGTGGAGATTATTTATGAGACAGGCCGTGACTTCATTGCCATTGGTTCGTATGTTGTTGGGTTCACACAGCAATTTGAGCAAGCATACCTCAAAGTCCTCAGAGAACAATACGCCACACTGATTAATGAGCTTCCTTCCGATGAGGCCAGACTTAATGCTTTGAACTTCTTGAACATGCCACCAACAATGCTTTATACCGACATGCACTCAGTTCAACCAATCCTCATGGCCCCACTCCAGCTGGGATTCACATACCTTGTCGTCTTCACTTTCTTCCAAATCATTATGACCATTCGTATCCAGATTTACCTAGCGTCAATTGTTCATGGCGCTAAATACCTCATGTACCGCATGCTATTCTCACAATTGGCATACATGCTTCTTTCAGCTGCGTTCGTCGTGCTAAACGTTGCATTCCAAATCGACGTCACGGGAACATTTGGCCATTCTGGAGGACTGGTGCTATTCTGCGTTGCATACCTAACCATGGGTTCACTTGGTGCTCTGAATGAAGTGATGGCCTCGATCTTATTCACATACTTCCCTCCATTGATTGGTGGTTGGCTTGTGTGTCTCATGGCGTTCAACGTTGCACCTACTGTTTCCCCAATGGCACTCACCAATCCGTTCTACAGATATGGATATG
Organism: Petasospora easanensis; assembly: GCA_030580135.1. Lineage (NCBI taxonomy): Eukaryota > Fungi > Ascomycota > Saccharomycetes > Phaffomycetales > Wickerhamomycetaceae > Petasospora > Petasospora easanensis. The sequence continues at coordinate 150,395 of JAKTSI010000001.1, read as the reverse complement.
CAATGCCAATCCACAACTCATATGAGCTCGCCAAAGTGGTGTTCTGCGACGCCTACAAGGGCCAGATGGGCAGAAACATTGGAATCCTATTGGCCTGGATCATCTGTTCTAACGCAGCCTTGCCATTTGTGCTGATGCACGTTTCAAAGGTCAGAGCTGAGAAGGAGAGACAGGCTAAGGAGAAGGCCGAGCAGGAGAAAGGTAAGTAGATTAACTTTTATAGTAACATCGGGGTTTGAAGATCGCCTGATCCGGGCACGATCGTAGTGAGAGATGTCCGGGTGTAGATCGATGGATGACGTCACCGATAAGCCAGATTGTAGACAAAAAGTTGGGATGAGATTGAGCTCTGCATATTGTTTACTGTGGGAGGCGGGTATTGTTCTTATGGAGTGTGCCATGTAATTCGGTATATCTATATAGCACCAATACATGTTTGTATTTACGAACATCACCAAGGATCAACCGCCACCAAGCGTTCTGAAACTAGAAGCCGGTGGCGGGGCCGGTGAAGTCCTCATCAACTCAGCGCACCGGAGCTCGTACCAAAGCACAACCGCAGGCACCGCATGGGCCCTTTGGATTCTCGAAGCCAAGGAGCACCGGGGATGTCCATTTTGAATCACGCCATCTTCAAACCTGCGGGAAATCGTTGATTTTGGTGCGAACTTAGGCTTTACGCCTGTGTTAAGCGGCGTGTTCGGGCTTCACCGAGCAGACGCGCGCAAGCGAGCAAGGAAATTCATCCCAACGAGCGAATCAATTCACTGATAAGCATACAACTCATCAGACCCCGTGTTCAGTATAAGAACAGATCATCTCCCTGTTACGTACGAACAATAAGAATCATAATAATCAACAATAACATCATCATCACCAATGGCTTACTCTGCTCTCTCTTCCTCCACATACGGTAAGGACAACGTCAAGTTCCTCAAGGTCAAGAAGGACCCACAGAACCCTAAGAAGCAGGAGGTCATCGAGGCAACCGTCTGCTGTCTTCTTGAAGGTGACTTCGACATCTCATACACAGAGGCTGATAACTCTCCAATCGTTCCAACCGATACCGTTAAGAACACCATCCTTGTTCTTGCAAAGACCACTGAGGTTTGGCCAATCGAGAGATTCGCAGCCACTCTTGCTACACACTTTGTCAAGAAGTACTCCCACGTCTCTGGTGTTTCTATCAAGATTACCCAGGACCGTTGGGTCAAGTACGATGTCGATGGCAAGAAGCACGACCACTCCTTCATCCACGAGGGTGCTGAGAAGAGAATCACATCTTTGCACTACAAGAGAGGCGGTGACTACACTTTGCAGTCTTCCATCAAGGACCTCACTGTCTTGAAGTCTACCGGATCCATGTTCTACGGTTACAATGTTTGTGACTACACAACTCTCCAGCCAACTACCGACAGAATCCTCTCCACCGATGTTGATGCTACCTGGACTTTCTCTTCCAAGTTCCTTGGCCCAATCGGATCAATCGCAAGACACGCTGACGCCGGTCTCTTCGATTCCGTTTACGACACCGCTCGCAAGATCACACTTGAGCGTTTCGCCCTTGAGAACTCTGCTTCTGTCCAGGCCACCATGTACAACATGGCCACTGATATCCTCAAGTCTGCTGCTTCCGTCCAGGACGTCAGCTATGCCTTGCCAAACAAGCACTACATCCTCTTTGACTTGAAGTGGAAGGGAATCAAGGAGAACGACGACTTGTTCTACCCATCCCCACATCCAAACGGTTTGATCAAGTGTACTGTTGTCAGAGACGCTAAGGCTAAGCTCTGAGTTATTGTGGTATTTTTTTTTATTGAAGATAGAGAAAGAGCCGGTGATCTTGAAAGTGGAGAAAGAAGAGTATACACGGACAGGAACTGATCATTTTACGTTACCAAATCATATTCCTACACCTTCCATCGCTATGAAACGTTTAACTATCTAATTTATGAACTATTAGTATTTATGACACACAAGCATCTTGACTGTAGTCTGCTTATCCAGTGACTGGGCCCTGAAGGGGTCGTCAGATAAGTGATCTGGCTGCCGAGGTGGTTGGGGCAGCACTGCGATGAGGCGGGGATCAACGGGCCCAAGGGTCGATAAAGGGAAGGGGCTAAAGTTAGTCTGATCATGCCTCCTTTGCAATTTTGCACTTGGATATAAACTACAATATGTAGAGCTTATGTAGAACCTCAACTTAGTAATTGTTACAGAGACATTGAAGTAACCTTTGGAGCTTGGAAGGACAAGGCCGGCCCTAATATGATAGGGTTAGAGTTTCGACCCTACTTGTATTAGCCCATCTCTGGTTCTCGCTCAAATTTGGACATTGGACTTAGCTGATAATATTATTCTACTGTAATTTAATTGTAATCTCCCGAGAATCTGGACGTATTCTAGACTCGACTAAACAACATCGAATCAATTCTTACCTACGATCGCGGCTACATCTGATCAGACCGCGCTAGTTGATCCAGACTACAATTCAAGGATCAAGCACATTATACCAGATACATTGATAATACTCAGTTGTGGTATGCTCTCACGTATATACAAGACACCTGTACAAAACTATCTCAGAAGAACCAACTGGTCCACTTGTTACCCTTAGAAGGGGATTTTCCAAACTTCGGATTGTTAGCGACAGCGGAGGCTTTATCCACAACACCTTGTTTCACTTTCTCCTTAGCCTGTTGTGCGATTGTAGTCATCTTCTGGTTTCCAATTTTGAATCCCCATCTTCTCAGCTGTGCAACGAAACCAGGGGTGATTGCAGCTGTGATTGGCACACGAATGAAGATTAACGATTTGTGCAATGCATATGCCACAATGGCTTCAGTCACGATCGGACTGTCCCAGATTGATGAACTCTCCTCATTAGTCTCCACTTTTTCCTCGCCGACAACCGGAACTGGTTTCTTAGTTCCAAGTCCAGTCTTCTCCTTGATCCAATTCATAGCTTCGGTCTGGTATTGTGCCACCTTATCCGCGCCATACGAGTGTACGAGGAGGAAACAGCATGGGAAGTCAAGAGCGGAAAGGAGCAAATAAACACCAAGCGCACTGTATCCATACTCCTGTATAAGTTTCTTCAGACCTGTTGGCTCTTTCTTAGCTTGTGTGGATTGGAAACGGAAACTCTGTCTAAACGAGTTATACATCTGTTGTCTCTGGGCGGCAAAGTTTGGCTTCAAAGACTGGAAAACGGTCCTCCGGAGACCTAGCATGCTTAGTCGTGTGAAGGACATCTTGAAATGGTGTATAAAGGTTGGAGCAGGTTAGGCGGATGGTGGTTTCAAGTGCACATTGGGGGCAATGAGCTCAGATTTAACCAGTAGCAAAATCTCGAAGGCGCGATCCCCTCGAATTTTAGTGGGGTGTCCGGGTGTGTTATGAGCCCTGTTCAAAGCCCGATGTCGGCGAAGCATGTGATCAGCTCGCCCCCACACACACTACTAAAATGAGGCTAACGGAGGATGCAGAGAGACGTGTATAATGAACAAATGTATCAATAGTAGTACCAAGGCCGACTTCAGTCTTCTCCAGACACTGAAAAAGAGGAGCAGGCTATAAACAAGGATCTGTGACTGGTGAGCGAAAAAGAGTTCAGACCTTGTAATACCAACGATCAAGCATCACATAGGGGTGTGTGGACAAGTTAAAGACAATTCATGAAAGTGGAAAACAACAATACATCAAGAGAAAAGTGGTTAGATAATGAAACAGATTGGGTAGTCATCATCAAAATAACAAATGGTCATGAATGGATAGAAAATGTTAGAAAAATTGGAAAAGGAGTGCATGTGTAAGTGAGAACGTCCCATGAGAATACTAAATGCAATAGAACACAGAGAGAGAAACATGCTTCGTGACGGGCTCGTTAGGCATATCAATTATCAAGCAACCAATGCTTAGCCAACTCATAGGCTGTCCAGGAAATTGCTGTAGATGGAACGTTAGCGATGACTCTTGGCTTAAGACCTCTCCAGAAGCCCTTCCAGCCGTGTAATTGGTAGATTGCGTTAGCAGCCTTGAGTAATGTGTTGGAGTTTCTCACAACTGGATTGGTACTTTCACCTCTGATTTGCAACAGGGTTTTAATACAGTCCAACGGTGTGGTCAAAGCAGCACATGTCGCACCGGATAAACCACCACAGAAACAATGGATGAGTGGGTCATATCTATTGGATGGGTTGAGAATCTTGGTGGATGTTTCATAAATGACAAAGTTCATAGCGGCGAATGGGACATTCATAGCAATAGTTGTTGGATATGAGTAGTAGAAGGACTTGAAACCTTCAGTAGCGTACATGTGTCTCGCAAGCTGTGACATTGGCATCTTGTTGGATCCAAGTTGCATTCTTTGTTTGAGTGTGTCGAATGGGTTCATCAGTGCATCAGCGGCAATAGTGGCTGAAGAACCAGCAATGGCAGTCTTAATCAAGTTGAATTGATCCTTATCTTCTTCTTTGATCAAGTGTCTCTTGACAAATTCATAAGTAGCAAAGTAGACAGCATGGGCGGGGCCTGCACCCATAACCATTGAATTAAGACCTTTGAAAAGCGCTGTGGAACCCTCTGTGCTGGAAATCTTAGTGATGGCATTGAGGACACCTGTGTATGTATTTGTGTTGTTCAAAGACTGCATTCTAGTCTTGATGGCGTCGACTGGGAACATGACCGAATGCTCCATTATACCAGCAAAGGCACCAGCAGCAAGTTGTGCACCCATGGTTGCGGATTCAGGAAGGGCCTCGTAGTCAATCTCCTCTGGAGTAGGTATTATGGGAGGCATCTTTCTATCCTCGTGCGGCATGATTGCGACAACCTGTTCTTTGGAAAGGGGCATGGGATGACAAGTTTTAGTGGGGTACCGGTTCCGGGAGGATCTCTGGGGTAAGGATTCGGAGAAGGTGTAATTCAGGACAACACGACACGGGAAAGGGGCGGGGTCGATGGAGAGTGAATTAACAAAGACGAGAGCAAAGGAAAGACAGGGTCTGACTATAATGACAGTGTGTCCTTGGTGCTGTTGTTGGAGTTTGGAGAAGGCCCGCAACGGAAAACTTTTTCTGAATTTCCCGGCTCGAAGTTCGGCAGTCGGAGGTCCAGGCGGTGATGTCTGACAAACTTGATGATTAGACTATAAGGGAACGGTGGTATCCTCTTATAAGGGGCAGTTCTGGACTAGAAAATGCGTTGTGGGTGCTGCTCCGATTTCGGCGACACTCTTTGAACTCTGTGAAGAGAGCTTTTGGGCACTGATGGTTTGTGATATGGCGTAGAAAGGAGCCACTGATAGCGAAGAATGCAAGATGGATAGAGGTTGCAGGAAAGAAGGCGACAATCAGCAACAAAACCTGCTGGCGGGGGCAGATGGGATGAGTTAATGGCTGAGACCTGTCACAAGGGAGAACCGTTCTGCAGACGTCTTGTCTTTAATACCAGAAAATTGGCATCTCGGGTGTTCTAGCGACTCCTGAGTCATTTCTTTTTGCAGCGCACAGAGCCAATCGCGGCCGGGGGTGGGTCAAGAGATGTCAACACTACCGCATGACCGAACTACACTATCAAAGGTCTTTGTTACTGTATCCATATATTTGTAAAGGAATATGTCTCTAACCCTCCTGGGGCTGTATTGTCTCAGTTACCAAAGTCTGCACCTTCCTGCTCTGGAACAAGAGAGATCACATGACCGGTCTTGATAGTCTCTGTAACGTTCTCCACAACGAACTCCTCCATGGACTTGACAGTCTCAATGGTGTGGGTTCCCATGTGTGGAAGAGCCAAAACGTTTGGCAAACGAACAAGTTCCAAATTGACGTTTGGCTCGTTCTCCATCACATCCAAACCAGCTGATCTGACAGTACCATCTTGCAAGGCCTTAATGAAAGCTGTCTCATCAATGACGGCACCACGAGCAGTGTTGACAATGACAACACCCTTCTTCATCTTGGAGAACATCTCAGCGTTGACCATGTGGCGAGTGTTGTTGTTCAATGGCACGTTGATGGAGATGATGTCAGATTGTGCAAGGAGCTCATCCATGGAAACGTACTCCGCACCAGCCTCCAACTCTGTGCTGAGCTTTCTTCTGTTGTGATAGATGAACTTCTCAAATCCAAATGGTCTGAGCTTCTCCAAGATGTTACGACCAATTCCTCCCATACCAAGGATACCAACTGTCTTTCCAACTGGATCATGTGCGATTGGAGCACCGGCAGCAGCAGCACCACCAGAGACGCCATCAGTAGCCCATTCACCATTGAGCAGCTTTCTGTGACCATCGCCAAAGTTTCTCAATGCACCGAGCAAGAGGAAAACATGTGTATCAGCAGTGGCATTGTTAACAAGAACTGGAACGTTAGACAATTGGATTTTTCTCTCCAAAAGAGCATGTGGATCCACCTGATCATAACCTGCACCGTTGTGATGAACGGACACGACAGAGTCTGGCAAGTGCTTGACGACTTCAGCATCAAACAAACCAGTAGTGGTGGCACTAGCGAATGTTCTTGTGATATATTTCACACCGGCATCTTTGTATTTACCTTGCAAGTTCTTCAAGAACTCAGAACGGTCTTTGGAGTCATCGACGATAACGGTTGCAATCTTCTCAAGCTCCTTCCAAGCTTCCTGGGCATACTGGACTTTTCCCAAACGGAGAACAACTGGTTTAGATGATGACATTGCAGCTTTAAACATATGTACTTTAAGGGGAGAACTTTGATTGTGTGTAGGACAATTGTGGACGAATTAAAGGGGAGTAACATTATTTTTACTTGCAACAGTTGATCGACCCCCACGAAGCCCAACCTCCAAATCCCCGCGAATATTTATCCAGAAGAGGACAATGCTCCGACGCGGAGTCAAACAGGCCGAGCCCGGGTCAACGTGCAAGTCATCGTTTGACTCTGTTAAGATCTTCCGTTTTTTCCAGTTGAGATGTATCATGTTCCCGTTATCTAGCGTTTCTTGACCGGTACCAGGAAATTCTTATCTTAGGACATGACTGAGAAGTGCACATGTCCCCAAAAAACTCTGTCCCTAGCGCGTGCATTGTTTAGCTCGGCTCTTTATCCGTCTCATGGCGATCTACGGTCTACGGTGCCGACGCAGTAAACCATTGTCTGTGATTCTGAAACTTCAACGACAGCCCCTATGAGACAAGATGACCTGTCGTGATTGTCAGTGTTCTAGACTTGTCCCTACTGAACAGCAACCCCTACTGGCTTGTTCAAAGACGTGCCGATAAGAAGTACGTAACCTGGCACTGGACGCGTTTGTGGGAGCCTCGGCTCATTTGTTGATAACGCGGCTGTGGGTACTGGGCATAAATCACGTGACTACTGATTCGCGCACGCTGGTCAAGAGCTATGATGTATTCTCCTTGCTTATCCAAGAAGTTTTGTCTCTTTAGCCCTTCAGCATCTTCGTACTTAGGTCCAAGTGAGATATACTTGGTTTGTCTCTGTCCATAACTCCATATCGTCGGTATCAGTGTATATCTTATCTCAAACACACGGTGTAGGCCGATCCAGCTCGAGATCAAAGATTATGATCTACACTAGTCTGAAACGTCCGGCGAAGGCGGGACCACGGTTGTTTCAGTATATCCAACTCATTATTCTAAACCGATCTGGGTTTGCATAGATCTTAGATCTACCAGTACACACTCAACCTTGGCAGTGATAGCGCCTGTGGCTTGTTGGCCTTGTTTTAGCCTCACGTCCAATTCAACCTCTCACCACATGGCCCATGGCCCCCTAATTCAAAGACGTATACAGTAGCAGGGAGGGCACAAGCTACAACGGCGCTATCATTAATCAAGCACATGTGTTTGCGGAATCCGGAAAGCCCGGGGGACCCCATGTGTTCCTTTTAATTTCGAACCAAGCTTTCCCATCCACGAGGCCCCGTAATTTCACTTCAAATTAACAGGCCATAAATGCTCACAACGGCTCCACCGGCTTCCTTCGCCGTTTCGTAGTATATTTCTAGCCGTGCTGGTCTTGCAACAAACGAACAAGCTTGCTACGATACGAATTATCGTTGTAAGCGGTAGGCTGTAGAGAAGTGGGCGATGGTGGAGAGGATGCGATGTCGGTAATACGGGTTAAATTCTACACTCACAGACATCATGTATGTTCCCAACAGTGGACAACAGGTATTACAGGGGGGGGGGGGGGGGAGAAACTTTATTTGTCTCATCTTCCTCTACCATGGTCCCTGCCTAACTTTTTCTCACTCTACTCTTCATGACTTTTATGCTCGTTTTATTTGCTTTTCAGGTTTTGTTTACAGTTTTATCGGATACTATAATATATATTTATACGGGGTTTTATTGTTTAAATTTCCAAAGTAGTTAATAGGACTCCCAAAAGAAGACCCACTAGAGTACCAGCAGCACGACCCGCTAAAACTTTTGGTAGGCGCCACATGGATCTGGACCTCGGGTTCGAGAAAATTTCGGGAGCACGGGACTTAGCATAGCAGCTTGGAACTCATCTCCTCAGTAGAGCCTAGACACAACGTCATCGCATTCTCCGTTTCACTACAGAATCAAACTCTCAGAAGAACTATGGGAAACGCTATGTCCTCAAGTCTCGCCCCGGAGTGCACTGCTGCCAAGAAGGAGTACGATGACTGTTTCAACAACTGGTACACCGAGAGTGAGTTTATCTTCCCTCCCCTTATCCCTTATCTTACGGACTACTAACAGATATCAATAAAGAGTTTTTGAAGGGAAAGAGTTTGCACAACGAGTGTGAAGATCTTTGGTACGACTACAAGGCTTGTGTTGATGTATGTGGAAACCTTTTAACTGAATAGGAAGACAGCTTACTAACCGAAAGATTATAGCTCGCTTTGGCAAAGCAGGGTATTTTGCCTATGCTCGAGGAGGCCAGAGAAGATGCACCATTTGAGAAAGGTGGTGTGATAGAAGGGGACAGTAAGAAGTAAGATCTCCCAAAGAGCATAGGAAGTGGTTCTATGAAGAGGACCAGCGCTGACTTGTACATACAGCTTCAACTTTTGATGAAATTTGACGACTTTGTTTTATTGCAATGTTTCTGATACGTAAGTTATCATTAGATAAATATATTAGATCTAGTATACAAAGGACGAATGAATTCGTCAGTTTTCCATTCATATCAAGCATCAGCAGCAATCTGTTGCTGTTTCTGTTTTGTATGTGCCCTCATTCTATCAAAGTATAGGTTTGGATGAACAACATGTTCCTTCAAATCACCTCCAGTCTTGACTTCTAATACCTTTGTACAAGCACTGGTATATTCACCCTTTGAACTGATATCCAGGACCTGTTGTACGTCTCTATCATCGAGACCCATCTCTTTCAGTTTTGTGGCAAGGGCATCACTAGCAAGATCTCTGTATGGACAACCATGAGTTTCACCCTTTGCTGGTCTTGGTTTGGAAAGAATTGTACGACAGTCCCATGGCTTGTAGTTGATACGACCACCTTCCATACCGTACGCGTGACGAATGTTATACTTGTACTCCTTATTGAACTTGTCAAGACCCATAGATTTGGTAAACTCGTTGGCCCAGAAAGTGAGAGCATCTTCCAAAGAAAGACCAATACCCTTGAGGAACAAGGTGAACTGTTGACGGGCATGGTATTTTAAGTGGTGGTTGGCCTTGAGTCCAGCCATGAGGTGTTGACCACAAAGTGGGAATTGAGAAATGATCTCCTTCGTGTTGACTGATGCTGGGTTGATGTCGGAGCTGTTTTCTGAACCCATATAGTCATCAGAGAAATTGAGAAGTGAGCCAGAAGACAAATGTGTGAGGATCGGCAAGATTCTGTCATCTTCATCCAAGGCTGGGAATGCATGTGAAGTGGAAATGAGTGCAGTGGTGAGCTTTTGTGTGAATTCGTTAACAAGAAGTTGTAGCTGTTGGAATTTTGGAACGTATGCGGTACCTTTATGCAAATAGACAGCACGTTGAGTCAAGAGATCTGGGACATACTCGAATGGGATCTTGATGAACTCCTCTTGTTCAAAGTACTTCTTTCTCAGAGGTTCATCACGGAGCTCCAACGAGTACACCAAGGAGTTGCTGATGGCATTGTACAGTTTGTCTTGAAGTTCTTCCTTTTCTTCTTCAGAAGTGAATTCCCAGGGCATATCCAAACTCTTGACGAAATGCTGCTGTTCTGATGAAGTCATGTTGTTGTAACGGATCTTGAATAGTGTTGTTTCATTCTTCAAGAACTTGTCTCTGAGTTCTTTCGATCTGGAGAAACACAATCTCAGAATAAAGTGGGAATAATAATCCTTTTGTCTCTCTTTGTTTAGCTTTTCTGGATCGGTGGAGTTCAAAGGCAACAGACTCTGTAGCATTGGTCTCACAATGGACTCGATCTCCTTGTATCCTTTACTTCTCGCCGTGGCAGATTCAATTTCATTCAAGATTTTGATACGGTCAATGGCCCAAGTCTCAAATTCATCCAAAGTGATCTCCCCTGCTGGCGGTAGTGTGTAGAAAGTGAGCTTGGAGTTGCTGTAGACGTTGCTGAGATAGGAGTCTGTAGTCGTGTGAACCAAGCCTGTTGGCTCAAAGTTCTTACGACCAGCAGTTCTTCTCTTTGTACTTCTGAACATGATGAATTCAGCTAGTGCAGTTAAACAAGCCAAAGAAAACTGGTAGCGCGTTAAGTGAAGGATGAATCTATGAGAGTTCTGTAGTGTTTACAATCCCGTCTCAGTTTTTACCCAAAGGCACCGCGTCAACCGCGTCGCGAGGGAGCACTCACGCACGCGCCACCGCGTCTTGTTTACAAGTGTGGCGCATACCAAAAAGCGCGAAATACGCGAACACGTTCGATGAAAAAAATGTTTTTTTTTTTTTTTTTTTTTTTGAACCAGCGGTCCAGCTTCTTCGTTGAGCGAAGACGCTTCTGCGCGTTGCTTTGAGTTAAGTGCGGTTGTGCGTTGTCCTTTCTGCACAGGTGTTTGCGTGAAAGACAAAGAAACAGAACGGAAATAAGAGGAAAAGAAGTACCAGAAGTGAAGCAATCGATTCAATTTCTCTCGTGCTCACTTATTAAGCTCCATTATCACCGATTAACTCTTTAAAATGGGCAGAAGGTTAAATTTGGGGATCTCAAAGGTGGACCTATGGGCGGTCTGTGCGTCTTGGGGCGTGGCGTACTACGCGAGATCAGGACCCCTGAGCCATACATGAGGTGGAGGACCATCTGTAAACGTTATGAGCTAACATCTACGCTAACCGCTAGAAGTACAGTCTTAACTCGTGATACGCAACACTAACATGGCCGTCATAGTTCGATCTACGGTTTGAACCAGCAACAAGGGGGGAGTAGTTGGCCGGACACAGTGGTTTGGCCGGAAATTACTCCAGCAAGGTGCCGCTCAATAGTGTCAGACCTTCTGAAACACATTACAGATCGTCCGAGGACACCTAGGCGGTCGTCATAACATCGACCTTATCGAATTTAAGACATATAATACAAGAGATCTAGAAACCCCTGATTGCGAGCTTGCACTTCTTTTGGACGCCTGACCTACCTCTGAATCCTCGTTGAGTGGGTTATCTACACGAAGGTTCTAATCTTCTCGGCAGCTCGGTGCGCCTCAGTCCTGCTTCTTCAGCAAAACCCTACTCACGCTAGCGATCGGCCCAGGAAACCAAGTAGTGGCGGATCGGGAAACCAAGAAAGAGGCTATGCTAATCCCCGAGATTGTAGGTGATAGACCTTCTCCCCTTCCAAGAGATCTGGAACAGAGTAGTTTTGCCCTAAAACAAAACCGGAGCAAAAGGAGCCAGAACGGAATTTTATCCCATGTCCCATTTGTCCCGTTGAGATCACTCGATCGACAAGTTTGCGCATGTCCGGAGGCACATATCGGGTTTTTGTCAGAGGCCGACCCATAAAAATTCGCCTGCCCTACACACAGAGAGCCTAGCGCAGAACGCACTATACAGGCACCTCCCCAGACTAAACTGCGTGATGAGCAGCTGGGCACGGAACAGCTGTTGAAGCTAAAAGTGATTCGATCCAAGATAGGCTCTGTTTTTGTGATAGGGGCTACTGCTTTTTGAGCAACCGGATTTTACGATCTCATTCACTTGCTGGCGGCAAGACGGGACCCCATGGGTGGCGGACGCTGGATATCTGGTTTGTCCGATGGGTCTTTTGACTCGTCTCATAAATTTTGGGAGCCATGAGAAATCACGGGGGGACACAGCGGGTTAAACGAATCGTACCGGACATGAACCGCCACACCTCTTCCCAAATTTGTAAGTCCAGGGGTTAGTGATAGGGTTCATACAGCCCGCCAACACTGGGGGCCCACCAGATCTAGCGTGGGCAGGTCTTCAACAGAACTCGCGGGCATCTAGAGCTGGCCACAGAGACCGTTCGGCAAAGGTGCATCGGTGGACGGTGGTTCCTGCTGGACCGGTAGGCTTGCCCCAAATGCGGAGAGTGTGTGCACTGTGCACTGTGCGCGAAAGCTTATGCCAGCGATCCCCGGACAGGACAAGGCGGACAACCCCAGCGGAGGTGGCCCTCGAGAGAGGGGGGATGGCTAGCCGGCGGTGGTTCAATTGGCCTAAGGAGAGCAATTAACACCAGTATCAGCTCAGAATTTGCACAGCACTGCCTCTTCACCCGTATGTAAGGTGCACCCCTCCTCTCTGTACTAGCGCTTTTATAGCACTCGTTAGTCCATCCTTTGGTCGGGACAGGGCGTGACTCGACCAGCGGCTGAGGGGCGGAGCCAGGGCAACGGCGTCTCGGGTGTCCCCAATTTTATATCGGAGAGCTGCGAATTGCTGTGTATTCCGGAAAGATGACGCACGTGTCGGGAAAGACAAATGGACATCGGCCGCTAATTGGTCAGACATCTCGCTGTAGTGTCTGGGCAACGCAAGATTCTGCGCCCGGGAAGGATGTGTCCCGGAGAGGGCCGTGGCCCGTCGCAATTTGTCTGTGTGTCCCAACGCCGTCGCTTCTATTTCACTGCGCGCTGCGCTTCGTCCAGTACCCATATCCTTCACAAGCTTTCAAAACAAAGCGTGAGAATTTCCCTTCTCTTCTAAACATCTTCTCCTGGACACCACCACACTGAGAGTGCTTCACATTTGTCGCCCCACCCTCTAAAGAGACACACTACACTCTTTCGATCTCCCTCACTGCAGAATGTCCTTGCCTCCAGTCAAGTCTCTCGACGCCACTTCTCAGATTCCCCCTGACGAGGCCTCCGCAGGAGCCAACCGCCCAAACAGCGTCAACAATGCTAATGGCGACGCCAACGGTAGCGCTGCCAACCAACAGGCACCAGGATCAGCCTCTCAGAAGGTCAACACTCTTGGTGGCCATATGAATGGCATGGCGCAGGCTTCTGGAGCCCCAGGCGACGATGCTTACAGAATGTACGCTCAGCAGGTCCCTGGCCTCGGTCAACAACAACAACAACAGCAGCAGCAGCAGCCACAACAGCAACAGCAGCAGCAGCAGTACCCTTACTACAGCTACCCACCAACCTATGCCCAGGGACAGTACCAGTACCCATACTACCAGAACAACTCCCAGGCTTCTACTGCAGCTCCAGCTGCTGCGTCTCAGTCTACTCCTGCTGCGACTAGCTCTTCCTCCTACCCTGACTACTACAACAACAACAGAATGAACTACGTTCAGAACTACACGCCAATGTATCAGAACCAATCTCAATCTCAGATGATGTCCATGGGTTCTGCTGCCACCGGTGCTTCTACCGCCGCCTCCGCTGGTGTTCCAACCCAGCCAACTCAGGCCATCACCGCTGGCTCCGTTTCCGGCGTCGGTCAAGTCCAACCTGTTGGTTCGAGACCAAGAGTCACCACAACAATGTGGGAGGACGAGAAGACATTGTGTTACCAGGTTGATGCCAACGGTGTCTCTGTTGTGAGAAGAGCCGACAACAACATGATCAACGGTACAAAACTGCTCAACGTTGCTCACATGACCAGAGGTAGAAGAGATGGTATCCTGAAATCTGAAAAAGTTCGTGATGTTGTCAAGATCGGTTCTATGCACTTGAAGGGTGTCTGGATTCCATTTGAGAGAGCTCTTGCCATGGCACAGAGAGAAGGAATTGTCGATCTGCTGTACCCACTCTTCGTCAGAGACATCAAGCAGGTCATCCAGCAGGGTTCTACAACGCAGCCACAGACAAACCCAGGTCAACAGTGGGCTGCTTACAACTCTTCTGCAGTTCCAGCTCCGGTTCCAATGATGGCCCAGCCTACACAACAGTCACAGCCACAACCAGCTGCTCAGGCCCCAGCTTCTGCCGTGCCACAGCAGCCAGCTATGAAGACTTCAAACTCTCCATATCTCACACCAACTTCACTGTCCAATTCTACACTGAATGAAAAGCAGCCAGCTCAGGCTTCAACGTCCCAGCCTGCTCCACAACAGCAGTTCTACTACCCATACGGTGGATACCCAGCACAGTACCAATACGGTTACGCTGCTCCATCAGGCACAGCAGGAGCTACTGCATCAACAGCAGGTCAGGCTGCAACAGCCACCACCGCTGCTACTGGCCAGGCATACCAGTATCCACAGTATGGATACGGATACATGCCACAGTACTCAAGTCAGCCTTATGACGAGCAGAAGGACAAGTGAAGTGGACACCCGCTTTTGGCCTCGCACACGATCCTATGACTACACACATTGGATTCGAAAAGAAAAAGGAGAAATCTCCGTATGGTGTTTGAATGAGCTTTTTTTTATTATCTCTTTTGTATGTTGTTTTGTTGCTGTATGAATTGCATTCCTGGTGTTCTGACCTTTCCTTCACTCTACACATTCCTATGCTCCCACCAACGCTCCCCACCACTCCCCCTCCCTACCGCCTCTGTTTTACTACTATTTTCGAACATTGACGTATCTGTTTCTTTGGCGTCCTGCCTTCCGTTTGCTGTGCTCTGTTCACCCCCTGTTTCTCGTCTTGCTTTACATGGTTGTTTCCCATGTATAGACATCTGGGAACAGTTTACGGGATGAATTTTAAAAAAAAGAACAAATAACAAGGAGAAGGAGACGCTGCATGATAGACTGTATTATATATCGCTTTTCAATCTTGATCAATCTATTTTCTAAAGACGTAGTTGTGATCGGAATTTGTCTAAGGCGGGCAGACATTTGGGAGTTCCCTTATATGCGCTGGATCATGATCATAATTCCATAATTCCCACCCGACCGAGGTGTACCGCCCCTGTTCGCACCAACTTTCGGCCAAACCTCTCAAAGGGGCACTTCCCCCATCACCTCTAACCTCATTAAGTTGTATAATCTTCAGCAGAAGAGGCAGAGTACACCAGGGACCTCAATCAGAGACGTAGCATCATGTATGCCCGGCACATTGGTGGACAACACACCAGCGCACGGTGCTGCGGTACATACGTGGGCAGAAGTTTATCTCGCGCACGTTGGGGGCGTACCTCGTAACGTTCACGTGAGTTTATTATGCCCGCGCAAGCTCTGGGACAAGACGGTCCCACTCTATGTCCTAGACACTGGCTCAAGGGGCTTTCATCTAGCCGACAGGACTAGAGGTCCATAAACACAAAACCGCTAGTATTAAGCGAAGTCTTGCCCCACAACAGGATACATGTGTGAAAGCAATTAGGGGAGCCAAAAATCGTGGGGCGCGCTCCCTCCCCGGAGTTAGGAGTCAGGACATGCTACGTGCATATGCTCTATATGTGAACCGTGTATGAATCAACTAGCAAACATGCCGTTGTTTCCCCAATATCTATCGTATTTCTTCCAAGTAGCAATGTTACATAACCCAATAAACCGTCATTATTGACTGCTAATACCCAAAAAGTCATCCTTTTTCAAGAATACCGGAAACCCAAACAATTTTTTAAAAAAGAAAAAGAGGACCAAAGGAATCCACCCTGTCCTTAAGCGTTGAGGTGTGAGTCAAGACTTGGAAGGTCCAAACTCTTGATTGAAGGCAACGTAATGTTTGTCGGCGTCGTAGCACCAAGCTTAGGACTCTGAAGTGGTGTACTCAGTGGAGTTTCACTCAGATGGAAAATTGGTGGAGAGTTTGGTCTGGACTTCTTTGAGATGTGGTCAATTCTCTCCTGGTTCAACGCTGATAGCGTAGTCAACGAGTTCGAAGAACGAAGAAGCGCGGATGGAACACCAGGTGTGCATGATATTGGTGTCATTCTCTTCAAGTTAGAGAGAGCATTCAAGTGACCGCCATATGAATTTCCCAAAGAATGCAAGGATGTAGATGAGTTAGACTTGCTAGAAAGAGCAGAAAGGTTTGTAGATGAGTTGTCCGAACTTGAGAACAAAGATGATGTCTGGAATGATTGGGATGACTGTGACTTCAGAATCTTTGGTGGCGACTGGATGTTTGGCAAGTGGACCTGCTTGCCGCTCTGGAACAAGGAAGGTGATGATTGTGTGTGCTGTGGGTGGAACGGCAATTGACGTGTAGGGAAGGGTTGTGGCAACTGCAACTGGGACTGCGTTTGCATCATGACGGGCGATTGCTGTCCCGAAAGAGACTGCTGTGATTGACCTGGTGGGAATATTTGGCCGGTAGGTGATTGTGGACCATCTTGAGCAGGGAAGGGAACGTAGTATGTCACTGGCTGGTTTACAACCTGGAATGGACCAGTCTTGCCCGATTTTCTTACTCTCGTGTTTGAGTGGATTCTGGTGTGTCTAGTGAGTTCGTCACTTCTGCTGAACTTCTTAGGACAGTAGTTACAGCTGAATGGCTTCTCTCCAGTGTGGATTCTCATGTGTCTGGTTTGGTGTTCCAACCTATGGAAGGACTTGTTACACACATGGCACTGGTAAGGACGCGTTGGGTCCTCAGATTTTGATGCCTGGTCAGGCTGGTTGTTAGAGGAGTTAGCGGCGGCTTGCTCCGTTGGCTCTGATGACATTGCTTGAGGCGGCGTGCGGTTAGCGCTGTTGTTGGGTGTCTGTTTTGGCTGTTTGTGTGACGAGATAAGAAGCTAACAAAGTGGCGAGCGAGCTTTTTTTATTTGAAGTAAGTGCGTCTTTCGGAAAAACTTTTACCTCTCCAGTGACATGCAGTCCGGAAAAAGTCCGCCTCCAAAAAGAAACGTGCGGCTCTGGGGTGCCGACCTTTTTTGACGTCTCCGCCAGCTATTAGAACGGGGATTCCCGTATTATAGTTACTCATTCCATTGTGCACTGCGTATATACTTTCGCAATAGCCGGGACCACTTTTCCAACAAGTCGGCCACAGTAGTCCCGAGAGTTATGGCCCAGCACAACACAAGCGCGACTGCCAGAACGTGGCGTATAGACTCATCCTGGCCATAAATCTGCCTAGAGCCACATGACTTCCGGCGTTCTGGAACTCCTGATAACTCCACAATTCTCGGGAAAACGCATATGTAACCTTGCGGAGTCGCATAGCCCTTTCACCCACTCTTCCGGGCCTCCCGACTCCCTTGCTCTCCCTCCCGTTCTATGTTGGTGATATGCACTAGTGACACATAGCCAACCGCCTGAAATCGTGCGACTGCATCTCTTGAGCCTTAACGCCCAGCCCCGGCTCGCCTTACCGACCGTACCATAGACATCGCCGACGTTCCCCATGGAGCACATCGGGATCTTTTAGTTCTTCCAACCGCTTCGTCTCAGGCCTCACCTCGTAAGATTTCAGTTTATCTGATCAATGCTCCGCCGAATTTCCCAACAATTCCTTAGTTTCCACAACCACACAACATTCCAGAATTTAATCAATCTACGGGATCTTTTCATGATATAACAACAGTGAACTCATGTTTTTATTATACAACTTCAAGTCGTGACGCAAGGGGATCATTCAGCCCCTATTCCCTTATTATTCCACAAATGCTCTATCAGTTTACTTCTTGAACCCAGGAGGAGGATTGAATCTCTTTGGTGCACCTGTGAAACCTGGGGCACTTGTACGTACAGGAGCACTCAGTTTAGAACCAGCACTTACAGGAGTTCCCTTAGCCAGAGGCTTGATGATGCCAGATCCTTGCTTCAACTGCTTCACCTTTGGTGCAGCATTCGATGGTGGGGCTTCTATCGTTACTGATATCACATGTTCTCCTCTTAATATGATAAGACCAAGTGTTCGCTTCTGTTCTTGTATGTGGTTCTGTTCTGGATCCGTAGACTTTGATCTTGCACGGTCTTTTAGTGAAAGTAGTGATTTCTTTGTGAGCCTGTACTCTTCGGTGTCAGCAAGAACGAGATTGTAGTGCTTATCAAAAGACAAAAGCTCACCGATGAACTGAAGGGAGTCCACAGTGATGACTTTCACTCTATAGTTGATAATATCAGCCTGTTGAACATAGTTAGTAACGAGTTCCAAATATGAAAGGTGTAAACAAGTTGTCATGATGGATCAAAACTTACCAATCTAGTCTTCTTCCCTGTAATTGGCGCCTGTAATCAGTGTTAGTAATTCATCAACAGAAAATGAGCAATGTCAAATAACCAACATACCATTCTTATTGCGTTAACTTTCTCTTTGTTTGCTAAAGGTTTCTAACACAACAAACTTGTCCATGATGTCTCCCTCAAATTTCTTGGTTAGCGAGCCAGCGCCAAAATTTTTCGCGGGGCAACAACTCGGTTTACTTGCCGCCGTGGAAACGCGTCTTGTCATAAAATCTCACTTTCACTCTCTCCACACACAACTTTTCAATTCATTCAGATCTCAAATAACCACAAATCACAATGTCTGACGAGAAGGAAGTTAAAGAGACTGTCCCTGAGACCATTACCACTGAGACCAAAGAGGCTACTGAAGTCGAGGAGGCTCCAGCTCCAGCTCCAGCCCCAGAGAAGGAAGAGCTCAAGCGTAAGACGGAGGGTGAGCCAAAGAAGGAGAAGAAGAGACGTCGCAGACAGTATGATGATGTCCCAGCCGATGATGGTGATGAAGATGACGAAGATGACGAGGATGATGACAAGCTCGATGCCAAACTCGAGGAAGATGATGATGCTGAGGAGGATGACTTGGCTGAGATCGACGCTTCAAACATCATCACAACTGGAAGAAGAACTAGGGGCAAGGTCATTGACTACGCCAAGACTGCAGAGAAGCTCGACCAAGAAGGCAAGGCCGAGGAAGATGAGGAAGACGACGGTGACTTCAAGGCCTGAGTTTATGTGACTGAGATCTGAGGGACTGGGGTAAAATCGGGCATTTTTGGCTTGAAATTGATGTTTTATGTTTTAGCTTTACGACTTAAACCATGTAGTTAACACACAATCACTCATTGAGATTACTAGCAAATCAATTGACTATGTTAAATAACTATCTTGATTCGAGCCGCCAAGGGAGCGACGCGTGCACTGTCTCACTCCCCGAAACGTCTTACGCGTCAAGTAGCGGTAATCCACTGAAAATATCACACCATGATGACAGAGGCCCACAATCATGATGCTTTACAAAGACCCTACAGAGACGTCAGTTATTCACTTATTCCATTAAAGCGATATTTATAAACATACAAGCAAAGTGGAGGGTTATTGAAACTGGAAAAATCAGCAACCAAGACCAATAAGTTAGAAAAAAAGGGAAGGAAAGGCCGGGAAACCAAATCCATATGTGGATGAAATAGAAGCTTCATAATATTCATGTAACCTTGCAATCGCCTCAAATGAATCTCCTGTAAACTACACTATCTGAAGAGACAATAGCAATGAAGAACAAAAAGAGGAACGTTGTGAAAATGCATCTGAAATCCTTCGTCATGCTTCATGTCCATTTTATCTTCAACAACAGTTGCTCTTGTTCTTAGAAGAACCGGAACCTGGGGTTTGTGTCAAGGAGATAGTTTGACCAGATGGTGGCTTTGGACCGGAAGAGTAATCAGAAAGGTCAAACTGGTGCTTGGAAACCATGCCGTAGATAGACTTGATTAACTGCTGGAATGCCAAATCCACATTCTCAGCATTCAAAGCAGAAGCTTCTGTGAACAAGAGTTGGTTCTCAGCAGAGAAGTGACTGGCCTCCTCGGTAGGAACAGCCCTGAGGTGGTCCAAATCAGACTTGTTTCCCACGAGCTCAATAACGACGTTCTCATCAGCATGGTCCTTAAGCTCCTTCAACCACTTACTGACACTTTCGTAACTCTCATTCTTAGAAATATCGTAAACAATCAAAGCACCAACAGAACCTCTGTAGTAGGCACTTGTAATAGCTCTGTAACGTTCTTGGCCCGCTGTATCCCAAATCTGGGCCTTAACTCTCTTTCCTTCAATTTCAAGAGTTCTTGTGGCGAACTCAACACCAATAGTGGATTTAGATTCAAGGTTGAACTCGTTACGAGTGAATCTGGACAGCAAGTTGGACTTTCCAACGCCGGAGTCACCGATCAAGACAACTGTGTGGCTATGTTAGTATCAGCGAGAACAATAAAGGGGAGCAAAGGGAATCAGGCGGTCCGGGAACGACGCGTTAAATAGCGTGTAAACACGGATCAGTCACGCCTGGAACAAAATAAACTTACTCTTGAACAAGTAATCGTAGTCATATGAATATTCTTCTGTGTCAGCCATTGCGCTGTGGTGGGTATGTGAAGTGTATAGGAGCTCGTTGACAGGAGCACGAAGATGTGGTGGCTACTGGAAACGCGTCTTGTGAGCGTTCAGGTGCGGCTGTGTTGATTGTAAGGAAACTGTAGGCTTGGAAGACCTTGGATGATATGTCCGTGATTCTCTGCTTGTTCAGTTGCCACTGTGATCTGTCGCTACGACCGCAATCACGTCGCTTGTTTGTATTTCTAGCCGCCCAAATTTAGTGGAGGACCGTACACGCTGGCGGGTTTCGCGAGGAATCGTAGGGTAACTTTTCGCGAAATTGCCCCTCCTCTCTTCATCAAGTAGCGCGTCGTCAAAAGGCAAAGATCACAGTGAAGAGATGACGCGTTGCAGAGCGGCAAACCTTTCAAGCGCCATTCTATCTGGAAATAAGAACAGGTTATTATCACTCCGTTTTTATCCAGACCGACTTTTGTCTTGTTAATTGATTGATCATTGTGGCATACGATCTCGCACTAGTGCCTTGCCACCAATCTCCACAAACTGAAGACGCGTTTGACCAGCAATGTCAGAACCAAGAATTGATACCTTGGCCTTCAAGAGAAGGGTTGGCTCAATCCAGAAGAAGCTTGAAGCCAATGAGTTCTCAGGTGCCAAATCCATGCTTGTCGTGATCGGCTCTGCCGATGAGGAGAATCCTTACCAGAAGTCTTCTATTTTGCACTCATGGGTGTTGGGCTACGAGTTCCCAGCAACCATCATCTATGTCACTAGTGACAAAGTTATTTTCATCACATCTGCCGGTAAGTCCAAGTACCTCACAGGTATTAAGTCCAGTTCTGTGGAGGTCTGGACTCGTACCAAGGATCCTGAACACAACAAGAAGCTCTTTGATGATTTGATTGCCTTACTCAAGAAGGACAACAAGATCGGTATCCTCCCTAAGGACAAGTATCAAGGAAAGTTCATGACCGAGTGGGTGCCAATTTGGGATGATGTTAAGGATGACCTTGACTTGATTGATGTCACAGTTCCATTTTCCACCTGCGTGGAGAACAAGGACGATAAGGAACTAAACACCATGCAAATTGCCGCCAAGTGCAGCGTTCAATTCATGGACTACTTCCAAAACGAGATGGTTGGAATCGTTGACGAGGAACTCAAGGTTTCACACAGCAAGCTTTCTGAAAGAGTTGAGGCCAAAATTGACGATGACAAGTTCCGTAATCAGTTGAAGAAGAAAATGCCAGACCTTGATCCAGATCAGCTGGATTGGTGTTACACTCCAATTGTTCAGAGTGGTGGCAAGTATGACTTGAAGCCAAGTGCTCAATCAAATGATGATAATTTGCACGGAGGAGTTGTTGTTGCTTCCTTGGGTATCAGATACAAGTCTTACTGTTCGAACATTGGCCGTACTTTCTTGATTGATCCAACTGAAGAGGTCGACAAGAACTACGAATTCCTTCTCCAAGTTGAGAAGAAGGTACTCTCATTGCTCAAACCAGGTGCCAAGGGCTCTCAGGTTTATAATGACACCATTGCATACATCAAAAGTGAAAGACCTGAATTGGAGAAGCACTTCACCAAGAACGTGGGTTGGTTGCTTGGCCTTGAATTCAGAGATTCCTCCTTCCTTCTTAACGCGAAGAATGAGCGTACTATTCCAGAGAAGGCCACATTTGATCTCACTGTTGGTTTCCATAACCTCACAAACACAGCTACAAAGGACTCCAAGTCAAAGGTCTACTCTCTCTTGTTGTCAAACACGGTGAAGATCCAAGATGGACAGGCTACTTTGATGACCGAATATCTTAAGAACAGATCTGACATATCTTTCTACTTCAAAGATGAGACAGAAAGTGTCAAGAAGGAAGTGCTTGATCTCACAGACGATGTGAAGCCAAAGAGAGAGGCATCTGCTCCATCAGCCAACTCTAAGATTTTGAAGTCCAAGCTTCGTACGGAGACCAAGAACCATGACGAGAGTGATGACCAGCGCCGAAAGCAAATTCAGAAGGAGTTGCATGAAAAAAGACAAAGAGAAGGTCTTCAGAGGTTCAGTGACACAAGTGCTACTGACACCAACGAACGTAAGGTTGTTTTCAAAAAGTATGAGTCTTACGTCAGAGAATCCCAGATCCCTTCATTTGTTAAAGACTTGAAGGTTCATGTTGATTACAAGTCTCAGACTATCTTGATCCCAATTGCTGGAAGACCAGTTCCATTCCACATTAATTCTTACAAGAATGGTTCTAAGAGTGACGAGGGTGAGTACACATACCTGAGACTTAACTTCAACTCACCAGGTGCCGGTGTCACAAAGAAGGAGGAGATTCCATATGAAGATGATGGTGAAAAGCAGTTCGTCCGTTCCCTCACATTAAGATCCAAGGACCATGACCATATGGCTCAGGTTTTCAAGGAGATTTCTGATTTGAAAAAGGAGAGTGTTAAGAGAGAAGCAGACAAGAAGAACATGGCTGATGTTGTTGCTCAGGCTAGATTGATTGAGGCCAAACCAGGTCGTCTAAGAAGATTGGACAATGTCCTTGCTAGACCAATGCCAGATACTAAGAGAGTTCCAGGATCCTTGTCTATTCACGAAAACGGTTTGAGATACCAGTCATCTTTGAAGCAAGAGTCCAGAATTGACATTTTGTTCTCCAACATCAAACATTTGTTCTTCCAGCCGTCTAAGGATGAGTTATTTGTCATTATCCATGTCAACTTGAAGAGTCCTTTGATTATTGGTAAGAAGAAAACTTCAGATGTTCAATTCTACAGAGAAGCTTCTGATATTACCTTTGATGAAACAAATGGTTCTAGAAGAGGTGGTGCTAGAAGAAGATATGGTGATGATGATGAGCTGGAACAAGAGCAGGAGGAGAGAAGAAGAAAAGCTGCTTTGGACAAGGAGTTTAGAAAGTTCGGTGAATTGATTGCTGAGGCATCCAATGGTGCATTTGACTTGGATGTTCCATTCAGAGATTTGGGATTCCAAGGTGTTCCATTCAGAGCATCCACATTCTTGATGCCAACAAGAGACTGTTTGGTTCAGCTCATTGACCCACCATTCTTGGTTGTCACACTTGAAGAAGTGGAAGTTGCACACTTGGAAAGAGTTCAGTTTGGTCTCAGAAACTTTGATATGGTGTTTGTCTTCAAGGATTTCAGCAAATCTGTCGTTCACATCAACACAATTCCAATGGAAGAAATTGAAGATGTCAAGTCTTGGTTGACTGATGTTGACATTCCTTTCAGTGAATCGACCATCAACTTGAACTGGACACAGATTATGAAGACGTTGCAGTCTGACCCAAAGCAGTTCTTCTTGGATGGTGGTTGGTCCTTCCTTGCTGGAGATTCTGATGATGAGAGTGGTACAGAGAGTGAGGAGGAATCCGAGTACGAGGCCAGCGATGCTGATCCATCCGATGAAGAAGTTGACAGTGAAGACGACTACAGTGAAGGTGGCGATGATTCTGGTAGCGACTTCTCCGGTTCTGGCTCTGATGAGGAATCTGAAGGTGAAGATTGGGACGAGATGGACAAGAAGGCCGCCAGAGAAGACGCTGAGAGCAAGTTTGACTAAGCATGCACTTCTGACTACGGGCAATTGTTCCCGAAATGTACATTAAAACATAATTGATTATTAATTCGTTACTATTTGTCTGATACGTCGTAATTGATCACAATCCGTGGATACTCGAAAGGTTCTGCGATGACAATGTAGTCTCCGAACTTGATCTTGATGACAGGACCAAATCTTTGCGTCTTCTTTTTGAGCCTCTTTTGCTTGATCTGTGCAACACTTAGATGTTCTTCTTCCTCATCAGTGTCACTGTCATCCATGAAGTCGAATCTGTTAAGCTTCGTGTAGAGCTTTAGGTTGTTGAGTTTTGGATCACCAGAAGATGCTCTAGCACGACCAAGGACACGATCCTCCTGTTTCTTCCACTCCTCGAATTTTGTAAGTAGGAGTTCCAAAGATTTGATCGTCCATTCTCTTTTCTCCTCCATTTCATCAGCATCTCGTGAGTTCCTGATATATGTGATATGCGGGAGAGCCTTGTGCCAGTCATTTTGCTTGAGGGCCTCAAGTTGGCTCCTCATTTTGTCAGCCTCTGTATACACCTTTTCACGGTCTCTATTCGTCATTTTTCTCTCTTCCTTCTCCATACGACGATGGTATAGTGAGTATACGTCTTCACTGAGTGGGTCCTCAGTATTTACCTTCTTAGCGGTCGATCTTCGTAGACTTCGTCCTCTCTTCCCGCGGGCATTGTTCTGTTCGGTATCATCCACCTCGACCATATCGGTCTTAAATTCAATCTTTTCTCGGCTGTATTCAAAGTCAATTGGCAAAAGAGTGCCATCGGATAGTTTTTGGACTATTTCGATGGGCTGCTCAGGGTTAATCACCGATGGATCCTCTTCATAGTTGAAGAGAGACTCATCAATCTTGGCCTCCTCCTTCGACCGCGTGTAGCGCGTCATTCGTTTCTTTTCCGGACTTAGTGATATGTCAGCTCTTCGTGTCATTATAACTGAGTGCTCCTGAGGGATCAGATCCGCAATTTTCTGTGTGCAGAAGTGTACGGGGCGTTGTTGTTATTCTTGCTGATTCGGTTGTCACCCCTCGACCGTGGCTCGCGATGATTTTCTCAAGGAGACCAGTCGTAGTGTTCGAACTTTAGAATGAAGAGGTTGGCCTGGCAGTTGCACACGCGGGGTTGATTAATTTAAGACTACAAGGTGAGTTCACATAGTTTTCAATCTTTAAGGAAAGTCAAATGAACTATTTGTCGGTGCTGGATTATTAGTTATGACGTCCTGATGATTCGGCCATTTTCAGGATCGTCTACACTGAGTGCAAGTGGAAAACGGGCTAGGTCTCATAACCTTTGGGAATAGCACTTTTTGCTTTAAATCTCTGGGCAGCTCTATAATATATTACTTGTCACAGGTCACAGAAGACTAATAATATGGTCCAATATCCTATTAACTGAACATTTTAATCTCTAACCTAGACTGGAAGGACCTAGCGTCATACTTCTTGGAGCAGCTGCCTTTCTAAGGCCCGCGGCCAATACAAACCTATAGAGGGCCCAGGGCCCCGGAGTAGAGCAGAGATGAATACCGCCTAAATCCTAGTACAAATTGAAGCCCATCGACACCTTGACTCTTAGAGCTTGTCAAGAAATTGGCCTATACAAAGTCAGAAGGTATACAGAAAGGACTGTAGACAAGGGAACTGGCCGCTGCGGTAGAAATTAGAGGCGCTGCTTTGGGAACTCAAGATTTTAGGGGAACTGAACAATAGACAATAGCTGTTGTAAGTTGTAAGCACAACCACATGCCACATGAACACAACTAGAGTGTAAGTTAACGTAGTGGGGGCAATTTCGGTTGGGCGCACTTATAACTGCATGAACCTGTTAAGGTGTGTGGGATCTATGCGAAAGGTCTCACGAGCTCCTTTCGATGATCCCATTCCATCATACACAGCGCGGGTCACACAGAATCAGCCAGCGAAAAAACACAGCCCGCTGTTAATTGCAGAGAACTCAGAATATCCAAAGAACCTGGATCCAAACAAGAGTAAACCACTATTCCTGGCCAAAATACATCATCACTAGTAGATGGGACCAAAATTTGACCGGTGCTATTGACACGCAAGAATGGCAGAAAATCCGGAGTTATCAAAACAAACCGCCACTGGTCTAAAGGAAGCCAACCAGCCCAACAGCCACACAACCACCAGAACAGGCGCCTATCCAACTAACTAAGGACTTCCACCCCTTGTAAAGTAGCAGTCTTTGCCATTGCCATACTTTTTCGTTTTGTATACTTGGAACCACTGCTTTCAGGGCCACGGTTCCGTCATTGGACACTACAGACTCCGGGGCTGGGAGCAGTTCTACATCACAATCAAAGAGCACAGTCATTAAGATACCCACAGTTGCAATGACATCACGATCATCTACACCAACTGTGTTTGTCAGCGATACAGACTCCACAGCGGCAGCTGCGACAAAGGAGATGATTCATGGATCGGCAAGTGAAGCTCAAGACGATTTGGTACAGGCCAGTGCTAAGAATCCAAGTATATTACTTGAACTTGATATGGACGGCAATGTGAAGCACTTGAGCAAAGCATGGGCGTCAGTTGTTGGTACAGAAATCTCTAAAATCATCAACCGGCCAATTTCCAACATCATCTTGGGGTCAGAAGAGGACAAAAATGTGTTTGTCGAAGCGATAAGAATCATGATGACTGATGATGAAAGTTACAGAGTCCGTTTTGTCGTTGCTACCAATGACACACCTTCTGATGCAGAGTATGATGAAGATGAAGATACACCTCATTCTGAGGAAGACTCATGGAACTCTGGCCAGGACGAGCTCTCGGCAGAACAGGAGTCGCTAAGCTCTCTCTCGACTAACGGTGAAGTTATTGAACTTGAAGGACAGGGTATCTTGATCCACAGCGGCGATAACATACCCACACATTCCATGTGGATCTTGAAGCCTTTCTACGCCAACGCACTGAACGTTGAGCTTCCCTCCAGACTTGCTGAATCGCTTGGGTTTGGCGCTGAGGTTTTCTCCAGTTACCTACAGAATCTTTCAGAGTTGGGAGTTATCAACGAAGACGAGGTGCCACCACCACCACAAGTTCTCTGCCGTATTTGTGAGCAGAAGGTTCCATCCTGGTGGCTTGAAAGACACTCTCAACTGTGTTTCAACGAGCATAAATGTGAGAGTGACGTTCAGATGATCCATGATGCTCTTCTTGAGCAAAAGCAAACTATCGCTTCGATAACAGAAGGGCTCAGCCAAGAATCTCTCGGGTTGCCTTCAGATGTTGCAGATTATAAGGGACTTCCACTTCCAAAGGTCAGTGCATCTGCGGATAGCAAGATTCCGTCACCTGCCTCAAGGAGGGCCAGGTCCAGTTCGTTTATGAGCACACTACGGTTCCCATTCAAGACGCTTGCTTTGCTATCAGGGCTTTTGGATAATGCGATCTCTGTCAATCCAGGTGAGTTTGATGATACAAGTAACTCATATGAATTTTCACCAAACACAAGAGAAGCATTCTTACATATTGAGTCATTGAAAATTCCTGCTTCCTCAGATCCAGCAATCAACCTTCTTACTACTGATACTGAGAATTTGACACAAGAGAAGATTGACGCTGTTGAGAGACTAAAAAGTTCATTGTTGTACTCACAAAAGATCAAGGATGAAGTTGATGGTCTAGTACTCATGACTATTGGAGAGACTATTAAGAACATCCGTAACCAGAATTACGATGTTAGACCATCAATAGCAAGAACACGCTCAGACAGTTTGTCATCAACCAACACAGAGAGATCCCACAATTTGATTGTACATCCAAGACCAAAACAAGCGGCTTCACATATATTTACAGATGCCTATATGGATACGGATAGCATCCCAAGTCCTGGACTTGCCCACAGAGGTGAACTAATTGACAGCAGAGATCGTTTCTCGCCTTCCAGATCTATCACCCCAGGAGAGACTATGTCTAAGGATGAATCATTTGATAGTGCCGTATTTGGATCACTTACAGATTTGCATATCAAAAGTCCAATTCTCACACCACAGAGAAAGCCTTCCCCAGTTCCATCCGCCTTCCACAATTCCCCTATGAGTTCTATTCAGAGAAACTCAAGATCACACGCTCCTGGATATGATAGTGTGACAGGAACACCCATTTCATCTCCATTGATTCTCGCACATGAAGGTGTTGCTATGGAGAAGAAGCTAAGTTCTGGTGATCATTTCCTGTCGATAAGTTCCAGTGGCAGCATATCCAAGCCACCATTATCACCACTCCTTGTTGCTGTTCCTGCTCCAAAGAGTGCTGCTCCATCTATCAAAGATTACGAGATTTTGAAGCCAATCAGTAAGGGTGCCTTTGGAAGTGTCTACTTGGCCAGAAGAAAGGTGACGGGTGACTACTTTGCCATCAAGGTGTTGAAGAAGTCTGATATGATTGCAAAGAATCAAGTGACCAACGTTAAAGCTGAAAGAGCAATTATGATGGCTCAATCGGATTCTGAATATGTTGCAAAATTGTATTCCAGTTTCCAGAGTCCAGACTATCTCTTCTTGGTCATGGAGTACCTACCTGGTGGTGACTGTTCAACGTTAGTGAAGATGCTTGGTGGTATTCCAGATGAGTGGGCCAGACCTTATATTGCTGAGGTTATCCTTGGTGTTGATGATTTGCATAAGAAGGGAATTGTGCACCATGACTTGAAACCAGATAATTTGTTGATCGATTCCAATGGTCATTTGAAGTTGACTGACTTTGGTCTTTCACGTATGGGTTTGATTCGCCGTCAAGAGAGACTCTCCAAGAACAATGCAGTCTCGGATGAAGCATTTGGTCAACCAACAACCAATCTGACTCCTCATGGTATGAGGCAGAGAAGAGATTCCATCAGTGCACTGGCTCTATCAGCATCTGATTCTGTGAGCGCGTCATCGAGTCCAACTACCAGTTTCTTGGACAGTCTAATCAGAAACAGTGACAACCGCAAGGGATCAGGATCAGGATCAGGATCAGCACATGGAAGTGGTGCTGGCTTGGAATCTCCTCAATTGAAGCCAATGCACAGATCATCCTCTCAAACATCATTTGTTCTTCCAGGATACGAGTCACTACCTTCATCAGGATCCAAGAACCTTGCGTTGTTTGACCCAGAGAATAGCTCCAAGAGCAAGAAGTTTGTTGGTACTCCTGATTACCTTGCTCCAGAGACAATCCGTGGTACCGGTGAGAACGAAGCTTCTGATTGGTGGTCTGTGGGTTGTATCTTGTTTGAGTTCTTGTTTGGTTATCCACCGTTCCACGCTGATGCACCGGAGAAAGTGTTTGAGAATATCTTGAATGGTGAAATTGACTGGCCAAATCTTTCTCCACAGGCCGAGGGTGAGATCTGTTCTGATGATGCCAAAGACTTGATAAAGAAATTGTTGACTATGGACCCAAGCCAGAGACTTGGTGCCAATGGCGCACAGGAGATCAAGGATCACCCATACTTCAAAGACATTAATTGGGATGCATTATTCCAGACTGAGGGTTCTTTCATTCCTTCACTTGAGAACCCTGAGAGCACGGACTACTTTGAGGCGAGAGGTGCGCAAATGAATGAGTTCCCTATTGCTTCTTCTGATGATGACGATGAGTTTGCTTTGCCTGCCAACCCAATGAAGCCTTCGCTTTCTGTGAAGACGTCGAAATCTGCTCAGATGAATGTCACTACAGCACTGGGATCTCCTTCCACATCTAACTCACCAACTCAAAAGCATTTGTCGCTTGCTATTCCAATGCATCTCAGAGAACGCAGACCTTCTAAGTTGACTGACAACACCAGTGAGTTTGGCTCTTTCCAATTCAGAAATTTACCAGCATTAGACAAGGCAAACAAGGATGTTATCAACAGAATCAAGGCCGAACATATGGAGCACAAAAACAGCATTTCCAGTTCATCTTCTGAATCAGGCCATGCCAGATCCAGAAACTATTCTATGCCATCTCCTGGTACCTTCAAGAGATCTTCATCTCCGTCTTCCTCTTTGATGAGAGCAGCTTCACCTGGAAGGGGAAGTTTCTCTAACCACAGTGTCACTCAAACACCAACTCCAGCATCCGGTGATGATTATTACTACTTTGAACAATCAGGAAGATCCAGTCCAAGTACGGACTCTGGCTCGCCATCTACAAGAACTTTGGCAAAACCACAGACTCCAACATACCCGACAAGAAGCTCCAGGGCTAACATCTTCCACAGAACGTTATCAGATTTCTCTCCGTCCAGTTCAGACACAGAGGATTCCAGAACTTCTGCACTTCAGAGAGTTCACAAGAGAAGACAGTCATCTAAGATGTCAGAGGGTTCCAAGACAAGAATGCAGATTCTAGATGTCTTGCTTTGTGAGCCTATTCCTATCTTCCGTTATTCCATCAAGAAGGATTTGGAGAGTCTTGGGTGTGCTGTTGTGGCAGTGACTGCGGCCGATGAGTTAATCAGAAGAGCCACAGGAGAGGTCAAATTTGATGTTATCTTTACAGGTTTAAAGATGACCAAGATGTCTGTTATCGACATTGTCAAGTTATTGAAACATACATCAAGTGTGAACTCAGATACCCCAATTATTGCTGTTACTGCCTATTATAAAGAAGCTGTTAATTCTGGTTACTTTGCTGAAGTGTTAGAGAGGCCAATTTACAAGAAGCAGCTTAAGACGGTACTTGAGAAGCATTGCCGCTTGAAGGCTTCACAAGCTGAAGAAGCCATCTCTGACAGTGAATCTGAAGCAGGGAGCGGATCTGGATCCGCATCTGCTGGAGGTGGTACTATTAGAGGGAAATGATGGGATGACATAAGCAAATAGATGTTAATGGTTATATTTACAACAAGTTCTAGGTTCTGAACTATATTCATGTTTACTTCGTGGTTAGATCTATTAACGAATTTAAACCAAATCCTCATCCAAACGAGCAGCTGGGTTGGTCTCAATGAAATCGAGACTGACCTTGTGACCCAAAAGCTCTCTGATGTTACTCACGCCGTACTTAATCATAGTTGGACGCTCCAAGGAAAGACCCCAACCAAGAACTCTCAAGTTCTTAGGGAGACCCATTGGCTCAAGCATCTCTGGTCTGAACATACCAGAGTTACCAATCTCGACCCACTTGCCGAGACCCTCGTGCCAGGAGTAAATCTCCATAGATGGCTCAGTGTATGGGTTGTATGTTGGTTTGAATCTGAGGTTACGGACACCCATCTTGTCGAAGAAGGACTCCATGAAGCCGATCAAGTCACCCAAGGTGATGTCGTAGTCGGCAAGAACACCCTCAACCTGGTGGAACTCGGCCAAGTGTGTAGCATCGACAGCCTCGTTTCTGAAAACTCTGTCAATAGAGAACAGTCTAGCTGGTTTTGGATCGTCTGCGAGCTTCTTCAACATCGCTGAGGAAATGGCGGTTGTGTGAGTTCTCAAAACGAGCTTCTGTGTCTCCTCTGGCTTCCATGGGTATCTGTAACCAATTGAGCCGTATGCACCATCCTCGTGGACCTTCTTGATGTTGTCGAAGAACTCCTTATCCTCTGGAAGACCACCGACAAGTGGCTCCTTCAAGTAGAAAGTATCCTGCAAGTCTCTAGCTGGATGCTGCTGTGGGACGAACAAAGTGTCGAAGTTCCAGAAACCAGTGTCAACGTACTGGTTGGAAGGCATCTCAGTGAATCCGAGAGAGAAGAAAATCTGTCTGAACTCCTCACGGACCTTGTTCAATGGGTGGAGAGCACCGGACTCTGGGGCAACACCCTCGGAGTTGAAGTTGTATGGCTTGAACTTGGCAGTTTCCCAAGAACCAGATTGGATCATTTCACTTGTGATTTCGGTTTCAAGTTTCTCAATTGTCAATGCGAACTCTGGTCCCTTCTCAATCTTGTATGTGAGCACTCTTGACATTGTGATGAGCTTTCTCTTCTTGAGTTCAGCAAGTTTCTTAGAATCTTTAAGTGTAGACTTCTCCTGGATTTCCTTCAATTCAGTAGCGGTCTCATCTGCAGGCCATGAGTCCTGGGACAACTTTGAGCTGAGAACCAAAGCTTCGCCGTCCTTCTGGATCCAGCCATTCTTGAAGGCCTTACCTTGACCAGCCTTAGCTCCAGGACCAACCTCCTTCTCCACATCGGAAAGCTTGAGGCTCTCAAGTCTCTTGACAGCCTCCAAAAGTCTGTACTCAATAGAACCGTTCTTAACGACGTCCTTGGCCTCCTCTGTGAGGTTCCACTTCTCGTGCTCGATGGACTGGAAGGTGACCATGTTACGAGATGAGAGGGAGGAGAGAGCCGCGTGGACGGCGGTGGACTCAACGCCTGGGAAGGCGACACCACTGTCGTTGATAGAACCCTCCTTGTCAAGCTTCTGGAGGATAGTGATCTGGAATTCAGACATTATGGTAGAAGCTATGCGTAATCTGTAAGGAAGTTTACTCTGTGGTATGAGCTCGACGTCTATGATTCAGCGTCCTTTTTTCGTTGAAGCGGGAACCCAACCCTCGAATATTTCCGTTTTAGGTTTGTTCCGGCCCAGCGCTGGACCTCCGGCCAATTCCCCGACCAACAGCCGTGGACAACAACTTATCCTTCCTTTACTATTAATAAGCCAACGCGTTTCAACTCACAAGAGAAATCCACTCGCCGAGCAATTGACAAGAATACACTGATTCCCGGAATTTGTGTTGATCGACGAACCTTTGCGCCCTGGGAAACGCTCGAACGAACATGGACATCAGCAAGATCACCAACGATAGCACAGGCACACTGAAGCCTCCAATTTTCAACCACGATGTAGCTACTGATCTCTCAAGTCAGGCTGACATCACTGAAGATGAACAGTCTGAGGTTCCAGGAGATGATACTGTTATGAACTCACCTGTGGCAGATGAGACTATCAACCATTCACGGGATAACAACGAAACGGATGATGGTACACTTTCAGAAGGAGGCGAAGATACAGAGATGGAGGGATCAGATGTTGACAATCAAATGTCACTGGATTGTCAATGTAAATGGCAAGAGTGTTCTGCTTATGCAACGAATCCACAGAGTCTTACACAGCATATCATCGAAGAGCATCTTGATTCAAAGGAGCATCCTGCCCAACCTCAACCCCAGTATCATTGTCATTGGGAGACATGTAATGTTGTTGCTCCTCTGAGATACAAAATGATTTGCCATATAAGAAGACACACACAACACCTCCCATTTTTCTGTTTTGTTCCTGATTGTGATGAAAGTTTTGCTGATGCTGCTGAGCTTTCATCTCACCTTGTCACCGTTCACAACGAGAGCAGACTCGACAGCTTTGAATGGTTCACACAACTTGACCAAATGAAGCTTGACCACATGCGCCCACTTCCAAAGAAAGAATTGAGATCTATTAAGAGAGTGACACGGATGAATGAGAGAGAAATCACACGAAGCTTGAACGCCATGAAGGTTGATTTCCTCAAGATCCAAAATGTTACACTTGATGACATTGTTATTGAACCAACAAAAAGAAAAGGACGCACAGCCAATGCTGAGATAAACACCGAGCTAAGAGAAGCTTACAAAAAGTCAAACGCAGAATACAAAGATCGCATACTCAACGCTTCGAAGGGGACATTTAAAGAGGTTAACAAAGTCTCCGAGATGCCATCATACACTGAAATTGATGGCATGAGCATGGAAGAACTTGAGATACTACATGGTGCTCTTGATAGAAGACTTCTTTGGTCATTAGAAGTAAACGAAGTGCTGAATCAGGAGTTGAAGGTGTTGAAGGCAGAAGAGAACAACATGTGGAGTAAGAAAGAGTTGGTGCTGGATTCGACAATTTCTTTCCATCTCCCAAGTCACCAGCACGAATTCATCCCAATGGGATCTACTGATAATGTCTGATCCCTATTTATGGTTAATGAAACGCCTTGATTATTCTTTCGCTTCTAATGAATCAATAGCACTCTGCTGATATAAGCCCTCTGTGCATGCTTACTAAGTCATCGCGAGCAAAAAAATTCTGCCTCCGCATCTACTAATTATCCTTCTCTCTTTGAACTCTTAACTTTAGGCGTTAATCATTACCATTCACCCCATATACTTTGACACAGAATAATGACTGCTCAACAGGTATTATCACCGATCGAAGAGAGTTCAGCTGCTGCTAGCGTATCGGAGCTAGAAGAATCCGTGTATGATGAATATGAACTCGATGACCTCTTCGCAGAACTGAAAAAGGCACACCGCACAGCACCACAAGAGAAAGAGACATTTGATGATGAATTTTCCAACATCAAGAAATCTATTGCCAAACTTCCGAAGATAACAGACGCAAAGGAGACATTGTCCGGAGTGCAGAAGTCCAAGAATGTCCCACTCTACATCAGAAGCGCTAAGAATGATTCAAGTAAAAAAGCAGGAATCATTAACATCAATGATCCTATCACAGCAAAGAAGAAAGTCAGCGAGGAACCAACAACGTCAGGAAAGAAATGGTTTGATATGCCAAAAGGCGAAAACACAGAAGCTGTGAAGAGAGACCTGAAGGTCATCGAACAAAGAGCTGCATTGGACCCAAAGAGACACTATAAGAAAGGAAAATGGAAAGCTCCAGAATTTTTCCAAATTGGTACTATTGTGGAAGGAAACACAGAATTCTACTCTGCCAGACTCAAAAATAAGGATCGCCACAACACGATATTGGAGAGTGTCATGTATGACGATGACACTAAGAAATACTTTAAGAGAAAGTACGATGAAATCCAAGTTAAGAAGACATCCGGTAAGAAGGCCCACTACAAGAAGGTCAAAGAAGCCAGACGTAAGTTTTGAGATACAAACTCAACCTCATAGTAGATCTTTTAATGCACCAGTAATGACAACTATATACCTCCACGTAGCGGCCTAAATTATAGACCTACGCCAAGAGTACCCATCGGATCGGGCTCCATACCAACTATGATGCGCAGTACACAGTTTCGAAATTCTGGGTTCCAGACCAATTTAGTTTACATTTATAAGAATGTTAATGTTTTGGATCTCTGTTTTTGCCTTAATGAAGAACAAATAAAGCCCTAAGTATGCAGACTGAGGATAGTCTACCCGAGGGTCTACCCCCGGAATTTACCTAAAACCGCAATTTATCAACAAACAAGAAATTCCGACCCTCGGAAGTTCCAACTCAGCGGCGGCGGCAGCGTTTGTTTTGGTGGGATTTTTTTCCTTCTCCAGATCACGTAAAGAACTGTTTAAGAGGCCATCCACTTCGCTTTCTGAACACGTTCACCACTTCCTCGTCAGTGTCTCCTGTCGCTCTTGATATTAATCAACCTTCCACTGCCTCTTCCATTAGACGCATCGAAATAGCAACATATCGATACCCAGTCGCTTCTCCGTAAGGTGCCACCGATTTTGACACGACAGGATATACATTCAGGTTAACTTAAGGCGGCCACGATCTATAAACAGTATACACTTTCACAAGAAGTAAGTACGTCTGATACACAAATATCTGTGTTCCGCTAATTGCCGCTGTGGAGAGCTTCATAAACTCATCACCTCTAACTTGCTGATTGCATACCTCCCCACCACCGTTGCTCGCCATTGATCTTTGCCCAGCAAACGCTTTCACGGTTACACAGAACATCGTTTCAACTTCAGAATACTAACAAATAATCAGATAAGACAAATTATCAAACAATGAGTGACCAACTTGCCCTTGTTCTTGAGAATGCGATCTTGAACCCAGATTCAGCTAAGCGTACCGAGGCTGAGGCCCAGCTCCAGGGATTCTGTAAAGAGAGTTTTGTTATGTACGTTGGACTTTTGACTCAAGTTTTGGCTGGTGATGCATTCAAGCCGGAAGTGAGAATCTTGGCTGGTATTACTATCAAGAACGAGCTTACATCGAAAGATTCCCTAAAGAAGCAAGAGCAAGCACAGCGTTGGATCGCTCTAGAGAGTGCACCAAAGGCCGAAATCAAGCGTATTGCTTTGCAGTCGCTTCTGACGGAGAATGACAGAGTTGCAAATTCTGCTGCACAACTTGTTGCTGCTATTGCTGACATTGAACTCCCACTTGGTGAATGGAAGGAGCTCATCTCCATCATTATGGAGAACACCAAGCCAGAGAAGCCAGAGCACGTGAAGCGTGCCTCTTTGTTGACTATTGGTTATATCTGTGAGTCTGCAGACCCAAATGATGCAAACATTGTTTCTCAGTCAAACGGTATCCTTATCTCCATTGTTCAGGGTGCACAAGCCCAGGAGCCATCCAAGATCGTCAGATTGACTGCTTTGAATGCCCTTGTCGACTCTCTTGAGTTCATTAAGCTGAACTTTGAGCGTGAAGGTGAGAGACATTACATCATGCAAGTCGTTTGTGAAGCTACCCAAGCAGATGACAACGAGTTGAAGGCTGCTGCTTTCGGTGCCCTTGCCCGTATTATGGCCCTTTACTACTCTCACATGAGTGTCTACATGGAGAAGGCTTTATATGGTCTTACAGTCACTGGTATGCAGTCTGATGATGAGAGAGTTGCCTGTATGGCTGTTGAGTTCTGGAGTACTGTCTGTGAAAATGAAATTGATATTGCCATGGAGAAGGAAGAGTACCCAGAATCCACTGTTGATTTGTTCAACTTTGCTCTTGTTGCCATCAATGACATTATCCCAACTTTGTTCCAACTTTTGAAGAAGCAAAACGATGACCCAGATGATGATGCTTGGAATGTGGCAATGGCTGCTGGTGCTTGTTTACAACTGTTTGCCCAGGATACCGGAAACTACGTTGTCCAACCAACTTTGCAGTTTGTTGAGCAGAACCTCAACTCCTCCTCTTGGAGAGACCGTGAAGCTGCTGTCATGGCTTTCGGTTCCATCTTGGATGGTCCTGACAAAGACCAGTTGACAACTCTTGTTCAACAGGCTCTTGCTCCTATCTTGGCTTTGATCACGGACGAGAACTTGCAGGTCAAGGACACTGTCGCCTGGTGTATTGGAAGAATTGCCGACTTGATCATTGAAGCAATTGATGATGAGAGTATGTTGCAAGGTGTCATGACCGCTATCTTCCAGGGTCTTCAGGACCATGGTAAGGTGTGCACCAACTGTTGCTGGACATTGATGAACATTGTTGAACAACTCAACGAATCTGCCAGAGAAGCAGAGACATCCCAGATCTCGAAGTACTACGATGGCCTGGTTCCTATCTTGTTGAAGGTGTCTGGTAGAGGTGACAATGAGCATGCTGCTAGAGCAGCTGCCTACGAGGCCTTGTCTACTCTTGTCTCATACAGTTCCAGAGACTGCATGGCGTATGTTAACGCCATTGCATCTGAAGTTCTTGACAGAATCAGCGCAACTGTCCAATTGCAATCCCAGGTATCCTCTGCAGATGACAAGGCTAACTTGGAGGAGCTCCAGTCTAACATTTTGTCTCTCTTGACAAGTGTTATCAGAAGAGTGGGTCCTGATGTTCTCACTGTTTCTGACAACTTGATGGAGCTTTTGCTAAAGCTTCTGCAGACTCAGCAGCAGAATTCTGTTATTGAAGAGGATGTGTTCATCTGTATCTCTGCTTTGGCAGGTGCAATTGGTGTGAACTTTAACAACTACATGAATGCATTCCTTCCATTCCTCACAAATGCTCTCAATCAGGTTGAGTCTCCAGTTGCCAATACCGCTGTTGGTTTGGTTGCCGATATCTCACATTCTCTTGGAGAGAATTTCAGACAGTATTCTGATGGCTTGATGAACATTTTGGGCTCATTGTTGCAGAACCCAGGTGTTAGAAAGGAATTAAAGCCTGCTGTGTTGTCAGCCTTTGGTGACATTGCCACCTCAATTGGTTCCGCTTTCAAGAGATACCTTCAGGTTGTCTTCAATGTCTGCAAGGACGCTCAGGCTATGGATGCTGAAAACAACTCAATTGAGGCTTGTGATTACTTGATGTCTGTTCGTGAATCTGTCTTGGACTGTTATGTCGGCATTGTGGGTGGTCTTCATGAGCATGCTAATGATATTTACCCATATGTTCCACAAATCTTTGAGTTGATCAGTATGGTTGCCGTGGAGTCATCATTGTCCTTCTCTGAATCTTCATCTAGGGCTGCCGTTGGTATCATTGGTGACTTGGCACAGATGTTCCCAGATGGAAGAATCAAGCAAGCTTACGCTCAGGACTGGGTTACCAACTTCTTGAAGAAGACCAGAACCAACGCCTCCTTCTCCCAGAACACAATTGATACCGCCAAGTGGGCCAGAGAACAGCAGAAGCAGCAGCTGAACCTCTGATCCCGCTGTCCCTCTCTCTTCTTATCTTATCTGTCTACCTTTTGTTTTTGCTCTCTCTCATTATCGTTTTCCTTATTAAGCAACCTTTAGATGGGCTTTTCTCTTGTCATTTTATCATTTGTCATCATTTGTAAGGGCCGTAATGGTCTCTTATCTCTCTTGATTTTTACATACTAGCATTTTTGACGCACCTCTCTGGTGTCCCGTCTTCTCTCTCTTTACTTTTTGAATATACCCTTCCCTTCTCCCTTTTCTATCTTTTTGTGTCTGGCTATACCCAGTCTCACTCTCTCCTCTCTAATATTTTTTTAATGACCTCTCATAGCATCCACAATGTTCATATACATTATGTTTGCCGAATCCTCTCTACGACCCCTCTATGAACACACCTACACACAGTAGATCTCATCTACTCTCGGCTTAATTTGGGCTCCCGGAGCTAGGGCCCTCTATAGATATTCTGTTTTGTTTTTATGGTCAATTGCGTGACCGGTTGTTGTTTCTAACGCATAACTGCACATATGTTTTCCATCTGGATAGAAGTAGATGCCTATTCTGAGTCATTCGCCCCGGAGGATGCTGATCTCTTTAGGCCAATACCCCGGAAGCCTTGGAAGTTGGAAGCGCTAACCCCGGACTCTGCATATAAATGTTAGTCACTCGCACTCTACTTACTTGTCTCCATCAGAACCAACAAGCACTATCCAAATGCCTGAAGTCACACAAGCACCACTTCCAGCTGCCCAGGTTGGCAGATATCATGCGATCTTCATTGTCCTCGCGGGATTCATAGCCAACTTCTTGGTCTTCGGTATCTCATTCACTTTCGGTGTGTTTCAAGAGTACTACACATCTTCGTCAGGACCACTACACAACTCGTCCCAAACAACAGTCTCAATGATTGGTTCTGTTGCAAGTGCAACTACTTACTCATTTGCTATCTTCAACAACTCCCTAACTGCCTGGTGCAAGTCCCCAAAGACTGTCATGTTCATTGGTTCGGTCATCATGAGCTTGGCACTTATTATCGCGGGGTTCTGTCAAGAGGAACATGCGTATCAATTCATTCTCAGCCAAGGTTTCATGTTTGGTATTGGTGCTTCTCTTGCGTATGTTCCTCCTGTTGTTTGTGCTCCACCTTATTTTACAAGAAACCGCGGTGTTGCAGTTGGTATTCTCTTCTCAGGCACAGGAATTGGAGCGGTGGTTCTGGCACCTCTGACAAGATATCTGATCTCCAATTTAGGATGGCGTTGGGCACTGAGGATACTTGGACTTTGTAATCTTACAGTTACAGGGTCGGCCAGTTTGCTTGTCAATGAACATCCCTCTGTTAGGGGCCATACTGTTAAACCACTGAAGAGTCTAGTGACGCAGTTCAATGTGAAGGAATCACACATTGACTTATTTGGACTTGTATCACAATTGGCTGCAGGATTTTTCCAATCAGCAGGTTACCTTATTTGCCTTAACTTCATGTCCACTTATGCAGTCTCTCTTGGCTTCACATCAAAGCAAGGTGCTGATTTCATCTCACTGAACAATGGAGTCAACGCCATCTTCAAGGTCATAATCGGTTACCTTGCAGACCAGTACGTTGGACGTCTCAATATGATTGTTATATGCAACTTCATGAGTGCAGCAACTGTCTTTGGCTTATGGCTAGTTTCTCTCCGTTCAACATTCCTTGCATTTGTGGTGCTTTATGGTGTCTTCTCCGGTGCCATCATCTCTCTATTACCAACTTGTCTTGCAGAGATATTCGGAGTGAAGAATTATCAACGCATCAGTGGTATGATGTACTTCTTTAGGGGTGTTGGAAACTTGCTAGGCTCTCCAGTTGCCGCTTTGTTGATTACTAACAGAGATATACCCAAGGGATATCAAAATGCTATCATTTACAACGGTATATTGCTAGCCGTCAGTACCGCCTTCTTAGGAGCTCTTAAAATCAGAGCGGAGAAGCTAATGCCTACAAGGGATTAACATAAGGTTTCCTATTTATAATGGTGTTGTAAGGAGCTTAATTATAATGAATAATGAATAATGAACATGGACTATAGATACTGATACTAGACAGATATATAAACTTGCAGTTCCTCACGAATGAACGACGTCTGGTTCACCTGGCGTTTCCTCAGTCGACAGGTCATTGATCCTCCAACGGCATTATTACTTCTGGAAATAGAAGGTTTAATGCCAATACCCCTGGAGAATAGTAGTCATATTCTGGAGAAATGAAATCTTATTACTGATATGATCATGCTGTTCGACAATTAACGTCGTCTGTTCAGTCCATCCTCTTTGTCGACAGAACTAGGTGACCCTTTGACAGCCAAAAGCTGCATCATCAACAATGTAGTTGGAGACATTCGGAGCCCCTAAACTCCCCTTTGGAATGAAATCCAGTTTAATTAAGAAAATACCCAATAATGACAGATAATGCCTCTATAATCATTGAATTTCAGGGTTCTTACTTTAGTGCTTTTGTACCTAAATCAATCGATAGATCAACACCAAAGCACGCCGTTTTTCAAGGCAAGATTGCCCCTCTAGTGCAATGGTTAGCATAGGTTTTTCCGGAGAATCTGATCCGAGTTCGATCCTCGGGAGGGGCTGATCGCCTAACATTTTATTTTGGATCGAAGATGTGTGAAATAGGCCAGAAGGCCATTTCTTTTTGCTTTTTTGGCCTCTAAAATTTAAAATCAGCGCAGTAGCACAAGAAACCGCTCAAATTTCTCGATTTGTGGTGTGGAACACATCCGTTTACGTTTCAGACAAACCTCTTAGTTTCCCTCCAGACGGCGCGCGGATCAATTTGACACATTCTGGAATTCGCAATTAGCCCTCCTCTAGTCACGTGTGTTATAAGAGGGCAGCCAAACATCATTACACCATCGCGAATATTTCACCACTCATCGGTTCGCGCGCAGCCCACTGGCGAGCAGTCCAGCAAAAATTGAAATTTACTTCACAGTCGCATCTGGCATCAACACAAGGTAAAGGGGTTCGCTCAACAGGAACATACAAAATGGCTAAGCAATCTCTTGGTACGTCGATTTGGAGGATTGGACTATTGTTATTGAAGTGAAGCCAGGAAGAAATTTCCCCGAAAATTCATATTGGAATAACGTTTTAATATTCAAAATCAAGAAGCATCATCATCCACGTGAAAAATCTATCCACACCGATAACCAACTGCCCATATGATTCAAGACACTACCCAAATATATCCGAACTACTTTCTATATGGATGCCTCCAAGTTTGAACCTACAGATCTCTGAAAGTGCTTCATACCGAACCCACCTCTGGTCATCAAGCTTATCTCATAAAAATGTCGAACCACAAGGCAAACCCAACAGCTTCCAAGATATGCTTCTACGATAATCAAGTCCACATTTCTAGAACTATGAACCATGTTACTAACATCAACTTTTAGACGTTTCCAGCTCCAGAAGCAAGTCCAGAAAGGCCTACTTCACTGCCCCATCTTCCATCCGTCGTAAACTCCTTTCCGCTCCATTGTCCAAGGAGTTGCAGGAGCAGTACAAGATCAAGGCTTTGCCAATCAGAAAGGAGGACCAGGTTTTGGTTGTCCGTGGTTCCAAGAAGGGCCAGGAGGGTAAGATCTCCTCTGTCTACAGATTGAAGTTCGCTGTTCAGGTTGACAAGTTGACCAAGGAGAAGTCCAACGGTGCCTCTATCCCAATCAACGTCCACCCATCTAAGCTTGTCATCACCAAGCTTTACTTGGACAAGGACAGAAAGGCTTTGATTGCTAGAAAGGGTGGTAACGCCGAGTAAATATATCAAAACTTATCTTGAAGAAGGGCAGTAATGAAAAAATATCACATGGTTTCTTAATTCTGGAGAGGTTTCTGTATTAGACTCGAGGTTGTCATGTCTAGCAAATGTACTTTTAAATGTTAACAGTTTGTGCCTCGTAGAGTTCATGGCATTATGATCCTAGCCAATGGTGGATCGCTACCCCACCTGTGAGGCTGAACACCCCCAAGAGTCAGAGACTTCCCCTGTTCACCCCAGAAGTTTGCTTGGGAGGGCTGGCGACGTGCGTGATAAATTAATCTAGTTCTGAACTCACTACGCCTCCGTGGTAAGCCTTTCGACTAAGCGACCGGTTTCATCAAGAGGTATACCGAATTGCCCTGAGTGAAATGCCTACATCCAGAGGATCCGGGGAGTCACATCCGAACACCACGGATTCCCCAGAATCGCCGGCGATAAACCGGCAGCCTTCCAAGGAGGTCACAACAACGAAGGCAGCCGCTGACCCAAGTACAACGGCGGCAAGTATCATGAGTGCCATTATCGAGTCTGAGGACGAAGGAGATTTGACGAACGTTCTCACCGGAGCCGATTTCATTCAGCCGCCTAAGCAGCCAGGAAACTACTCAGCCAGAACACAGAAGCGCTGGTCCTCCTCTTCACGCAAGGACAGTACAGGTTCTGCAACAA
Organism: Petasospora easanensis; assembly: GCA_030580135.1. NCBI lineage: Eukaryota > Fungi > Ascomycota > Saccharomycetes > Phaffomycetales > Wickerhamomycetaceae > Petasospora > Petasospora easanensis. The sequence goes on along the minus strand of JAKTSI010000001.1, from coordinate 107,440 downwards.
CGGATGGTGTTCATGCATATTTATCTCCAAACCATATCTTTCCAGCACAGTTGTATTCTACAGAGTCCGGCCGTCTTTTCCATGCCGGTAAGGTACTCATTTGCTTAGTGGGGTTGCCTGCAAGAGGTAAGACAAGATTGAGTGTCAGTTTGACTCGTTACTTGAGGTGGTTGGGAGTGAAGACGCATCCATTCCACGTTAGTGACTACAGAAGAAAGAATTATGCCAACTTCGAGGATGATGTTCCAAGTGATTATTTCAGTGCCCTGCCACAGAGTCAGGAAGGACAGAACCTTCGTCGTAAGATCTTAAACGACTGTTTGGATGACATTTTCGCCTTCTTTGAGAAGGACAGAGGTCAAGTTGCTGTCTACGATGCTCTAAATGCTTTGAAGAGGGATAGGGCTGAGATTCAAGAACGCTTCGGTAAGAAGAACATCAAGGTTTTATTCATTGAGTCTATTGTGGATGATAACGAATTGATCAAGAGAAATGTGGAGAACGCTTCCGCTTCACCAGATTACGAAGGTTGGGACCCAAAGGCTGCTAAAGAGGATTATTTGAAACGTATCAACTCCAATTCTCCTATCTATGAGGAGATGAACTACGATGGTACGGAGTCGTCGCTTCGCTATATTAAGTTTATCAACTTTGGTGAGAGATTGGTCACAAACAACAGTCAGTACGGCTACCTCATCAATAGAATCGTGTTCTTCTTGATGAATTCTAGAATCAAGACAGGTTGTGTCTACTTTGCAAGATGTGGTAAGTCTGACTTAGATAAGTATGTTGATGATGAGGTTTTGAACAAAGAAGGTTTGGCTTTCTCTGAGACTTTGGCACAAACATTGCTTGAGACCATTGCTGAGAGGAAGAAAGCACAGGGAACCGATTCAACCACCCATACAACTGCCAATTCAAGTTCTGATACACTAAGCACATTGGAGAAACACACAATGAGGCAGCCACCAACCGCAGACGGAAGTGATAGTGATTCCTTTGTCGTTTGGACTGCAACAAGAAAAAGAACATCTGCTACAGCCGAACCTTTCAGAAGACGAAACATAACCGTCAGAGAGAGATACCAATTGAACCAGTTGAACCCAGGTGAAATTGCTGACATGGATGAAGAGGAGATCAAAGTCAAATTCCCAGATGAGTATGAACAAGATACAAAGGATCCTTATCATCACAGGTATCCTAGAGCTGAATCCTACCATGACTTGGCTGTCAGAATGGAGCCACTCTTGTTAGAAATGGAAAGAATGAGCGGTGATATCCTTATTATTGCACATGAATCATCACTTAGGGTGTTGTATGGTTACTTGATGGCATGCTCATGCTATGAAATCCCGTCATTGCAGTTCCCAAGGGATGAGATTGTTGAAATCTCATACACACCTTACGAGAACTTTGCCAGAAGAATTGTCATGGAAGACGTTTGACTTCGGTAATCACATTAAATTATACGTACCATCTACATTTAATAAATCTAACTGTAAGCCTATTTATGCCAAATGCGTATATAATTCATCAAATTACACTGTTCAATCTTTCTTTGGGTGTCTTCTGTTAGCCCAGAGGATGCGCTCCTCTTGAAGGCTCAATGGTTCAAAGAAACATGAATCCTTCAATGCAAGCCACTTAGATGGTGGTAGTTCAAGGCCCCAATCAACAAGTCCACACACTCTTGCGATGGTTCCGGCAAAGAAACAGGTGGCACCCAATGCACACCCAATGGAAGAGCCAACGAGAACTTGCTCCAAGTTATGATAATGCAAATAGACTCTGGCTGCTATAACCGCAACGGAAATAGCAATAAGAGCCACAGTGGATAAACACTTTCTTATCAGAGATAAGCCCTTCCATTGTAGCCAGACTCTCAGCATTAAGTAGATACAAAAGAAACCCATGAACTGAGAGTGAGCAGATGGCATCCCGTATCCTGACCTTAGACCTTTCTCCTGGAAGCCTGGAAACTCCACTGGTCTCGGCTGCTTCAAGTAGTTCTTGACAATATTATTAAGGATGTCGTTTGCAACTTGTCCTGCAGCCATGATACAAGGCTCAACCTCACGAGTTATGATGAACCATGAGAGATAGAACACGAGGATTCCAATCGGTAGAAGGGAAAGGCCCGCGGATGCAAAAGAGAGTACGTCCTCTGGGTCATAAAGAACATATGTATCATCAAAAGGAACTGGGGAGTACTTTAGCTCATACATATTTTGTTGAATTTAACCCCTTAGTTCAAAGAGACAAATGGGAACCTTAGTGTGTTGCAGGTCTTTCTTTGACGCGGGCGCCAACAATTTCGATTCCTAGGCGCGTCAGATGAACTGCTGTAGGCAAGGATCTGTTGGCCCTCGGAGTTCGTCACATGCAGCATCACCTTACTCAAACAGTGAATGATATACATATAAGAGAATCGACAATATCATCGTGTTCTCCTAATGAGACACAAGAAGCAATCCCCGCTAGAACAATGCCAGGCCAGATCCTAAACAAGAACCAGAGTGATTTATTTCGATTATACTAGCCATCATGAGGCTAGTGAGTCATTATAGCTAATTCATAATCTTTATTAGCATTATGTATATCAGATGCACATAATAGAAAGTCTCCCGGAGACAATAATGTGCAATAAAATTGTTTTATATGTCAATGGTTATGAGCCCTGATATGTACACTTGGCGCAAGTCCAAAACGGTAATTTTCGAAAAAATCTGGCTTCGCTAGCTCAGTCGGTAGAGCGTCAGTCTCATAATCTGAAGGTCGACAGTTCGAACCTGCCGCGAAGCAGTTTTTTTGTTGATCAGCAAAATTTAGTTGCCGGGGTTACGCTGGTGTCCTGGTGTGTCCAAACGAAAACGTAAACACAAAAAGTCGATCCCAAATCTACTCACAACACAGAGGACAGTTAACAAACCAGATCCTAGTTGGTCCTACCCTTCTTTCAAATACATCCAGCACATCTCCCATTCACCACATTTCTCCTTTAATCAAAGATCAGTCTGCAGACATATCCGCCTCTCCCCCCAACCCCTTGTTGTTTATCTCAGGCGTATACAGGGCTACCATCATCATTCACTGAATCCGCGCCACACCATCCCATTGAATCCAAAATCCTTGTCCATTTCATGTGCTAGTCCAGTCCTTGAAAGATTTAGCAGACTATATTTCCGAGCATGATCGCCTCTCATACAGATCAGAGGGCTCACAAGGAGCAGGATTCATCTTCGCATCTACCCACATATTTGACTCAGTCAGACTCAGAAGATGATGAAAACAGCTTCCAGCCGCCACCATTGAGCAATTATGCATTGGAGTTACTACAGCGAGGAAAAGAGGAAGGAACAACGAATAACAAAGAGATGAGACCAACACAGATACCACCCACAACGAAGCGTGTGAACTTCCGCAGCTCGCCAGAGCACCGCCTTGGATCTAAGCTGCACCATCGAGAGCCACAACCACAAACCACAACAATTACTATGAATACCGGCTTTGAAACAATCTTCACAAAATCTGGTGACTTTGACTCTTACGGTACCACATCATCAGGTGCCCATGAAAAACCACTGAAAACGCCATCCGGAATTAGACGCTCAGGGTCAGATATGAGCTCAGGTCCAAGTAGTCACACAAGATTGAGAAGTTCTACGAGGCGAAACAGAGGGTTTGGTGGTCTTGGTCCTCCAAAAAGAAACTCTGTGAGCGTTGAAGAGTTATCTCAGACACAGCATCTGGACCAAAGTGCTGAGGATGCATCAATGAAAGATCCATCAAATTCATCCATTACACATCGTCAGATTGACAGTAATGAAGCAGAGCTAATCGTCACACCCACTACCAAATCATCAGGAGTGAAGCAGGTTATTGATTTTGATGGTATGAACCCGTATGAGTATTCAAAGAAAAAGCATATCCCATCAGATCAACTACCTGGTCTTATGAAAGCATTCTTTGAGCAACAAAAAAGTGCCACCAAGGAAACACTCAAGTACAACAGTCCTGGGCGTCTCAAAGAAGTCCTTCGTAACAGGATTGAAGAGCAAATACATCACCAAGAAAGGTACATTCCAGAACCACAGAAAGAGCTGTTCAAAAGTGACAAAGCTCTCATGAAACCAGAGATCAAAAGAGATCCAATTCGAGTCTACGATGACGACAAGGAAAACGAACAATTGCAATCAAAAAGAATTATAAGTTCCACTGAGAGACCTCGATCCTCCAGGAAACCACTGGCACCTTTGATCAACACCAGACAGCAACAACAAGTACCTACAGAGCTAAAAGCCATTCCACACGAACCAGAACAGAGGAGAAGGGAGAATCAGTCCCATAACTTCGTTCATACACAACCATTGAAGGCACCAGATGACCCCACATCTCATCAAATTATGAGAGTCAACGGAAAGGAGTATAGCCGACTTGAGATCGTTGGTAGAGGTGGCTCTTCCAAGGTCTTCAGGGTGAAGACCCTTGAGAACAGAGTTTATGCAATCAAGAAGATTGTTTTTGATGAGTTTGATGAGTCAAGTATCGCTGGTTTCAAAGGTGAGATTGACTTATTACTAAGACTTCGTCAACAGGATCGTGTTGTCAGATTGGTTGATTACGAACTCAGCCATAGATCATTGTCTTTGGTAATGGAGTGTGGTGACAGTGACTTATCTGAAGTTTTATCCAAAAGGCTGGATTTACCCTTGGACATTGAGTTTGTGAGATTCTATGCCAATGAAATGTTGAAGTGTGTTAAAGCCGTCCATGACACAGACATTGTGCACTCAGACTTGAAACCTGCCAATTTCCTTTTGGTAAGAGGCATCTTGAAGATCATTGATTTTGGTATTGCCAATGTTGTTCCAGATCATACTGTTAATGTGTACAGAGAGAGTCAGATTGGTACACCAAACTACATGGCTCCAGAAGCCTTGATTGACAACAACCAGCAACTGCAAGATACAACTTCTCACAAAGCCCAATGGAAGGTTGGAAAGCCATCAGACATTTGGTCCTGTGGATGTATTATCTATCAGATGATCTATGGTCGTCCGCCATATGGAGCTTATCAAGGAACTCAGAGATTGTGGGCTATTATGAATCCAAGCATCAAGATTGCCTACCCAGACAAGGGTCTTGGAGGAGTGAAAGTCCCTGGTACAGCCATTGAGACAATGAAAGCATGTTTGATGAGAGATCCAAACGAGAGATGGAACGCAGATCAAGTCCTCGATGGTGCTTTCTTGAAACCCCGTGCCGTGTCACAAACATTTGTGAATGAGCTTGTACGCAAGGCCATCAACTTTGGAGTTGGTAAGAATTTTGTTAGTGAAGAAGAACTGAAGGCACTGGCCGATGATGTCTGGAACCGTGTTTCAGATATGAGTTTATGAGGAGTGGAAGATAATGAATCGCTGCATACTAGGTCCCTCATGATGATGTTATATAGATCAGGACCCTTTTTAATGACATGTAAAACTAATGATTTACCGTACAATTGTAGCTTTAGATATAGATTGTGAATAGAAATGGCTATAGCGTATTGTACAAAGCTCATCTCAGTTGTGCTGTGATTGAGTAAGAGAAAGTTTTTGATAGAGACGAGGCCGGTCATTTTTATCTTGGGCCAAACTTCTTGAGAGCCTGAGCTGGACCCATCTCTTGCCATTCCTGCTTTGAAAGCCACATGTGGTCCTTGTCAGCCATAATGTTAGCAAGAACAGCACCACCAATGAACACCATGTGTCGTCTTCTTGGAGGATCTTCAATTCTCACTTTGAATTTGTCCAATCTTGTAGCGTCACCATGAAGCACTCTTGTGAGCCAGAGTTGTTTGAGCTCCTTTTCAAGTCTGGATGGCAAACCTGGGTACATAGAAGAACCACCAGACAAAACAATTGCCTTATAAAGAGAAGATCTAACATCGACATCAGCGGCTTGGACGGTGTTAAAGAGCAACTCACCCATACCGGCTTGTTCCACATCAACGAGGGATGGTTGGAAGAGACATTCTGGGGCCTCAAATCTTTCAGATCCAACTCTAATGACACGACCATCTGGTAATTCGTATGATTCAACAAGTGTTGTGGTGTCACGAGACAACTTAGCATCCAATTCAAGGTCATAAGACACGTAACAGAGCTTCTCCTTGATCTGACGCACTGTTTCGAAATCAGCTGTTCTGTTGAAGGCATAGCCTCTTCTGGAGAGCAAATCAATCAAGTGTCTTGTAACATCTCTACCAGCAACGTCAAGTCTTCTGGTGAGATGGTTGAGGACAACAGACTCATAAACTGGAATAATGTGTGTAACACCGTCACCGGAATCGACAACAACACCCGATGAAAGACCCTGGGCGTAAAGGGCCAGCACAGCCTGAATTGCAACATACACACCTCCGAAATCGTATTTATCAAACATGACTTCACACATGCGTACTCTGTTGTTCACCGGATTCATCGGAGGCTCTGTAAGTAGTACCTTCTTCCCCGTAGTATCCTCTTGAAGACGCTCGTAAAAGGCGTAGTCCCAGAGGTGTTCCATATCCTCCCAGTTTCTAATGATACCATTCTCCATTGGATATGAAATCTGAAGAGCTGAACGGACAGCACTGGCTTCATCACCACACATGATGTCTTTGATTTCGACATCACCGGTTCTCTCCTCGGCACGAAGGATTGGTCTTCCGACAATGGATGGGAAAGTGTGGTCTGGGAAGTTTGTTCCCGCATGTCCAATCTTAACAAAACCGGTACCTTGGTCCAAAACAATTGGGACACTCATTGCGCTTGTCTTTGATGTTGTTTGGGTGGCCCTTTCGATGATAACACTTCACCTCCTTTCTATGGGGGAGCACCGCCTTTTTGAAAGGACTCGCCCGAGGCGCGAAATGCTGACATAAGCGGGTTAGGGCCTATGATGTAAGCATCTCGTTGTCTATTTGATGAACAATAGTTAATGATTACAGGAGTCTGAGAATATGTACAGTGGTCATAAGTAAGATATATAAGTGTCATGTTCAGTATCGGGTGGTACGGTTAGGTTTGATGTCTATGATACGCCCACTAGAGGATCCCCTGCTAGGCGTATCCAAGACAATAGGCTTCTTAAATGGCATCAGAGGGCGCACTTCAATGACACAATCCTGTGTTTGACCTTGTGCTGGATCAAGCATTGTGTTGTACTTCTGAGGCTTAAGAGCAATGAGAATTGTTGCAAGTCTGTTGAACTTATTCGTTGTCATCTTGTCGATCAATCCAAATGAGATGACAGAAATTCCGTGGAACGCGGCGCCACCGAATGCATCTCTTGACAGTCTGATATCCTGATCAAAACTTTCAGGCGGAGTCAATTCAACTCTAGGATAACGGTCAAGTCCCAAACTCTTCAAGATTCCCTGCTCATCTGTTTCCAGTGCATCCGTAACTCTGTCTTGAACGAATCTTGCAACCTTATCTCTCTCCAACTCGCTTCCTTCAAAGACAAGTTCTGTAGTATTCAACCTGTCCCAGCGTTTGGTCATGTCGCTCTCTCTTCTCCTCAAACGTCTTGTAACAAGGAAGAATCCACCTAAGAACAACGGTGGTGCAATGAAGAAGAACAATGGGCCCAGTATCATGAGGGCGGCGCATCCAGCAATGAGGCCAAATACTGTCTTCGCTTGGTCCGGTACCCTTCCCCAGAATGGACCTCCAGATCCAGATGGCGAACCATAGCGGAATCCAGGTGAACCTTGTCCGAATCTCCGAGTATTGATTGGAGTTGTCGACAGTGTGCGGTGCTGTTGCTGTTTTGATCTGTAGAGGGTGGCGTTACGCAGGACATGAGATGACAGTGCCGGTAGAGCGGTTCTGGGGACGAACAAAGCCCGGCGTGTAATCAAAGGCACGAATACACGTGATCTGATACCAAGCATTATGAATATTGAATTGCGTAAGTCGCTGTTTGTTGTGTGTGCGTTGAATGGCCAAAAGGTGTAACGGTGGGGGAGAGCTTTCAATTTGTTTTGCCAAACGCACTACGGTTCTCGCGAGGGGCCTAAATCTTTGCCATTCTGTTTATTCTAGATGGGCATGACTTTGCAGTTATAAATTAAGTCGGTTTAGTCCTTCTTCTCCTCAGACTCTGTGACTGGAACCTCCTGCTTAGGGGCCTCCACAACCGGCTGCAAGAATGCGAATGTGAGGTATGATGTGTGAGACTTGATCTCAGCCTCATTCTTAGAGACCTTGAACCAGTTGTATTGCGCATCTCCTTCTTTAACTCTGAGACCTCTTCCAAATGGATTATACTCAGTCTTGTTGACTCTTGTCTGTTCCTTCTCAATGACTTTTCTTGCTTCTCTTTCCTTAGTGGTGATCTCATCTGTGTGCTCACCATGCTCTGCGTAGAACTTGCGCTTTCTCTCAATTCCCTCAAGTTTACGTCTCTTAACATCTCTGAGTCTTTCAACAGCATCATCTGTCTGTCTGATCATCATCTGACGGGCTTCCCATCTGCGCCCTTGGATCTCAACCATTTGAACGGATGTCCAGCCATGCTCCTTCAATGCTTCAAGTGTCTTCTGAACCTGCTCTATGCATGGAGAGAAACAACAGAGGCCAACTTTCTCATCCTTGGAAATAACTTTTGTCAAATTTGGAATAGCTTCATGTGGAGATGGCAAATCAAGGAACACTGCAGTAGCATTCAATGGGCCATCAAAGTTTGTGATTTCGAACCCATCTTTACAAACATCACGATGGTTGATAGTAACTGGGTTCCCAAGAAGACCATGTTCTTCAAATTCACGCTTAGCCTCCTTAAATCGTAGCTCGTGGAACTCATATGTGAAAAGGTTTCCCTTCGATGATACTGTTCTCGCAAGTGCATGAGAGAAAGATGCAGAACCTGTACCAGCTTCAATCACTCTTGAACCTGCTGTGATTCCAAGACGTTGTGTAATGTATGACGAGTCGGGCGTGTAAACGATCTGTGTACGATGTGGTAAAGACAAAGTCCAAAGCTCAGCAGTAGGCTGTAAGAGATGGATGAAACCATAACCCTTACCACTGGCAACTTGTGATCCATACTTCTTTCCAATCATCTGTGAGTGTGGGAAGGCTCCAAATCGTGTGTTAAGAACCTCACCTTCCTTGATTGTGATGGTCTTGATGGAGTCACGCCCAAGGAACGCGAGCACCATATCACCTTCTTCAATGACGGACTTATAACCAGTAAACATGACGGATCTTGCACACTGATCTCGATGATAAGAGGCGAGATAAAAGAGACACACAGCTCATCGCCTAAAAACTTTTTTCGGAAGTCGCGAAAATCGGTAAGCGCCACATTCCTTATGCTCCGGTATCCCCACAAAACTTACCGAGGCTCATTCCTCCGTCCCCCAGTACAAATTGTTGGGAAGCCTCATTGTCTCCTCTTTATAATAACCTCTCAGATCTCCACACCCCTAGGAGTATCGTTCCACTATTATCCTCATCTATAAAATCACCCTCCCGCACTTTTTCTGCGGTCCTCCCTTCACACTCTCAGATATACACGCGCCCCACAAACATCATGAGCAACATCCCACTTGATTTCTACATCCCAGAGCTTGTCCGTGATAAGATCTCTCCAAAGGGACGTGCCACTCTTGAGAAAGTGAAGAAGTTCGTTGAAGAAGACTGTATCCCAGCTGATGAGATCTACTTCCAGCAAATCTCCAATGATCCATCAAAACGCTGGGCCAGTGTCCCATCCATTGTTGAACCTCTTAAAGCAAAGGCTAAGAAACTAGGTCTGTGGAACCTCTTCCTTTGCAATTACGAAGACGGCCCAGGATATTCTAACTTAGAATATGGTTTAATGGCTCAATTCCTCGGAAGAGCGCACGTTGCTCCAGAAGCAACAAACACTGCTGCCCCAGACACTGGTAACATGGAGTTGTTTGTCCGTTATGCCAACCCACAACAGAGAAAGAAGTACCTGGAACCATTGCTTGACGGAAAGATCAGATCTGCTTTCCTTATGACTGAGAAGGGTATCTCCTCATCCAATGCCTTGAACATCTCATTGAGCGCAAAGAAAGTTGGAAACGGTATGGTGCAATTGAGTGGAACTAAATGGTTTGCCTCTGGTGCGGGAGATCCACGTTGTTCCGTCTGGCTTGTTATGGCATTGACCAACCCAGAGTCTAAGGATCCTTATAAGCGTCACTCTGTTATTGTCATCGATACCAAGAAGGCATTGGCTACAGGAAAAGTGAAGGTTGTCAGACCTCTTCACGTCTTTGGCTTTGATGATGCACCTCATGGACACTGTGAGATCCAATTCAACGACTTGCAAGTTCCATATGACGTCTTGGATGCAGAAGGAGAGGGTTTCAAACTCATTCAGAGTAGATTGGGCCCTGGAAGAATCCACCATTGTATGAGATTGATCGGTATGGGCGAAGAAGCAATCATGCAAGCCATCAAGAGAGCTTCTAACCGTCACATCTTTGGTAAGTTGTTCATTACTCGCGAAGCATTTATCACCGCTGTTGCTGAACGCAGGATCGCTCTTGAGCGTGTGAAATTGCTGGTTCTTCAGGCAAGCTTGAGAATTGATCAGGTGGGTCCAAAGAATGCTAAACGTGAAATCTCTATGGCAAAGATTGATGCTCCACGTACTGTCTTAGAGATCATCGATTGGGCGGTCCAAGTTTATGGTGCAGAAGGTGTTTCTCAGGATACACCATTGACAAGACTTTGGATTTATGCTAGAATGTGTCGTATTGCTGATGGTCCAGATGAGGCTCATTTGGATCAGCTTGGTAAGGCTGAGTGTAAGCGTGCTCCTCAAATCAATGCTCTCTATGACTCTATCCCAGCTAACAGAGACAGGGTCAGTAAATTATGAGTGGGCTACTACGTTAGGTATTTGATGACCACAAGTGTGAAGTAAACGTTTCAATCATTCAGCGACCAGTGAGTCATAGACTATGATACAATGGGCATCAAGCCCTTTCATTACCGTTGCCTCTTATCAAACTGTCCCCCGTACAAAATCATGTTGACGAAATGAAGTAGTCGTTCACCATACCATGTTTGTGGAACGACTTGGTCTTCTTCTTGTAAGTCTCAACAGCTGCAAGCTTGTCTGCCTTCTGTGCCTTCTTGGCCTCTGGGAATGGAACACATTGAAGCTTCTCTAATGGTGCATCCTCCTTGTCAATGTCAACATCTCCCAACAACAGCAGGTTCTCACCACGGATGAGAATATCGCCAACGTAGTCCTCGGCATAACGGTTCTCTGGAAGATATATTCTCTCTACTGTGTCCTGCAACACAACATTACCTATAATCCTTTTTGTTAGTCAAGCCCTCATGGTTTATAAGAGGCTGTACTTACCAAACTGGTCAAATGATCTTAACACACCAAACAAGTGGCGTCCATCCACCATCGTAGCACACACTTTTCCTAATTTCAATTCGTCAGTCACATATTCTCCAAATATCCCACAAAATGTGGTTTGCTAGTATTTAAGAAAGGAACTCACTGTCGACGTATCCAATGATGGCAGCGGCGGTTGTGAAAGAGAACGACTCTAGAGAGAACTTGCTCACTTCTTTAGTCACCTCCTCAACTTCGGCCTTTTCCACTTCTGGTGAATTTTCTTGACTCATGATTATAGTTGGGAATTACCAATAAAACAAATGTCATTAAAGAGATCTCTTGTAGTTCACCTTTTGTTCACTGGCGGAGAAAGCCCAAATTCGCGGATTTTGGCTTACGTAATCAGATGGCCAAAAAACAGCAAAAAAATAAAGTTAAGAATGAAACGGACAGGAATTGAACCTGCAACCCTTCGATTGCACTGTTAATCCAACTGGAGTCGAAAGCTCTACCATTGAGCCACCGCTTCACCTTGGAATTTTTAAACCCGAATTTCTCCCTGACTTTGTCGATGTCAGTGTTAGCAAAAGCATCACATTTTCGCCACATTTTGCGCCAAATTTTGATTCTATTTGATGATTATTAATCGTGTGATGCATTTAAACTATTCAAATACCAGGACCACTTAAAATAGAACAACTAACCCTCTACACGTGGGTGAATGACGCCAAATCCAAATTTACTCCTATCACCCAAACGTGGCTGGCACATTAATTTCCTGCAGCGCGAACAATAGCCAGCCACCCCACAAAACGCTCTCTCCTCACGCATGACAGGCATAAAATCTGATCCAAATTTCCTGATCCGTCAGCTTTGCTCGCCATTTAATGATGGATCAGCACCACTGCCTGATTTGGTGTGGCACTCTCCTTGTGACCGCTCCCTTATAAGGAAAGATCAGCCCCTCCATCTCCCTGCTTCCCCCTGATCACCAACCATCCACCGAACTACCCACAACCACACTCACTCACAACACAACACAACGTAATGGCCTCGACCAAGTCACACAAGAGATCAGAGACCTATGAAGGTCCTCAGATGAATTTCCAGTTCCCATCTGACGAAGACCTTGACAAAGTCAAAGACACACCAGTAAAGCTTGAAGGACCAAGAGTCACTCCTTACTACCAGTACGAACAAACCAAACCATCGTCCAAACCAGTCAAATCATTACAACACAGTCCTAAGCGCTCCAGGGATATGAACTATTTCCATCATCCAGAAAGCAGCCATTCCGCCTACTCCGTGTCTACCTCACACAACACAGGATTCTCCTTTGATAACTCTGATGCCTCATCTGGATCCATCCCAACACAGAGCAATGTGACAGAACGGATCACTTGTAACACGGCCTCTATTTATGAGGTTTACTCTCATGGAAGAAGCGGCACAGTTATCAGACATCCCGTTCCTGCGATTCCTCGTTCCTCCTCTACGCGCAGAGCATCGTCTATCCGCAGAAACACATCAACCACACAGAGACGTCAAATGACACAGTCAGTCTTGAGAGATTCTACTGCAAACAGGAGTGCTCCTGTAAGGGTTAATAAGAGATCAACATCAACCGACAGTGAAGAGGATATGTCATTGTATGACAAGGGATCAGTCAAGAGATCGAAGGCTGTCAAGTATGCCGTCGGTTGGCTTACAAGATTGAAGTTGATGGGATTGAAATTCGGCCAGAAGTTCAAGAAATGGAGACTTGTCTCTCTCAAGAAGGCGGTACAGTTCAAGAGATTCAAGGCTGTGAAGATCAAAAAGAACAACATCTCCATGCCGCTAGAGAGAGGTAGAGCACAGAGTATTTCTGAATTGAGAAGGGCCATCGACGACTGGAAGACACCAAATACTGCAGTCCTACAATCCATTCAACCACCTCCACCACAGCAGTACAGAAACTTCTCCCAACAATCACAAGACATGATCAACAGTGCTGCTGACAGTATCACACGTATCCCACCTCCGCTTCCTCCACACAGAATTGCGTCTAACATGTCTATGCAGAGACTCATTGATGAGCAGGACAGACATGCTTCCCAGAGATATGCCTCATCAAGACACTATGAGGGCCAGCCAGTATTGAGAGAGCCAGTGGATCAACTTCAGGGCACCAAGACGTTGAAGTATCCAAGCCACCCACCAACAGTATATGATGACCAGGATGACGATGGATTCAACTATGGTGGTCCAGTGTTTGAGCCGGATAGTGATGAGGAGACGGTTGCTGATGATGAGGAAGAGCAGGAACGTGTTCTCCGTGAGTATTGGAGACACTATCTCAGATCCATCGTTGCGCACAGAATCGACAACAAGTTGGAATTGTACAGATTGTCCCAAATTCCAGAGCCACACAGAGCCGAAGAGTATGCTGAAGAGGTATTTGGCAGTTGGTCTGATCTTGATGCACAGTCTTCTGACTTTGACGGTCATGAAACTGAGTCCTTGACATCTCTTTCGTCTACCGACTTTAGTGACTATTCCTCCTTGGAGTCAATGAACTCAACCAGTTACTTCTCCGCACATGATGATCCAGTGGCCACTCCACTCAACCTTGTGAGATATCAGATGGCTTACATGGCACGCTATCGTGATGTGGAAGTGAAGAGGTCCTCCACATTGCCGATCAAGAAAGAAGTTGAGACGAGACACAACGCATTTGAATTGCAGCGCCCTCAACACACACGCTTCCTTTCTGTTATTTACTGATATGAGAAGCCCCTGTGTATGACATTTATGATTAATAGCATTTTTTGAGCATTTATACAACGTTTCCCTTGTAGAACCCGCCCAATAGCGCTAGGCCACCGTAGAGAAGAGCGTGGGGAAGGCGCGAGTTCCGGGGCCGGATAGCCGGAATAGAAATGACTGATTCAAAAAAAGCCGGCAATTTTGATCGTTTGGGCCCTGATAACACTTTGGAAACATAAACGAGACCAGGCTAAAAGGACATGTTCAAGAACACAATAAGGGGCTTCAGAGGCCTCAGGGTGTCACAGAAGATTTCTGCACGCAACCAGTCCACTAAGTCCACTTTGGGACTCTCCAAGGGCGTCAAGAACGCTGTTGCCGCCAAAGTGGCCAAACAACATCAGGCGCCGGACTACAACGCTATGAGTAACCACAACATCGTCAAGCAGCAGGAGAAGAACCGTGCTGTGCCGAAGGAGGAGTCTAAAGTGAAGAAGGACTATTCCGCTATACCAAGAGTCCCAGAGACGAAACACTTGTCCCCACAGAAGATCACCATTGATAGCTTCTACGCCGGTTTCAGACCACTGGCTATGCAGGGCCTCAAGCAGAATCTACTTCCATCACGCAAGAAATCATTGTTTGATCTTGGCCTGGAGGACGAACCACTCTGGTCATACTCTGCTTCTGGCCTAGAAGTGTTCTCAGAGTGGGACGGCGTGCCTTTGAAGCACTACAAGGACCTCGTACCCTTCAAGCCACCAATGTCTGACGCTGAGAAGGCGATCAAGAAGACGGAGCAAAAGAAGATGAAACCTGTGATTGAAAAGCAAGAGACGAAGCCAAAGTCAAGAAGAGGAAGAGTGAAACCTGTGGGTCTTAAACTCCTACAGAAGAAGAAACTCTAAGGGCCATTCCTGTTCTCCTTCATTGACGTCACCTTTATTTTCCTCTTGTACATACACTCCTTTTACACATCTCATGACTTCACCAGCATTACTTATTTAAAGAAGTGAATCTCGTTTTCACTCTCACACATGTGTTTAGACTACTGTTTTTCGACAAATTTTAATGACCATGCCATATGATTACTCTTTATACTGTTCTACCATTACTCCTCGTGAACTTTAACATCACACATCTCACCGTAACGACTAGTATCAACCTTCATGACCTCTCTGAGAGCCATGGTTGCGTAAGCAGAAGAGTCCAGCTGCAACTTAATGATAACAGCGAGACGGTCACCGCCCTTATCTTTGATGATCTGCTCGATATCTGGATGACCATGCTTAGCCTTCTGCAAGAGCTCCAAGTCGGTGTATACCAAAGGTTGTGTTGGAGATCTGTAGTGTCTGAGATGGAACTCAAGCTTGTTTGGCTTACAAACAACAGCACGGTAACTTCCAGCAAATGAGAATTCCTTGACCTTTCTTGTCATCTCCAATGGGTCAAGCTCATCCTTTGCCATCACGGACTTGTAAACATTCAAGAGTTCTTCATTGCTTGGGTAGTTCACATCAAATCCTGGGAGTGGAAGGACAACGTCGTAGATGGTGAATTTTCCTTGGTCAACCTCTTCCTGTGTAACAGCTCTGGCTCTCTTGTACTTATCAGTTCTCACATCCTCCTCAAATTCTTCTTCTTCTGGGTCCTCAACCTTGGTTTCAGCAGTTGCTTCATCGTCAATAACAAGATCACCAGCAACAACGTTCATACCAAACATCTCAACACGGCGACTGGCAACACAGTTCCAAATGTAACTCTGATAAGCATGACCATACATGATTCTCAAGTTTCTTGGGATCTTCATGATAGCATAGAAGTAATCCATATCAGCGTAGTCGCCATCTTCACCCTTCTTACAACCCTTTAAGTGGTTCAAAATGGACCACTCAGCAATACACTTCTTTGGCATGTTAGCCAATGCCTGTTCAGGGTCCTTAGTCTCCTCCCAAATCTGTCTTCCCTTAATGGAATCTGGAAGGACAAGTTCCTGGACAGAAAGGATCAAACCAGCCGTCTTCTTCCAGTTGTTTAAAAGAATCTCCTTTCCAATAGTGTGTGTTGAAATAGAGAAAGTTCCGAATCTCTGCATACCGTAGTAGTTGATGAAACCGTTATCTCTAAGAGCATTCAAGGCAGTTTCCACAGTCTCCTCAACAGGCTTAGTCTCATCAAAACTCTTGACATCTCTCAAAGTAATGATAAACTCGTTTCCCTTAAGGTCTCCCAAACTCAATGTGTTGTCTTCGTAAGAGAAGTTTCCTAATGTCATACCTCTGAGAGCCTTGTTCAATGCGTTAACTCTCTCGACTTTGAAACGAGTAAGACACAATCTCTGGACAGTACAAGCACGGCGATCTTTTGTTCCTGCAAATCTGATGTGTCTTGGCTGAACTCTCAACAATCTACCAATAACATTGGCGGCCTCCATTGTATCCTTGTTCTCTTTGTACAAGTTGAAGTGGAGGAACTCCTTGTATGGGCCAAGACCCCAGTTCTCGACACCATTCTCATCAGTTGTGTCAAGTGGTTCACCCTTTGGCTTTTGAGTGTTTGGACGTGATGGTCTTCCAAGGACTTTAACAAAGCTGAATGTGTTCTTTGGTGTTGTCTTGGTTTCGATCTTGCTTTCGAAGGCTTCTCTAACAAGTTGATGCAATCCACCTCTGGCTTTTCTGTCATTGAATACCTTCTCAGAATGGAACTCAGCTGGTGTCTTTGGTGGAGCACTAAGAAGTTCTTCAATCTTGCTATAGTCCTCTTCACCAAATGCCTCGATCAACTGGGCCTTCTTTTCTGGGTCGACTTCAAATGCAGAAACCTCTTGCTCAGTCTTAGCCTCAGTGGTTTCAACCGGAGCAACCTCTTGGACCTCCTCAACCTTTGGAGCCTCTTCTTTCACTTCTTCTTTCTCCTCTGGCTTCTCCTCTGGCTTTTCATCCCCCTTGTTGTTTCCTTCTGCCTCCAACTTGGCCTTCTCCGCAACTTCCTTCTCTTCTCTTTCCTTCTTACGACGCTGCAATCTGCGCTCTTTTTTATCCAGAATACCATCATCTGACAAATGCAGGACATTACCATTGAGATCAATCTCATTGACAAGGAAATCAGTGTATCTTTGCTTCAAAGAACCTCCGAATCCAGTAAGATCTTGAGAGAGATATGCAATGATGCCGACATCTTCCTCCTTAATTCCCTTACCGGTGGTGGAGAATTTGGGCTTCTTAGCCGGGCGTGGAGCCTTTGCTGGGGATGAGGATTCCTCTGCCTCTCTTTTGGTATCAGACATGGCAGCTTTGTATAAGGAAATTTCCCAAAATAAAGTGAACTCTTACTGCGATGAGATCAAAAAGCCCAGGGACCTAGGAAAGTTTTCGTGGTGTGCGGGTGTTTAGAGTTTTTGGCGCGCAACAAGTTTTGAAGGGGACCTGGAGTATAAGCAGTGTCACCATAATTGAAGTTCATTCACGAGATATTCAGAGAAACATGACATTTGTTCAGGATCCAAAAGTAAGTTTATTGTTCAATGTTTATTCTGAGCCAAATACTAATATCAAAAATAGACCGCAGTCGACCTCATACGGCAGAGGACTGAGCTCTTATTCGAAAACACAGAAGAGCCATCTCTCTTCAAAGACCAGCCAGACGAATATATTACCACACGAATCGCAAAAGAGTTTAAATCAGCTGAGATCCTACCGCAATATTTACAAGATAAGATTGATAAATCAGCGAAACAGACTGCACCTGAACCAAAAGGGGACGATGAGGTTGATACACAACTGACGATACGATCTTCATCTAAGCCCCACACATCCAGCGAACAACAACTATCACTTTATGAACCTACTGTTACTGACCATTCAGCTTCACGCTCTCTTATTCACTTCCAGCAACAGCATTATGTACCTTCAAAGCCAGAGTGGCATGTTCCTTGGAAGCTAATGCGCGTCATCGCAGGACATCAAGGTTGGGTACGTACCATGGCGGTTGAACCAGATAACAAGTGGTTTGCCACTGGATCCGCCGATAACACAATCAAAGTGTGGGATTTGGCTAGTGGGCAACTTAAATTGACGTTAACGAACCATTCAATGGCTGTGAGGGGGCTTGCCATAAGTGACAGACATCCATATATGTTTTCATGTTCTGAGGACAAGAAGGTCCTCTGTTGGGATTTAGAGAAGAATTCCGTCGTCAGAGACTACTATGGCCATCTGTCTGGTGTCTATAGTGTTGACGTGCATCCTACCTTGAATATTATTGTCACTGGAAGCAGAGATTCCACTGTTCGTGTTTGGGATATGAGAACTGCCACTGAAATATTTACATTGACCGGTCACAAGAGCCCTATTACTAACGTTAAGTGTCAATCGACTGACCCACAGATTGTGAGTACATCCACTGACAAGACTGTGAGATTGTGGGACCTTGCTGCTGGAAAGACTCAGACTGTGCTCACCCACCATACCAAGAGTGTGAGAGCCCTTGCTCTGCACCCTGAGGAATGGACTTTTGCTACTGCTTCCCCGGGAAGTATTAAGCAGTGGAAGTTCCCTGAAGGCTCATTGATGCATAACTTTGTTCCAGAGCATGATGCTGTTATCAACACATTAAGTGTGAATCAGGATAATGTTCTCTTCAGTGGTGGTGATGATGGTACTATGGCTTTCTTCGACTGGAAGTCAGGACACAAGTTCCAACAGATGGAGACAACGAAGCTTCCTGGCTCGTTGGATTTAGAGGCTGGTATTTACTGCTCCACTTTTGATAAGACAGGTATGAGATTGCTAACTGGTGAAGCTGATAAAAGTATCAAGGTTTGGAAAGAAGACCCTGATGCGACTAAAGAGACCCATCCTGGTATTGAATTCAATCCAGAGAACTATAGAGTCAGATATTGAATGAACTAATGCCCCGTTATAATGTCTATGCGTAAGGATCAACTAGAGCTGTATGTAAGGAGATTTGCGTGTGGCGTACTGGACAGGCCGCTGATCTTCATGTGGCTATGGAATGTCAACTTGTGAATAGTCTCTCGAGAGCAGCAACTGATCTAAGATCATAGCTAATAATAAGAAAGTTACTTAGAAAATCTTAGTAAAACTCATTAACATTATATCATACAAATTTGCCTAGTTTTCCCCTACATCAGCAGCAACCAAGCAAGTGGGACCCATCCAATTGCAACACCAACAGCATAAGAACCACCGAAGTTGGTACTGGAGACAGTAATTCCAGCCTCTGGAGCCAACTCAGAACTTGTATTATATCCCCAATCCTGATCCGTTCCTGTAAGCAAACTGCTGTAAGTTGTCATACTGTCAGAAGTACCTGGGATAGACACCGTGGTACCATTGTGAGTGATGATGAATTGACCGTTAGCTTTGGTGGATTGGCCAGCTGTTTCAGTAGTAGTGGTTTCTTCTGCTGTATCTACAGAGATGTAGTCACCACTAGCAGTGGAAGTGGTTTCTGTTCCATCAGCATATCCTGTCTCTTCTGCTGTGGTGGCCTCAGCAGCGGCAGTGGCTTCAGCAGTAGACGTTTCAGTGGCAGTATCAGCAGCAACAGCATCAGCTGCGGATGTGGTATCAGAAGTTGCGGCGGCAACGGCAGCAGCATCGGTGGTGGTCTCTGCTGCTGTGGCCTCAGTGGCTGTGTCTCCAGCAGCTGTGGTAGCAGCATCAGCAGCAGCAGCAGCAGCAGCGCTAGTAGTGGTGTCAGCAGCAGCAGTAGCAGCAGCAGCATCAGTAGTAGTAGCGGCAGCAGCATCAGTAGCAGCAGCTGTGGTATCAGTGGTAGTAGCAGCGGCAGCGGCAGCATCTGTTGTGGTGGTCTCTGCTCCTGCGACTGCTGTCGTGTCTGCGGCAGTGTCCTGGGCCAAGACGTGCACGGCGAGAAGAGACAAAGTGGCAAGCGAATGAGGTCTCATTTTTCTCTTCCAGTAATGGCGTTTGAACCGTGACTTCTGTGTTTCAAGCGTGTTGTTGGTATTGCAGGGTGTCTCGAGAAGCGGATCAGCAAAAGATCTTTCCGGGCCCTTTGGCGTCGTGGCCCCAGCTAAAAATTAAACACGAGACCGAGACGCGTGGCGCGAGGATAAACAAAGGCACCAAACTCTTTGGTATCTTGGCTATGTGGGGTATCGCTTGGCACTTTACAACATTGTTCTTAAAAGTATAAATCATTAGAACATATAATTACATCCCCTTACTGCTTCCCTGGCTTATCAATTTCATTAAACCCATAATCATATCGGTTGTACACCGTTTCTTTTCATACAAGGTGTGTTAAACACTCGTTCATCTCCTCCTCCGAAAGAGCTTTAATGTATAGACATTTGCTCAACACTTCCTCATTGCACTTCAGTTTGTAAAGAGTAGACCACTGAATGCACTGGATCAAAGATCTAACAATCTTGGATGTGTGCTTGAACTTGCCAAAGTTTATCAGATCGCCTTGGACACTGCGCTTCTCCTTGTTGAACACAAGATCAGATAAGTAAAGGCCCAAAAATGGAACACAACCGAGAGCTGGTCTGATCTTGTTCAACTCCAATCTCAAGTTCATGAAGTTCTTCAATGGAGAAGAAATAGACTCCAAATTCTTGAACATCAAGATGTCGCCTGGTTCAACAATTCTCCAGGTCTCCTTCAACTTCATAACCTTGTCAGACCCAAGAGCAAGCAGAATCTGCATCAATGTAGAATAATTCTGTAAGACCTTACAGTTCTGAGCGACATGGATGAATCTCTGAATGGTCAACTTTCTCAACTGGTTGGTCTTTGTCAACAAAATCTCTGAAATGATCCAGTTAACAGTCAAGTTGAAACGAGAAACACAAAGATCAACACCTTGGATATCCTGGTTTTGAACAAGCAATTCCAACCAACTGTTGATAGGGACAAGCTTATCACTTTGCCAGTTCAACTCAACAAGTTCTTTCCAATCAACTTCAAGCAATGCATCCTTCTCAATCAAGGTAAACTGTTCTGCCAATGTCTTAGAGTCAAAGTTCAAGATGAAGGACACATGATGATCACTATTAGATACCATCAAGATTTCACTAGTAATTCTGTGAGTGAGCAATAATTCAAGCAAGATCTTCGAGCTTGATTCCTCATCATACTTTACATCCTTCTGCTTCACAGGAGTCAATGAGAACAATTTTGTCTTTCTTCTCTGGTCAATCATCACTGAGTCTCTCTGGCGGATAGGCGTGTGAATAGCCAAATCCTGGACTTGAGTCTTCAACTCTTCAGTGTTCACAGAAGACATTGTGGATGAGGATTGTGTCTTCTCTCTAGTCTTCTTCTTGTACTGACCCTCCAACTTCTGCAATGCGGCACTGATAGGATCATCCTGGTAAGATTCATCTGAGATAGCAGCAAGTTCAGCAATAGCATCACTATCAACACCTGGGTAAGGAATTTGGAAGTCCTCTGAAGCAAAAGATATGGATGTTTCCCCGTGAGGATCAACCTCTGGTGTGGCTTCATCGACGAATTCTTCGTTCTCGGTCTCAAGCTGAGGTTCACGTTCAGGTGTATGTTCATCTTCAGTTGCATGTTCACTGTCCTGTTCACTGTCCTGTTCACTGTCCTGTTCATGTTCCTGTTCACTTCCATGTTCATGATGGCCAACACGGACATTCACCAGATTGGAGCCCTTCTGACCACTAAAGATGGAGTACTCAGAAGCGGAAGTCTTATGTGTGTGAATGGAACGTTTGGAGAGGTATGACACACGATGATCTTCTATGTGACGAGAAGAAATTGAACCATTGGAGATACGAGTAAATGTAGGAACTCTGTCCAAGTCCAACTCCTTATCATCTTTTGGTGATGGATGTGCTGCTAGTGGCTTTTCAAACTGAACATGCTCATCATGATGCTCCTCAATGGCCTTGATTGGAGATGCATGTGGAGTAGATGAAATCATACCATCCTCATGAGTTGGTGTACTTGGCTCCTCAGTGGCGATGTAATCACTCTGATTAATCTCACTTGCATCAATCTCTGGTGGATCCATGTCTTCAACATCGTGATGCTGTTCAAGTGAGGACATAAATGATTGCATCTCTTCGTGTGTAGATGGAACACTTCTGGAAGACATCATACTCACACGCTCATGTGAGTCATGGTACTGCAAACTATCCATACTCATAGAGGTTGGAATCTGCTCTGGTGTCTTGATCAAGTCTGACTGCTCAGCAATCTGCTCTGGAGAATCCTCGTCATCGGCGTCATTACTATCCTCAGCAGAAACTTCAGTGTCAACAGTCTCGATTGGTTTCACATGATCAATCTGTTCAGTGAAATCGCCGACTGATTCAGTGAAAACATGTGTGGTATCAATCTGATCGCCTGTTGCAGTGTTGACTTCCGATGGAGTAAAAGTGGCATCTGTAGATGGACCAACTTCCATATCAATAGCAGAACTGGCTTCCAAAACATCCTCATCGGGGCCCACAATGGTTGGTTCAATCTTCTCAACATGTGGCTCGATCTCTGTTTCCTTCTGTGCAACAAGAACGTTGTCAACATCAGGATTCTTCTCCTCATCCATGTGCTCGGCTCCATCAGTAGCAGCTGTCTGGTCATGGTGGTTTGGAGTACTCTCAGATATGATGGAAGTTGGATAAGTGTCCAAAGTGGTCTTATCATCATGGTCTCCATTCTCAAACTCAAACTTCTCGTCATCACCATCACGGGATATGTTCTGGTCCTGAACAATAGAGTTTCTTGTGCTTTCAAAATTAAACTCTCTGAGGTTCTCTCTTCTGGACTTTTTCTTCAATGTAGCTTCTGCATCTTCAGCATCCTTCTGCATTTGCATCGTCTTCTTCTGTCTTGAATAAATAGAATCATAGGAAACATAGGACTTGCAAGATCTGGTCTCAGACTCCATGTGGTGCTGAAGAGAAATAACACTTCTGGAGATATTAGAGATAGTCTCACACAAGTTCATGTTATCAATGTTTGACACTGATTTGACATGCTCTTTCGATCCAGGAACTGTGAAACTGAAAGAGTTTCTTGCAGTGTGAGGAGCAAGAGAGCTGTGTCTTGAGATGATCTCATTGTGGAATCTAACCAAATGCTCTAGCTCATCAATGGATCTGGCACTCAGAATGTCAAACTTACCAAGGGCAAGCCTCTCAAGTTCTTCAGATGTTGGTTTGGCAACTGATACCACTGATGTCATAAACTTCTCCACAAATGGTGTAGTCTGCAATTTCTTCTTGTCATTGCCGTTGAAATGGAACGTTCTGATCCAATTCTCAATAAGCGGACGGAGGCCCTTTGGTTGTGGCTTTGTTGGAGGAGGAAGAGGTACAACAATTTCCATTTTCTTAACTGGAGTTGGTGGAAGGACCTTTGTTAAAGTGGAGTTTCTTGGGAATTTGAATTCTTCCCTCATTATGCTTCTGGTCTTCGGATCCAAAACCGATAGAAGTGGGATGTACAGTGGATCATTCGGTGATCTTGGTGAAATTGGAGATGTTGCAGAGCGTGTAGATAATGGGAATGGTGGTTTTGTAGAAAATGCAGATGTTGGAGATGTTTTGTTCAGCATGCTAAGTCTGAGGTTGGAGTTCTTTGGGTTGAGGAACAGATTTGGCTTGCGCTTAGTTGAGAGAGATGGTATTGGAATGGGCAGTTGGTGAATGATGTTTTTGTCATAAGTTGCCAACATCAAAGAGTTCCTTGTCATTGGATCGTTTTGTTGTGAGAGAGCCAGCAATGACAGTCTCTTGTTAGGTGAACTTTGGGGACCGAGTCTAAGCTCAAAACTGTAATAATTCTTTGCCGATACTGTCTCATCCCATGATTTGTTGCAACACTCCGTCCACGTCTTCTTTAAACTTCCAATAACGCGTTGCACAAAGAGTTCAGTGTGTGTAAGTTTGTTGATCTCCTGTGCAAACAGCTCTCGCAGCTGGTCAGATGCAACAAAATCCTCAGTGAAGTAGTTTATAAGCCAGTGCCTTATAACAACAAAAGTTCTTACAAGTGTGAGCTTACCTGTGTTCTTCTTTTGCTCTGATGATTCATCATTGATCGACGAGAGACACCAGTTGACTCGTAATATCAGTAGCTTCAGCAAGGTGATTGGAGATATGAATGATCGGTAGGTAAGAAAGAAATCTGATATAAGCTGGTAGTCGATCTCTGTGGGTGTGGTGATATTTGCAATCAATGTGACAATATCGACATAGTTGGAATCCTTCTTAGCCAACGGTGGTGGTGGTTGTGGTCCACTGAGAATGCTCATCCGCGTTGGGTCAACACTGTCAAAGGTAGAGATTTCTAAAGAGTCTGCTCTGTAATCCACTAGATCAGTCATGTTCTATATATAGCAAGCGTGGCGATGACGGTAAGCAGGCGTATCTTCTGTTGTGTTGTTGTGGTGAGTGAGCAGTTGTTTACAAGTGAGAAGGTGATGGTGGAAAAGTGAGGATTGCTTAGAGACACTGTTTTTTTTTTGCGGCTTCTCGTATGTGTTAGGGGGATGGGCTGGGCCTGAGTTTGGAAGGGAAGGTATGGAATGTTTTTGTTGACAGGTTGGAAGATTTTCCAACAATGTATGTCAAAAGCGCTGTGTAGAAAAGAATCAGTCCAGGTCAACCCTTCAACCGAATGTATGGGTGCAAGGCTTCAGATGGGCTGAGTTTGATTTGGTGATGAAAGTTGAGGTACCAGCGATGAAAGCCTTTGTTGTGTTGAGTTTGACGCGTAAATCATTCTGCTCCGCGGCCCACAACCCGCGAAGTGTAAACAAACACCGTGCCTTCCGATCAAAAAAACAAAAAACAAAAAACAACATTGGAAGCGAGACGCGTCACGACTGAGAGTCACAGACAGCTTGAAATTTGCTGCTACTACGAGAAATCGATAGGGCAATTGTTGACGAACCCTAACACCTAACACCTTCCTGCAATGTTTTCCAAAGGGCGCTTTCGTCTCCTATCTCCTGTCACAGGTCTGAGGTCCCTGTAGAAACAGCTATGCTCCATCGTTACAGGTTGCAAGCATCCGAGATCCGCATCCCGATTCCCGAACACAAAAAAAGAGTTCAAACTTTACAAATTCGGTAAATTTCCTATTATGGTATGGTTGAGTGCCCTGGCCATCTCCAAAAGTGCCCGAACCGGGCGTTCTTTCACTTCAATAACAAGCGCGAGTGGTTTAGCGGTAAAATTCCAAGTTGCCATCTTGGAGCCCCCGGTTCGACTCCGGGCTCGCGCATTTCTTTTTTATATCTTAAAATAACCCTTTTTGTAGCAATATGGGTGTCATATTACTCCTCCTACAAGCGTCTTCTTTCTATGACGGTGACTTACTACAAAGAGCTTGAACGGAAAGGTACCATGATCTAACACTTATTCACACACACTTATTCACACATTTTAACGGATATCCTCCTCCAACTATGAAACCATAACCTGCTGACAGTCACCATGTTCAGGAAAGAAGAGGTACAGTGAATCTACGATCAATCAATGCATACGTGTGGCTACCCATGAGGCTTTTTCCACCAGCCCCGACACCTTTGCATGAGCGAACACAACCCTTACCACACTCCCTCTTTGCTACAATTCCCAAACATGGTCTCCCGACGTGGCGCATGGTCAAACTATTTAGAACTTATAATACACCAGGGGAGATCTCGTACTCCTCCTACTTAAGAAAAAAGCTACGCTCTTTTTGTATTTTGTGCACGTAGTATATTGTCTTTAGGGCTAGTATTGGGACCGCAATTCCAATCTAAATTCCCACAATGCTCCGCGAGTACTCAGACACGCTGGGCTTTTTTTTCGCGCAATTGCTGGTACTGAATCCTTACACATGCCACCAGGCGCATTAGATTCTACTCCACAGAAAACAGAATACACTAAACTACACACAAATTACCCTGATGTCCACTCAATCTGGTATTGTGCCAAGTGAGGATCTTATTGAATCCTTCAAGAACTTTGTTGATAAGAACTTCTCCATCCTGGTGGCGGAAATTGTGCAGGAGGTAATCCAGCTCTCCGAGATCATTGAAGGAGGTTCGTCTCTCCAATCAGACTTTTCTACACTCAGTAGCAAGCTTTCAGACTCTGATCCTAAGTACATTATTGTTAAGCATGAAACTGGAGAGTATATCTACACATTCATCTCTTATGTCCCGGACTATGCTGCAGTTAAGGACAAAATGCTGTATGCCTCCTCGAAGAGCACCCTTATAAGACAATTGGGTTCAGAGTTGTTCGCTCATACATTGTTCCTCAATTCACATGACGAGATCTCATATGAGAATTGGAAACAGACGGTCTCTGAGGGTTCTGGAAAGGAAACCCTTTCATCAAGAGAGCAAGAACTTGAGCGTATCAAGGAACAAGAATTTGATACAGCACTTCGTCAATCATCTAAGAAGAAACTTGTTTCTCACTCTAACGATTTCACTTTCAAGTTCCATGAAAACATGGAGTTTGACGTTGAGAGCAATGAGTTGTACTCTTTCAACATTGATTTGGCTAGTGAAGAGGTGTTCCTTTCTGGTACCACTACTATCAAAACTCCTGAGGACATCCCATCTGCAATCTCTTCAGAGTACCCACAATTCAACCTTATCAAGATTAACGGAAAGACTTTCTTCATTTACTCTTGCCCATCGGGATCCAAAGTCAAAGAACGTATGGTTTATGCATCAAGCAAGCAGGGTATCATGAATCACTTGAAGCGTACAATCACCATTGACAAGTCATTGGAAGTTGGTGATGCTGATGAGCTTGAGCTCTCTGAATTCTCAGGAGAAGATGAGACCGAGAAGTTAGCAGCAAACGTTCAGAACAACCTCAAGTTCTCGAGACCTACTAGACCAGGTCGCAGAAGATAAGCGCCCGGCATGTGTTACACTACACTCAGAATAAACATTGCACATTATATCGTAATCATTTCGTATCATCACAGATGGTTCACTTCGTATTCCACATACCAGTTAGCCATACCTTCGAAATCAGCAGTAGCATTTGTATCTTTCAGGCAAGCATCGTACAAAATTCGGCTCACCTTCTTATTGATCTGGGTATATTGGTCCTCGGTGAGCTTACCATCCTTGTACATTGGTCTCAGTTTCGATCGTACAATCTCCTGGAGAATGTTTTTCTGTGTGAATGATAGAGTATTGTTCTCTATTGGCATCTTCCATACAGATTTGTTAGAAGGATCCAGTGGTGGGGAAGGTGACTCTGGAGAACTTGGCATGGATGCCGACTGAACCGGTGAAGATGCCTCTGAGGACATGGAGGTTGCAGTACTTGTCTGGTAATATTGTACTGGAGCTGGTTCAAACAACGGAAGGCGTTCTTGAACTGGTGATCTCTCAATAGTGTGCTCTTTCATCTGTCCAAGAAGAGTGTTGATCAGTGATGGGCCTGAAGTCGAACCCCGTAAAGCTTCCGGTTGGGATACAGCAGGCTGTTGGTATTGTGCCCTTCTGCGTCTTGATGGAAGTTTTTGCTTTCTTGGGGCATTTTGAGAACTCTGTGGTTCCTCTATGGTGCCGCCTAGTACCGACGATGAAGATGATTCCTGCATGACGCTCTCTTTTCTTGCCATTTCGAAAGAGTCCCAAGCGATTCTCTCTTCTGGTGAGATTTCAGGTCTTTCAACAACAAACTCAGTCATAGCTTCACCTTCTCGAAGTGAATGTCCTGCATTTCCTCGTGTACGTTCATGTGCCATGAGTGTATTGTAGACTCTGTTGGTTCTCTCGCTGAAGCGGGAACGTCTGAAAAGGCTGGGCGGTTGGTAGGTTCCCTGTTCAGCACTGCAAATAGGGCAGTGCCATTGTGCTATTCTCTCTTGTCCAAGGCCAAGACATCCGCTGTGGAACGTAGAGGAACAAGAGTTGCACGAGATAACTGCTCCACGACTGGAATCACATAACGAACAGGTGTTTGATCTCGCCACTTGGCGCTCGATACGAAGTTCAAGTAGTGCATACTGATTTGGGGCAACAATCATGTTCTCATCACCCGTTGGTGCCTCAAAGTAATCATCCTCCACTGGTGGGAGCTCAATCCTGTCAGCAACTTCACTGGCTGTGATATCACCTTGCTGTGTAACTGTCTCCATGAGTAGGTAGTCACGACGGCATGTAGGACACTGGTTGGAGCGCTCACGCCAGAGCTGGATACACTCGGGATGATAAACGTGCGAGCATGGTTGCAGTCGAGTGATATTGGGGGACCTTGCACTAAAAAGGTGCTCCAGGCAGATAGAGCACGGTTCGTTCTCCATGAGTATGTGTCAGCTTATTCCTGTAGGGCGTTTGATAGTGCGGCAGAGGGTGGGGAACCTGGAACTTTGGTGGTGTCGAGGTGTTTGGAGCTATTTGAGTGAATAAGTTCTATTATTTCGGTGATATGAACTCCTTGAGGCTGTTTCAGTGTGTTGATAGTGTTTATGATCTCTTCTGCTGGTGGTTTGAACCCCCGGTGAGAAGTGGCCTTCAAGGCCTACAGCTTCTGTGAGACAGCTTTCGCGGGATTGTGGCCCCGTGCTGAGAAGTACCGCACTTTTTCTGTCATCCCAGGCCCTCTTCTCTCTGTTTACCAAATTTGCCACCAACCACTATCAACTTCAAAGATGTCCCGTCACCAGTTTGACCTTGTAATGTGCCTCAAGCAGCCTGGTACTCATATCGGCAAACTATGTGAGCGTTGTGAGGGTCGTTGTCCAACTTGCGATTCCTTCGTTCGTCCCACTGCTCAAGTGCGCATCTGTGAGGAGTGTTCCTTTGGCAAAAACGGGAACAAGTGTGTTGTCTGTGGAGGTACTGGAGTTTCTGATGCTTACTACTGTTATGAATGTGTTCTTTTGGAAAAGGACAGAGATGGATGTCCAAAGATTCTCAATCTCGGATCAACGAGGATGGATGTCTTCTACGAGAAGAAGAGACAAAAACAACTACAATGATCTTTTTGCTCTATTTTGTTACGAAGTTACGATATTGCATGACTACTCTACTTTGTAGTTTTCAGTAAATGGGGGCATGATTCACGTTAAAAATGATTGTCATTATTCATGTGTTTCAGCATCAACAAACACATCGTCATCATCAGAAGAAATCTCTTTCTCCTCTACGTTCTCCTCATTCTCCTCCATGGATGACTCTTCCATCATCGTTGTCTCCTCAATGAGATCCTCTAGCTCTCTTCTTGCTATAGGATATGTTTCGTGGTTCTCCACGTCTTCGGTGGAACAGTCATGATTAACAATAACACAGCTCTGCTCTTGGTCTTCATCATTAGCATCCTCAGAATTCGTGACAGCATGCAAATGACTCTTGGTTTTCTCAACATTCTCATTGGAATCCTGGTTGATGAACGAATCCTCCAGAATTGACTCGTCTTCCTTCACAGAGTACATATCATCGTTCTCCTGTTTCAACTCATTGCGCAAGATGTTGAGATATGCCAAATTTCTCTCAACTTCATAACAAAGCCAATCCAACCTGATGCATAATGAATGATGATATTGCATAAGCATTTCTTTGGTTTTTGGTCCAAGTGGAGTCACAATGAGTAGATGGTTCTCCAATCTTAAGATTTCATCAATCTTCTTTCTGGATGTTGGCAAGTTGGTGATGAGCTTGTTCGCCTTGTCTTCAAGTGAAATGTTTCTTATTGGAACCACCTCACTGTTGAAATACCGTGGATAGTCCATATAGCAAGAATCCAATGAAGCAACGTAATTGATCGCTATGATCCATAATGACATTTCTGCGTATGTTTGTGAGGAGAATAACTCCTTCTTGTTTGTGCTGAAGAGATTGAAACAGTGATGGTTGTCTTCACTTGAGTTCTGGCATGCAAAGAGACCATTCATAGACAACTTCTGGCAAGAACGAAGCAGAGATTCCGAAATCACATCAATGATGAATGGCTCATCTCTTGGCTCGTCTCTCAAAAGAGCTTCACGATGAGCAGCACTGATGAAGTTCAAATTGTCAAAGATGAAGAACCCACACATAGTCAACATTCCATAACATCTTTTCCAGACAACTTTCGGATTGTTTCCAATTGTAAAGAACTTGTTTGTCACGGTTTCCTCTCTGTACAACTCTGCACACTTGACAACACGAAGCAAACATTTGTCAGTGTCTTCGCCATCTTCCTCAATGCTTACTGTTTCAGTACGTCCTTGAAGCCAACTGCAATCCTTGTGAAATCTCAATAACGTTCCGTTCTTATTCATCATAGCGTCTCTAATGCGTTCGGAGTAAGATTCTGGGAACGCGTATACCATGCTGATTTCAAGGCTGGATGGAGTTTTAGGCTCATCAATACCAAGTCTGAGAAGTTGCAGCTGATCTGTTACCATGTACAAATACGGATCAGCAGTATTAACGGTGAAGAACTGGGATGTAGTAGATGAAATTGATTGGGATCTGGTGGTTGAATACTGGCGGGTAGAGTTGAGGCCCTCAAGGTTTGTGGAAGAACTGGAGCTGAAGATTCTCTTCGGAAGAAGATAGAGCGGTTGAGACTGTGGTTGTTGAAGTTGATTCTTTTGCACAAATCTAGTTTGTGTAATGTTGTCATAAAAGTACTCCAAGAGCTCTTTTGATAAGAATGAATTGTTGATCTTGAGCTCAGGATCATCGACCCTTGTGTTCTTGATAAACTCCTCTTTTGTCATTTTCCGCTTGTTGTTACTGTTGAAATGATCGGTGTGTAGCATAACTAATGAGAAAGTCAAGAAATACACTTGATCCTTGTTGTCCCAATACTTGGTGTTGCATTCATAGAACCTCTCACTGAATGCTTCGAGAACCCTATCAATCTGTTGGGCCTCTTTTGGAAGTTCACAAGTCATAAGTAATCTTCTCAATGCAATGTCCAATGGTAAATCTGTAAACTCAAACTCCTGTAAAAGATAAATCTTCAAACAATCCTTCAAGAACTCTGAATCATCATTGGATAGAATCGTAGCAACCTCAACATCAAACCCATCAGCATAAAGCTTCTGGACATATGTCATAGGAGTATCATTATCATCCCTTTCAGGTGGCTCCACTGTTGCTTCTGAGGAATCTGAGATGGATCCAGCCGTAGTAGGAGTGTCTCCCCCACGTTTGAGCATCATACTTCCAATAGTCTTAACAATCGACCCACTCCGGCGATGATACAGATCACCATCAATGGATCCCAGAGTACGTGATCTCTTTCTCATGAGCTCCTTTTCTTGTTTGATAGTCATAGATTCTGGGGATTCCAAGGTCGGTTGCTTAGTGTCTGAGTGTGCTTTGGTCAACTGTGGACGTTGTGGTGAATGATCCTTGTCATCCGTAGATAATGCACGAGGACGTGATGGAGATGTGGTTATCGTTGATGTCTGTAGCTCTGGATCAAAGAATAGAGACATGGTTTTGTTCCTCAGTTTAGCCAATTTAGATGGTTCAGGGTTTGACGAATGTGGAGATACGTCACCCGATGTGACTGATATTTGAGGAATAGGGGTGAGGAACGTAACACCCTTAGTTGGTGATGATGAATGTGTGCGGTAATGATGCTTTCGAGTAGGGGAGATGGGCATTTCATGAGATCGTTGCAGGCGTAATGAATCTGTTGAGCCGATTGACCTTGCTGGTGAACTGAAGTTGGACACTCTATCCATATCAGGAGAGATACTGATACTATTGTTCGTTGATGATCGGGAACGCGACCGCACTGGCGTGATGTGCATTCGTTGGACATCCATAGTGATCTGATCCTCTGAGTTTTGTCGTCTGTGTGTGTTTTTGAACAACATCGAAGGTCGCCTAAGATGCTCCATGGATGGTTGCCGTATTCCCCTCTCAAGCCGGTTACGGAACCTGCTCAGCTTCGAGCTCGGGTCACTAGTCGTAGCGTTAGCCATCTTCTCCAGTTGTGCAATGTGATACCAGTCAATGGAACCAAGTGTCAGTGCTTTTGAAGGTGATGATGATGGTTATTAGGTTTGACAGGTGCCGATGTAGCCAGGGAAAGTGAATCGGATGTCGTGGAAGCGGCAGCCGTTCTTCGATGAAGAGTAGCGCGCGCTGTACCCAATCGCCCTGTGAAGAGAGGATAGAGGTTGTAGTTGTGTGCAGTGATGAACCGCTGAAGGAACCTGTGTCCTGCAAGTGTGGAGGTAAGTAATAAGGGAGGCCGCTTCAGGGAAAGACGACGCGTTGTACAGCACACACTCAAATTTCGCCCGCGCGGGGCCTGAACTGATAGTGCGCATACCAAAAGTTCTACCTGTGCCCTGTTCAAATCGCGTGCGGTAAAGAACACACTGTGCCCTGGGGGACGCTCCACCATCTGATGGTGGCTGGTGGAAGGTTACGAAGTGGGGGGTGTTGATTTAAAAATAGGGGTGTGTGACTCGTTGTCTCATTTCTATTCCATTACCCCGTGGAGATGTTAAGAACTAGGGGAGTGAATAGGTCCATATGTGGGTGAGTCGTTAAAGGGAGCTATGCGCGAGAATGCAGTCCAGATCTCAGTACTTTATAAAACACCTTTGAACATTCTGATTGCAGATCTTTATGTGCAAACACCCGAATTGAATGGCGACTTCGTTATGACACCCTGCTAGTTCGTATCTCTTCTGGGCTATCTTTTCTCCCACCTGGTGCCCGGCCAAATGCTGAGCCGCTTGGAGAGACCCAGCACCTCGAAAGGGATGAAGAAGTTCTTGGTGATAATAATAGCTCTAAAGACTAATTGTAAAAGATCTGTGTTTACGAGTTGTACATTCCAATATTCCCCACAGAAAACAGATATCCGACTCAATGGTCATGCGTTGCAAAAATACCTTCTCGATCTTTCGTAAGCACATGCATTGACCGTTAGAGTGTCTGAGAGTGAAGACGCCTTAGAAGGTCTTTCCAGTTGATCATCAATTTTTTTTTCCAGTGATCACGCGAAACGCCTTGAAAAGTCTGAGCCCGGGCTCGAGCTGGACCGGGTGTCCGGCACGTGGTGGACCTGATTACTGGCAATCGAACAAAACCTGACTCATTCCTAGTGTTGCTCCCTTATCTATCAACAGGCATGTGCCTTCATTGCTCTGTTCTGGTAGTAGTTCTGGGTGGTTCTTTTCCTTGGCGCGGAATCGCTCATATCTCCTGTGTGCGTTGACTAATCTGGGGTTGCTCTTTCTATGGAAGCTCTTCCGCCCGAGGAAATTTTCACTGGCGTCAAGTTGTGCGCGGGCGCGCGCAAAGACGTTTCAGGATCATAGACACCAACTTCTGAAGGCACACTTCTCTCTGAAGGGCCAAAAGTTTTTGCTAATTGAGTCCGGGGAACTACAATGAATTAAGAGGACAAATCAGAAAAACATATATGCAAAACTTTTAGTAACCATTAACCAGAAAAACATTAAAACCATGATATGATATGCAAGATGAGCACAGCCCCAGCTCTATAACCACTGGGAACTGTACAATGCTGAGAAACATGAAGCGAACAAGAAGAGAAAAAAAAGTCTGAAGAAACCCCTGGTAGTCTTCGACTTTATATGCAAATGACGAATGAGTGTGAGTACCACAATGAAGTGGACTCAATGCAATATGAGAGTGAGAAAGCTCAGATAGTAACGTACTGAGTCTCAACGACAAGCTGGGTAGCAGTGTGTGTAACAGTCTGAACAACGTCAATAGTGTGGTAGTTTGTGACGTAGATCTCAATTGGGCCAGCAGCAGCAGCAAGAGTGGCAGTGGCAGCGAGAGTGAACAAGGTAGTGAACTTCATTGTGTATAGTAGTGTGGGTATTATGTGAAATTCTTGAAGGCTTGAAGGCTCTTAAGATGATGATGAGGGAGAACCATTACTTGAGCTGGAGAAACAGGAGGGGAACGCAGTGACTTTATACTTGAGAGGGCACCTCCTGTGACTTAGACCGTTAGTGCAAAAAGAACGGTAGACGCGTGAACGTTGAGAATTCCTTTTCTTCTATTATGCGGAAAAGTAGATACATGCACTTTCTGCGCGCCTCGATCCAACGCCGCAGTGAAACCAGATAAAGCACTCTATCGAGACGGATTTGCTCCAAGGTCATTCAAATTCTACACAAAATTGCAAGCCATATAAATGAGCATCATGGTGGTGTTCTTGCCATATCACAATCATTACTTAATCACAAGTTGGGATGTGTTCCTTCTGGTTACCAACGACGGCACCCGGAAGCGCTCGCTTAGAACTAGACGTAAACCCATGCGCAAGATCTCGCATAAACCTGCGCTCACTCTGCCCCACATCCGACGCGCCCTTCTGCACGAAGCTTTTTCCCTTATGCCGGACCTTCCAAACCGCCTTCCATGCGTCGAGGTTGACCGACGGCCGAGAACTTCCGGGAGTTAGCAAGCGCCTAGATCCAGGACACCCGCACCTCACAGCCCACTTGATAACTCCTCCGTGTCTTCGCCCGTTGCAGATGGCTCATGGTGGGAAGAAAAGAATTTACTGTATGATCTTCATGTTTGGGAAGGGGCTAGCCTTTCCAGTTGATGAACTGCTGGCGGAAGCGCGCTGGTGTACCTTCTTTACAAAGGATTTGCCATACCAAAAAGCGCCACGCATCTAAATGACCATCTAGTAGATATGTAGGTAATTGCGCGATATGTAGATTGCTACGCGCCTCAACTTCTGGAATGCTTTTTCCGGCTTCTAACCTTTTGTTGGTCAGAAGGGAGGCTCAACCACAGGCTTAAGGCATTCTTTTTTCCGCTCACTTCTAAATTGTGCCAGTTCTGCATAGTGCCTTCTAATTATACACAGCTAAATGTTCATTTCTATGGTGAGGTCTAGATATCCCGATGATTAATTCCAGATTGGCGATGGTACACTAGTGGCCAAAAGGGGGATAGTCACCGAGATACCCCCCTCTGCTGGAGAGTGATGTACACCCCCTGGCTACGCAGATCTTCAATAACACAGCAAGCGTGTTTGGTACCAATTAGTGCTCTGATTAGCAACTTTGCTCTTTTGAGTAATATAATATTTTTTTTCTTGGTGTGTAGCGTGGCGCCAAGCGTGGCCCTCCGAAAGGAACATCGACGCTTCCACTTACAGGCGGTAGACTTCTTGCTGGATCTTGCATCGATCTCAACAAAACGCCTTCCAAGCTTTTCATTGGGCTAGGGCTATTTCCGCTTCTACAGAAGGGTGTAAAAGGCACTTCTTAAAGATATTTCAAAGGAGTCTCTTGCAGGAGCTGCTCGCTTCCAGGGAAGTTAGTGTTCAGAGTCACATTCGCCAAAGTGGAATCCGCAACCCAAGACCCTTCTCCTTAAACTAAGAAGCTGAGCAGTTTCCAAGCAGGTCAACCCTTCGAGCAGCAATCTACAGTGTATATCAAAAATTATATTGCTTCATGAAGCGTGTTTCAAACACTGTACCATGGAACCTGAGACTGACCAGTTGTGATCAACTCCTCCCCCTGTGCTCTTTCTCCCTCCTCTACATCCTTTCTGAGACATGCCGTTTACAATTAGGCAGCCAAACAAACAAACGGGTGGACGGCAATAGCTTCCCTGTGGGCCACACTCATTAGCTGCCAAAAAGGGAAATGAATACAAAATCTGTTGGAGGGCAACATACGGCTCTGCAGAGGGCCCGGGCGGTGGACCCAAATATCCTACATCGTCCTCATCAACACCGGCGTTAGGATGCTGGGAGAGGACCAATTGTCCTTCTAACAGTTTGTGTTCAATTTGTGTCGAGCGTGGTTGCAAATCTTTTCAACGATTCACCAATGGCACACTTCTCCTCTATCTCCTGTAGTGGGACCATTTGTAGTGTTGATCCTCTCCCCCGCTGACGTTGTTGTGCGCTGTCGATCCTTCCACGCGAGTCACTAGCATTAAGGCGGTGTCTCAGATTAAGGACCACAACGCGGAGAAACCATGGGGAAACGTCTAGAGGCTAATATATGGGCAAAACAAATCCAAAAATACACGTGCGTATAAGCATCTGATGTCTAATAGGGTATTATGTCAATAGTAGAGGTCACGGAGTGTTGTTCCTTGGAAGCCCTAAGTGAGTCGGTGGACGCAGGAAGCCCTAAGGATCCAAGGCTTTAAGGGCACATAGTTTTACGCTCAGATTTGACCGTCTGGGAGAACAAGAAAAAGCCCTAAGCAGATTCCAGAGCCACGGCTCTCTTGAAAAATTCCCCTGAGATTATTCAGAAAACTTTTTAAAATGTCCAAATTGGTCGATTTTGCTGCTTATGCGCCTTAATTGCCACTTAAAATAGGAACAGCAGGAGCAAGTTCCAGAAGCCGCGGCCATAACTTGGGCCCGGGTGCAGTTCTGGAAACCTTCCATGCAGCCTTCTGGAAGACGCACTTGGTCAAATCCCGGAGCCTCTCGCATAACTTCTCCACTTTCTCCTTTTCGCGACGCTTAATCAGAATTCAGAAGTTCAGATATTCATGTCGACTAACACAGGAGGTGGACTGGGTTTTTTTTTTTTTCGCTCAACCACCCGGAAAGCTGGGTGTGCGTAGGGAAGGGGTTCTGGTTCCATACAGGAGTTAATTGGCTGATCATTCTTTAAGGAATGTTGCCACCTTCACATACAGAAAATGCTACAGGCCCTTTGGTTATCAGTGCCAGACACCCTCCCCCTCGGAGCCTTGGGTGGTGGCGCACACCACCAACGGGCGCACCTTGAGGTGGGCTCATCCATAGATGAAGTGGAGCCAGATGGTGCTTTCTTTTACTTGAGCAAGGTACCTCCGTTGGATCTCCATTCTCAGGAACTTGCACAACCCGGCCTATCTTGCACATTGTTCCAGGGAGCCGGAATTTCTTTTTTCCCTCGTCTCACTACTGAATCGGCTATGCGGGCAACTGCAGGCTTTCGCACCATTTACGCTAGCGGAAGTAGAAATGGGCAAGCTGTGTGCCACAGTGCTAGCGTAAGCCCTTTGGTGGATTCTGGACGTTGGCCCTGATCTACAATACATTGGCTTGTACAGGCTCCTACCTCGGTAAAACTTTAACGATTCTGGCCGCAGCCCCCGTGGCCCACACAGAGTGCTAGGACTGGTGAAAAAAGGAAACTAACACAGAAACCTGCGCCTGGAACTAAATGAACGCCGGGGATCTAGGGTTTTTGCCGGTGAGCATTTCTGATGAGCATTGGCCTAACGGTCAGAACTTGCGCGATTTGGCCTGTCTGAGACAAGGGTAGCAAATATAGAAGAGACACCACCCCCTTCCAAAGGACCAAATTCACTGTGGTAATCCTCTCCTATGCTTGCCTACATGATATTACGGGCCTCCGGTCATCCCCACGTTGACTCTCTGACGCGTCTCTGATCCCGTTCGACCAGAAACTTCCTAGTCAGGAAATAAATGTAGCGCAGCGAAGATTTTCAGGTGTGAAGAGACGTTGAGGCGCTCCCCTAAGGCGGGGCAGATCACACACCGCAGTAAAACGCAAGCTTATCTTGGGGTCCAAAACATAGTCTTTCCTTGCATCAACTGACCGTTATAGGTCACAGGCTGCAAATTTTATTACCTTCCCAAATCAGTAATTTGTGTGGGTTCTCCATACTGTGGCGTCTAGTTTTGTGCCTGTGACTTTCAAAATTCACACCTCCAAAGGCACACAGCCGCGCTATCGCCAACAACTAGTCGGTGGTATGAAACCTCTACCCTCACAGGAACGGTTGGGGGGATTTTCCATTTCTCAATGTATTGTAGATCATCTATCTCGACACCGTTTTCCGCTATTCAAAAATTTTTCAGTTGATCTCGTCGAGGCCTGTTCAGGCTATTCAAGGCAGGACTAAGCAGACCGCGCCAGGACCCAACGGGCCCGTTGATAACACACATGAACACGCAGATACAGCGGATCCATCGGGCCAGAGCGCTTACATGTTGGAAGTTCCGCTACCGGTTCATTCTGCCTGTTCGATACAAATTTTATTGCCTCTTGGCTAGACCTTTTGCCAGACGAAAGCTGCAGTGATCTCCCTATCTCTCCGGCCAAGCTTTGTGTTCGGCTGATCTCCCTTACCTCCCTTTTCGGATAACTCCGCCTTTCCCCAGTCATGGGTTTTGTGGTTGTTCCAAAGGCACACGCTAGAGAAGGAATCAATAGTACTCTGTATATAGTTAAGATATGAGTGTATGTACTTAGATGGGAGTCTATACCACAGCTCAGAATCTCCGTCGTCGTTTTGTGTGAGATTCTCTTTGTCATGCAGTTGTTCAAGCTTTCTCTTCTCCTTGCAGCTCTCACAAGCGTTGTCTTCGCACACAAGGGTAACGATAAGGAAGTTACATTCTACGAACGTACCCAGACATACAACATCCATCCAGATTTCAAAGAATATGCCTATCGCATTGCTTCTTATTTACAGAATGATGGTGTGTTTCCTGTCTATCTCGGGAGGTTCCTTCCACCAGGTGAGTTGATGATCAGATATCCATATGGCGAGGGCTTCGAAGTTTCCTATGGAAACTACATCTCTCCTTTGTACACTATTGAAACGCCAAGTGTTGTTTTCAAGTCATTCTTCCCATACAAAAAGA
This sequence comes from Petasospora easanensis, assembly GCA_030580135.1. NCBI lineage: Eukaryota > Fungi > Ascomycota > Saccharomycetes > Phaffomycetales > Wickerhamomycetaceae > Petasospora > Petasospora easanensis. The sequence goes on along the minus strand of JAKTSI010000001.1, from coordinate 68,745 downwards.
ATTTTGGGAGGCATTATTATACATTGGCTCTCACAGACATCCATCCATCTGGACAACAAAGTTGCAGGGCACTTTGGGTCAACTTAGAGCCTGATAACATCACAAAGGAGGTTGGAACCAATGAGGAGAATCCAGTTGTCAAAAACAACTACTTTAAGTGGACTATCGACTTGGAGGATGGTGATGCCTTGGTACCATACAAAGGACCTCAGCCCGCAGGCAGAACATGGAAGCAAACATATGTATTCATGTTGTTCAGACAAAGTTTGGGATCTCTTCCGTATCCTAAGTTAAAACAGAGATTGAATTGGGGTGTGAATATCACTGGTCATGGTCTCCAAGATTGGGCTGAATACTATGGGTTGAATCCGATTGCTGTGAACTACTTTCAGAGCTCCAACGAAGGTCTTTTCTGATGGCCACTACCAGCTATTAGTGGGTCCTCTGGCAAACATGTTATTCAAAGACCAATTCCGTTAATGTTTAATGTTACTCTCTTTTGGTAAAGCAGCAAAAACTTTTTCCAATATCTGGTTCTCTACCGTAGTTAGCTAGGCGTTCATGCACCTCAACAATCGGTACCTTAAAGGGAGTAACCAACCCCGCGCTTGGACCAAAACTATCCCAACATTAAACTTCCCCCAACGCTCAAATATAGACGGAATACCAATTATTTTTACATTTTTTTTTTTTCTTCTTAAGTAGGAGGAGTACGAGATCTCCCCCGGTGTATTATAAGTTCTAAATAGTTTGACCATGCGCCACGTCGGGAGACCATGTTTGGGAATTGTAGCAAAGAGGGAGTGGATTTAGAGACCCTTTTTTTTTTCTTAAGTACCCAGAGGCCAGAAGAATCCAAAAATGGACAAAAAAAGGAAAGAGCTCCAAAAAGCAAAAAACAATGATTTCGCCCAGGATCGAACTGGGGACGTTCTGCGTGTTAAGCAGATGCCATAACCTACTAGACCACGAAACCAATTGCTTGGTGGTAAAAGTCCTTCCATTTTTGTCACTGTGTTAGATTATATTCTTCCAAAAGCACCACTAATATCTCATTGTGTGATAATGTAGAAAATTATTCAGCGACTGAAATTTGTTCAACATTTAGTGATAAATGTATATTTAGGGCTTTTGTTCATCTTTTTCTCGACTTAAGCGGTTTTTTCTTCAGATCTGAAAGTCTTAGGAGTGATAGCTTCATACTCTCGGTAACATTCTAAGGCATCAGGAGTATCCACATCAAGAAACTTCTCCTTCTAACTTCCATGGAAGTGATGTTCTCCATCGACAGATTTTGGAACTGTAGGGTCCTCCAGTCGACCATCTTGAAGCACTTTGATAACCTTTCCTACTGCGTCACCTGCCAACTGGTAAGAGCCACATTTTGGTTTGAACCACATCTTTAGGGCGAAAATTTAGAACTTGAGGGTTGAGGTCAAGGTGATGAGGGATTGAATAAACCCCTAACAAGTCATTATAAAGATCCTAATTGCAGATCCAGGAATCATGAGCATTGTGCCAAAGAATGAGAAAGATACACGACCAGCTGCTGGAAGACGCAGAAGAAAGAAAAGAAGAACAGAAGACTTTTCTGACTCTTCAGATTCTTCATCAAGTGAAGAGAGTGAAGTTGAAGAAAAGGATGTTCAAGATGAGGATGAGACACATGCAGAGATCGTTGACGATGATGGTGATGTGATACTTGATGAACAAGATATGCAAGTTTCAGAGACCAAGAATGATACTGTGAAGGAAAAGCTTAAAACTGTGACTTTGACCAAGACTGCCCTCAACGATCGCAGTAAGAACTTCAACAGTGCAGAGGTTTCAAGCACGCTAACAAGGAACAAGAAAGAATTAGAAAGTGATTACATGATGGTAATGTTTGAAAACTATGGAGATGATATTGACAAACTCAGACAAGCTCCGGACTTCAACGAGAGAAGTTTAGGCGTGTTGGCCAGTGCTCTTAAGAACGGCTCAAACATCTTTGATGACGATACGCTTAGAGCTGTTATTAAGAAGTGAATCACCCAATTAATTTTACGTTGTATGACTTTAAAATATAGCAGTAGCAATAATAATAAATAGAATTCAACGGACTAAACAGGATGACTAGTGTACAAAACAAAAAGGTGAGTGGCATCCAAGGAATCTCATAACTCCTTCCTTTCGAAATACCAGCAATAAATATCAGAAAAATCAAAAAAATGCAGGGGTATGATGTATAAAAATTCTCTTGAGCTGAATTAGCTGTGCTTCAAAAGGGGTTATATGAAATGTTTTCACCAATTATAAGAAACTGGTAGTAGGCCAGAGTGCAAGAGTGGAGTATGTGTGTGTGTGTGTGTGTGTGTGTGTGTGTGTGTGTGTGTGTGTGTGTGTGTGTGTGTGTGTGTGTGTGTGTTTCGTGTTGTATGCAATATTCATCAGTGGTGACGTACTGGGATCATAACAGAACTTTGTGATGTGTGGTGGGGTGCTAAATTCAACCAATCAATCTGACAAGGAACCAAGCGGAACCTGCAGCGATACCACCGACAGCAACCATCTGAAGAGCCTCCTGAACCTTCTTCAGGTTGGAGCATTGCTCACCAAGGGAGATCACGGCCTTGAAGTAACCAAAGATGAATAATGTGAAAGCCATCACAATGATGGAAATGAGCAAACCTGTGTCAACGTGTGCAACAAAGAAATATGGCACCAATGGGATGAAACCACCAAAGAAGTAGGCACCACCGATGGTTGCAGCGCTAATGAGTTCTCTGTTTTCAGCTGGAGCCTCAAGGCCCTTACCGTATCTAATCAAGAAGTCGACCATGGTTGTTGGGTTCTTCTTCATATCTTTGATGAATGAGAGTATCGTTTCGTCTGAGAAGTCAGGGTTGATGTCCAAGAGAATATCCTCCAATTGGTGGTTGACCTCTGTGATGTTGTCGTAGAACTTCTGCTTCTCAGTTTTGCATTCAGAGTGATAGTAGTCTGCCTCGGACTTGGCAGCCAAGAATCCACCAAGACCCATGGAAATAGCACCAGAAATCAACTCAGCAAAGCCACCAGTGATAACCAACTTGGCGTCACCGAGAGAGGAGAGACCAGCTGTAAGAGCAAACGGCACGGTCAAACCATCAGAAAGACCAATGACGATGTCGGACATGACTCTTGGGTCAATCTTTCCAAGGATACCTGGCGCATTTGATGTTTGTGAGAATGTACTCTTCGAGTCGATGTCTCCAGAAGAGACTCTATGAATAAGTTGTTGATGCTCGCCCTCAGTGCCCATGCTTCTGTCGAGTGTGTTGTATGTTGTAGCACTACCTGGGTTCAAAGAGGACTGTTCTGTGGACTTTCCCTGAATGGCAGAGACGATTCCGTTCTTAAGGGTAACAAAGGACATTGTGTGGGATGAAAAGGAGGCGGTTGGCGGGAGTCTTATCTGTGCGGTACCGGTGCAGCTGTATGAGAAATTGGGGAGTGAAAAACGTGGGACTCCCTTTTGCCGCTAAGGCTGTTGACGTGTGCAAAGGTTAGTGAGTAAGGCAAGGTGCACTTCTTGTGAAGGCCTGTTAGTGAACTGAACAGTGGGGAGAGGGTAAACGGGTGAGTTCTTGCCTTGCTTTCCTTTCTTTAGCGTGAAGGAAGCGGCGCCCTGTATTTATAAAAGACTGGTCGCAGGACTCCAGGGGATTATGTAAGCGCGCTAATAAAGCTTAGGTCATCAACAAAAACACAGAGGTCAGCAGCTTTCTTTGGCTTCTCATTGGCTAGTCGGTTCGCGGATGACTCGTAAGCCGCGCCGAGAGGGACCCCTTACTTGAATGACAGATGGGTAAGCAAAGAATCGCCTAGACCTCATTTTAGGGAATGGGTAGAGAGCTTCTAATTGACCTCAGAGGCTGTTTTTGAATTTGACTTTGTGCTTTCTTGGTTTAATTGAGTTTGTGTGGTCCTATTGAGAACGCTCCAGACATGGTCAGGTGACAAGATTGAAGAGAGTGTGCCTTCTGACAACAGCTCTTAACTCTAACAGTTCAAGCTTACAGCCTCATATAGAAATATCACAGCCTCATGATCTCTTGACTCGTTAGTCCTAGACCCCTTTTAAGTAGGAGGTGCAAAATCCCCTTATCTCCCGTCAAACCCGTGTAGCGCCACTCTCATCATCTCCGCCCTTCGTGTTTAACTGGGATGACGTCCTGTCACTGGGGCAACGCACTACGCGAAATCAACAGCCGCCTGAAATATCGACGGACCACGGCAGTTGGCTCAGCTCTTCCCTGACATGTTGCAGGACCCATACACCCACGCGTAATCATCGCGTATCAAAATCGCCGCCTGTCTCTCTCTCCTCGTTCAAGATTTGACCGTATTGGTATTCCCTTTGAGGTCTACAGTTAACCAGAGAAACCCAGAATGAAGCCCAAAGCGAATGTTGACGTGGCATCCAAAAGTGACCTCGAGAAGAATCTCGAAATCGAATCCAACTCGAGGCCTAAGCTTGGGATTCTGTTAATCACAATAGCAGAACTCATATCCATTCTTCTATTACTTAAAAACCGAGAAATGATTGATGATGTTCACCAGATGCTCAATTCTGTCCTCCTTGGGATGCTGACAGCTGGCTTCGCACAATCGATCATTCAGCTGTACAGATATGTACACTATCCAAGACTCTTGAAGTTCTTCATATGGGGTGGAATCAATGGAGTTATAAGCGCTCTTTGGATTGATGCCCTAATATACAATATTCCTGGCATGCTGATGAAGGTTCTTGTGGATCAAGGTGTGGGTTCTCCATTCTTCCAAGCACTGTTCATCCTCTACAACTGTCTCTGGGAGAACACCGACATTGTCCTCCAGTTCCAGAACGTATGTATACCTTCTTTGATGCAACAAAGAATACTACTAACACTTTACAGAGTTTTTTGAGAATGCTGTTAAGCAGCTACATGATCTGGCCGTTGTGCTCTGTCCTCTCTTTCAATTTCCTTCCTCAGTACTACATTTTCCCATTCAACTGCCTCATTAATGCTATTTGGACGGTTGTGTTGGGTCTTATCGTATAGATTTTACACGAATTAATGTCATTTAATGAACTCTAAATGTCACTGTAGGCTAATGATATGCCATTGATGTTAAGCCAAGTCAACCGCGAGTGTGGCCATATTGTTTGTATATGCAGCTCAGACCCTCATGATGATAACCGATCTGGATCCCGCGCCCGAAATATTCAAGATCATATAGCTCCGGTCGCAACACAAGCAGATTATTTCTATTTTTGAGTCTGAGTGATAGAGTGTTAACATGGTCAAGTCATTTAATATTGAACACCATTGTAGTATGGCGCCTGCGTGAGAACTTCAAACTGGCCCTTGCTATAGCGCAGGCCGCGGGCGCGGGGGAGAATATCCTAACTCATACATCGAGCTAAGCAGTCTTCACCGCCTTAAAAACACATTTTTAGTGGTAACTTGACATGCTCTTTCACCAGCTGTATTCAATTCTTGCTATTTGCAACTTCAAAAAAAGTCATTTCTGGAGAAAGAGCGAGTCCGTTTTCTAAAATGAGCAGTTCACTCAAAAGTCGCTAAATTTTGGCTGCAAAAATTCTAATTATTTGGCCCTAAAATCTACCGAACTAGAATATAGAGCTGCTGAAGATTACTAGACTAATGCTTAGAACACCTCAAAAAAATATTTGGAGGCGTGGAGGAAGGTAGTTGATGCACATCCTAGTATACACCCGGACACCAACCTTTAAACCAAATACATAAAAAATGAAAGTGGTCCCTAGCAGGATCGAACTGCTGATCTTGGCGTTATTAGCACCACGCCTTAACCAACTGGGCCAAGGGACCTCTTCAAAAGCTTAAAAAAATACTGTTTTTCCGGCTCTGCAGGGATTACGTAAGAGATTACGTAATATATTACCGGCTTTAAAGAAGCATTGTGGCCATGACTAACGATAGTACGAGTATTTGTGTGATTCAAATACAAGTAATAAGTGATTAAAGTAAAAGGAGTACAAATCTGGGTCCTTTAAGAGGGTTCAGACACCACAACAGCATGTAGCGACTATTGCTAACACTTCAATGCATCTGCTTCCAAGATTCATCTTGCAGATAAACAACAATCCGATCTCGGTGGGCCAAGAATGCACGTAATATTACACAAGTAATTACTTAAAAGTTCTTCGATTCTTGAAGATGCTTTCACTAAAGTGTAGAAGCTTGAGCCGGAATAGTTGCATTGATGAGGGACCCTGTCTTTGATGACACAATACTGTGCCCCGGACTCCAACCAACCCAAGGGCCATTGATACTTCAATGTCTCTCGAGTTTTTAGAATGGATATTAGCTTACACTTTATATTTGAGTACCACATATCGAACAGATTATGGAGATGCCTCAGCGTGAGCACGAGCGCGAGATAGGAAACCCGAATTACAGTGTTACGTCAGTGCAGATGCCTAGAAATCAAGGCAAATTGGAATCAAATTAAGCACTTTCTTGCTTGTCTAACTTGTTAAGGAATACAGGCTCTGAATCATCATCCTCATATTTGAGATGAAGAGTTAAACACCAAAGGATGAGAGCCCATAGACCAGAAGCAACCACTTCAGGCAAGAATTCCGAGAAAGCATAAATTTTCCAGTTACCCGAGAAATAAGTAAACTTGCTCGATCCAATTCCTTCTCCCGAGTTAGTCATAGCAAAAGCTGAACAGATATATATGATGATTCTAGTTGCAATGAAGATAATAGCAATCATTGCTAAGAACATCAAGAACGAGACGTACTTCTTGTATCTGATGTGTCCAGCTCTCATAATCCATCTCACAGCACGAATGGTCAAATAGAAAAGAACGACAAGTTCAGCCATGTAAAGAATTGAAGCAGCACGAACAAGGGATCTTCCAGTGTTTAAGTTAGAATTGATAGTAGCACTGCCAGCCGAAGAGAGTCCAATAGTAATTATAACCAAGTACCAGTAGAATGTTTCAACGGCTCTGAGTTTTTCCTCATTATTCCCGCTTGTTAACTCTTTGATAGTTTTCTTGAAGTGCAAGATTCCTCTCTTCTTAGTAGATCCACTGGATTGAGTCATAGAGAGATGGTTGACGTACTGAATGAGCTTGAAAGTGGACATCATCAAGAGACCAGGAGAGATGTTGGTGAGGACAGATGAGGCAATAATAAGGTTGATACCTTGCTCAGAATCGAAAACCTCCGTGTTGGTGACAGCATAAAGCAAAAGTGCACCTGATGCAATCTTTGTAAGATATAGTAGAGGAATAATAAGAAGGATACGAGTGAAGCGAGTAAAAGCAGTGCGCCCAATGTGAAAGATGGGATATGTGATTGTAAGAAGGAAGAGTGCAAAGGATGCAACATCAATGGATGAGATTATCTTCCAGGCATGAATGGACACCATTATGAGAAGCTATTAGACTGGACAGTGTTTGCGGTTTGGCCACCGAAATGTATACCGGGGAGCTGTTATTGGAGGAGGAGTGAGACGTTATATACAGCAGTCGAAACCTTAAGGCAGGTTAGGGCAACCAATGCAGAACAAGTTTTTTCGGGCCATCCCCCTCTTCAAAGAAGGTAGGTGGCACTGCGTACAGAAGACAAGGAGCTTGTGTAAATCTGCTGAATCGTTGCCAAGTGACTAGTGATACCCCCGGAGACAACGCAGATGCAGCTCTTGGCTGCGCCCCCCGTTTTAGGTCTGCGGTTACACTTAAGGTGTGAGGCTATCTACAACCCAGGCCCATCTCCGCGTAAAGCCGAAATAAATCCCTGAAAACTGTAATAAGGGGGCGAAGAATACACGGAGATCCCTTATAAAAAATTAAGGTAAATCATCAAGGTTCATTACACAGCCCACACGCAGCCCACAGTCCGGAGATATTCATACCAATTGGTACAGTTCTCCATCAATATCAATGCACTTTTGTACCGTATTCGCAGTGCCACATTTCACACCGTACATCTCTTGCTTCAAGCACCATGCCATATCTGCATGTTGTTCAAATGTCTCGACGCTAACAACCCCAATACAACTTCTGATAATATTCTCTGTTACTGCATCAGGGATAGATCTTCCCATCATGTTCAGAGCCACCACTAGCATGGAGACAATGCTGTTGTAACATTTCATCCCAAGACCCGGAAGAATAATCTTCTGTTGCGCCGAGTTCTGTTTCGTAGCTTGCACCAAAAAGGGACTGGCTTGGAGCGTGTTCCATAAAGTTAGGAATCTGTTCTTAACAAATGACCCACTGTAGCGAATGAGATCTTCCACCACGTGAGATGCAGGAAGCACAACCTTTGGGTCCGGGTTGCTCACCAATGATGACACCACAGCCCAGATAGATGCAACAATTGGAAGAAGGTTATCCGGAGCTGATGCCAGAATGGGAATAATCTTCTCATATGTTCGAAGAATCTGTATTCTGAGCTTCGTGGATGGATGTGTGAGCAATCTTTCTCCGTAGTACATAATTTGCTGAAGTAGCCTGTATGCATCCTCTGGAACGGGAGACGTCCACTCTTTCTTGACCTCTGCCTTCTCCATGATATCCTCATCTTCATCATCACTATCTGGCTTATTGATTTCATCTTCAACCCCATCTTCAAGTTCTGGTTCCTCTGTAAGATGTGATATCTCACGATTCTTCTTGTCCAACAAGAACACCAGCTCCTTGACGTTTTTTAATCCCCAGGGAGAGTAAGTTGACGTACTCTCATAAGATTCAAGCTTCTTGAGACCAGAGTCACGCATATACTTCTTCTTGATTTCATCTGCGATAATCTCAAACAATAAGAAGAAACCGATACAGATATCTTCGTACCCATGATAATTGTCGATCAAACTGAACAGAATCTCCATCAAGTCCTTAAAAGTATCAATGATTTCAAATCCAGCAACCTTGGTACATACAGCAAGGATAGCAGTTGCTCTTGTTGTCATTGCATTACTCAATCTCACAGAGATACTGTCAATCAAGTAATCTGCATTGTCCAAGATCATAGCGTTCAAGGAGCCAGCGTAAAGATGATCAGCAATGACCATACTTGTATTCATAGCATGCTGTCTCACAATTTCAGAAGGAGAAGCCATGGAATCAATAACGGGATACAAGTAGTCAATAAGCTCTGGTTTGAACTCATCCTTCAACAAATGCTGTACAATTCCAATGGTATCCAATGCGATGCTATTCGCGAGGACCACCGACTCTGTCGGATCCATCTCTTCAACACAATCAAGAAGACCCTTGGAATATTCCAAGACCGAGTACACAAACTCAGGTTTTTGTAGTAATACCAGATTATCTTCGTCATCATCAGCAAACGTAAGGAACTCGGAGGCCAAGAGCTGAGGAGACACCTTCGAAACATAACCTTGCATCAAGTTATTTGCAATCCATAAAGCCACAGATTTCTCATTGAGGCTCTGATACTCCTCCGCAAAGAGTTCTTCAATAGCATCTCCAGGATTTCTGGTCTCTGCAAGGGATTGGAACATCTCAGCAAGGCGTTGCTGCACCTGTGGAGTCAGGATTTTGTCAAACACAGAGATCTGGCTCTTGGTCAAGGAGATATTAGCAACATCTTCGGTAATCAGCATGAGATCATCCATTTCTGAGGATGTGGATATGATCTTATTCTTTCTTTCGGCCTTACGGAGGGCTTCTGACAACTCGAGCACACACGAGCTCACAAGTTTGTTCAGGAGGAAAGAGTCTGGGGAGTGGTTTGCAGCAAACTTAATGGCACTGATAGAAGAGATGATCTTCTCATCGTTTGGAGACTGGATCACTGAGGTAAAAGTATTAACATACGAGTCCAACTCTTTGGTCACAATGGATTGGATCAGTGCTTTTTCTTCTGAGTCTTGAGGTTGGAGAAGACTCTCAGGCACGACGATTGATTTGTCGTTTGATAGGTGTGAAATGATTTCCACCACAATTGGAATAGATGTGTTGAGTGTGAGAAGTGAATTTGTCATAATAGAAGAGGCAAGATTAGCAAGTGCTTGCCTTACTTCGTATCGGGAGTGGCTGTAGGTCTTCTTGATGTTCTGGAGAGCGAGTTTGACTTGAGCAGAAGTTGCCCTAAGCCATGAGTTGGTTCTGTGCATTTTCATAAACCCATTATCAGTAATGGATATCTCCAGCATATGTGGATCTTCAATGATCTCCTCAAGTACCTGACTTGTTTTCATATCAGCTTCGAGTTCCTTGTCATTGTAGACAACTCTCAGAATATGCTCCAGAAGCTCCATTGATTTGACGATGACCGTGTAGTGAGTTTTGGATCCTGTAGTGGCTATAATCTTTGTAAGAATAGACACATTTCCTGGAAGAATATACGACATAACTTCACCATCATTGATAACGTCACAGTAGAGACAATTCAGGGCCCGTAGTGCCTCAAGCTGAAGATCAACAGACTTACCATTGTGTGCAAACTCCAAGAGTACAGTTACTGAATGACCCAAAGCGGGAAGGTTTTCCACATTTCCAAAGAAGTCATATAGTTTAGCGTCTTTTTGTGCTGCCAAAGAGATGAATATGTTGTGCAATGCTTCAGAGCCAGCTCTCTTGAGCTCATCAGACTTGGCATTGATTTCAGTGTTGTCCTTTGGGTTCGGCGACCCTCCACTGAGAAACGTGATAAGTGGGAAGAGTTGTTTAGAAAGAACATATGGGAATGAATTCTTAGCCGTCCAACAGTGCCGTATGACTAGTGATAGAATGCGGAGAACGTATGTCGTTTGTGTGTCTCCAAGCTCTGGGTGCTTGAGAAGATATGACAGCGGCAAGAAAACATAGTCAGCAACTCCACTTGACAATTGTGTATCATCTTTAACCGAGTCTCTCAGATGTGTATACAGATCTCGTAGAGCATCGGATACTTGTGCAGAACTTGGATCGAAGACCCCAGGTGGCGCCAGAGCTAGCTGGGAAAGTGCGATACAGTAAGGCCGTATCTAGACTGTCAGTTAGTTCAAATACTGGGTAAAAAACCATTGTTGTAAGACTTACTACTGTGAACACTCTTGAGCTATCATCTGCTTCCATTCCGTCGGCTTGAGTGGATTATATGTTGATAAGTTGATGGTCTAAACTGATGGCGATGCTCATTATGGAGTAACCAGGTTCTGAAATTTACCCAGTGAATAATTGATCAGCGTAAATGTCAGTACAAAGCGCGCGCTTTGAACGAACTGAAAAATTTTCAAGCTTGGAGCGCTTTACAAACGTTTAACCATGTTTACAAGAGAAGTATTCATCCACATATACCCTTCAAAAAACAAGAAGTGAGTTGAATCAGACTTTTTATAGTCTACTTATCGAGCTGCAGGTATCTCTCGCACCGATTTTTGCCCTTTTGGTAAGATTCGACGGGACCGTTTGAGGATTTGCAAAACTCTGGAGTGGGAATCAAGTGTATCCACAGGTTTGACTAGTAAAGCATATTTTTTTGTTCTTGTCCGTTGACAGAACTGTTTTACGTCGATCTGGGACTTGACACCCCCCTCTAGCAAGCTGTTCAGGAAGCCTATGATGGTGGATCGACATGCTTGTCGCTCATGACTCCCAATTTAGTTTGAGGACACTCATGTGGCTCTTTAAGCTTTGCACAATTTTCAGTGATACTAACCGGTGAAAGATTTCACAATGACTAGAACATCTGTTTTGGCTGACGCTTTGAACGCTATCAACAACGCCGAGAAGACCGGTAAGAGACAGGTCATCCTTAGACCATCTTCCAAGGTTATCATCAAGTTCTTGCAGGTTATCCAGAAGCACGGTATGTGACTCCATTCTCTTATTCTCTAAACTCCTTCATTTCTATACTATTTCACCGGGCTTATAACTGGATGGATTGCTGTTTCAGTCGCTCTCTGTCTTTTAAGTGTCCGGGAGAACAATCTGGAAATGCTTCTTACACGTTTGTGAGGGAACATCCTGTTCCTCCGTCCTCTCTGACGTTTACTTTTCCTTGACATCTCCTCATACATAACCTGAAGGAGGTTTAGAGACTATTCATGTTGGGCCTTCGTTACTAACTTAAATCATAGGATACATTGACGAGTTCGAGTACATTGATGACCACAGATCCGGTAAGATCGTTGTCCAGTTGAACGGCCGTCTTAACAAGGTTGGTGTTATCTCTCCAAGATTCAACGTCAGAATTGGTGACATTGAGAAGTGGACTGACAACTTGCTTCCAGCCAGACAGTTCGGTTACGTTATTTTGACCACCTCTGCTGGTATCATGGACCACGAGGAGGCCAGACGTAAACACGTTTCTGGTAAGATCTTGGGTTTCGTCTACTAAATGACATCAAAAGTTTCTGATTTAATGTTTATGTATCTGCTTTCAAGTTTTAATAACAGGTTTTTGGGTTAACTAAGGCGTAGTGAACATCGTGTATGGCTGATGGATGAGTAAGTCGCGGCCAATTTTTAAAAGCAGTGAAAGCGAGCTGCGGGGGCTCAACTGCCTCAACAACTTTCTCCCTGGCGCTTACTTGCCTTAAACTGGAATCTCATTTGAAATCACGCCGGACAGAGAGTCATAAGCAGCAGCTTTCTCCAGCATGTTTCAGCTCTTCAAGAAGAGCAGTCGCAAGACCCTGAGGGGCCCATCCCCTGATTCCAGAGATCCCCAGTGTCATCTCTACTCTACACAGATGTATCCTGAGTACCATCTCTTAGGACTTCCAAATGAACTCTTGAGTCGAATACTTCACAACTTAACAATTAAAGAGTTCCTCACACTGGCACTTGTTTGCCGCCAGATGCACGACTTTGTGGATAAGTTCTTCCTTTATCGTAAGGTCAAGATTCACAACAAGGAAGCGCTCAAACACTTCAAGAAGACAATATCGAAGGATAAGAAGCAGAATCAGCTCCAATTATATGTACAGAGTATTGAGTTCATTAAACCAGAAAGAGACACCACAGATGATAACACATCCATTGCTGGCTTTAGTTTCTCTAACCCAACACAGACCCAGAACTACATCACCCTTCTGCTTGAGGTCATCTCACTATTACCTAACCTATCAGAAGTGTCTCTTCGTCAGATTTCACCAGGGTTCCAGTTCCCAGAATGGACATCTACACTCAAGACTTACGCACTTGAACACAACTACTATCCATCATTGCGGAAGCTCAGAATTTCATCACAATCTGGATGGAGTATTCCTTTGAGACCTAACCTTCTTTGGGCGTTTGGTTTGATTGAGGAACTCCATCTTTATGACATGGTCATTGACTCTCAGTCACTACTGAAACCAGCTCTTCTCACATTAGCGAATGAACACGGTCCTCTTGTCACCAAAGATGCCCTTACACTTGAATCCGAGAACACCTGGTCTCCAATCAAAGCCCTCACTCTTTCATCATGTTCTATTGCTAGTAATGGATCAAGGTACCTTGCCGGTTACTTCCGGGACGTGACCGCCCTCAAGCTTGTGGCACTGAAGTCCCACTATGATGTTCTCTTAAGCCATTGTTTCCCAAAGTTGGAGACTTTGTATGTCGATTTGAACTCCAAGTGCTTCAGTTTGTACAACTCATCTGAGGCTACAGCAATCAACGCAACCAACAACAACTCCAATTATGCTTACTTCAACTCCAGATTTGTCCCAAAGTTTTACCTGAACTACTCACACTTTGTCGGTGTCATGGAGAAGTTGCCAAAGGTCGACAAGGTGTCATTCATAAACGTTTCGTTCACAAACATCATACCAGTCGATCCAGAGGATATCAAGAATGAAGAGTGCAACCTCGTGAACAACAATGGCTTTAAGTTCCTTGTTATGTTGAAGAAGTTCAATAGAGTGGAGTTTATTATGCTCAAGAACTACAAGTTCCACCAACGCAGAACAAGAGACGAATGGGAAACCCTTTTGGAGCCTTGTTTCACCCCTCGCAATAGTATCAGAGTGATGGACAAGGATGGATCTGTGCTCTTTTCACGTAATGAACGAGTATAAGCGTTTTACTCTACGACAACAACTGATGAACTAATCTGCATTAATGAAACGAATAACCGATAATCATTCAAAGTTGTAAACACAGGACTATGGCTGTGACAAGTATAAGCGTGGCCAAGGGCAACGGATGCGAAAGACAGGCTTGTGATATGTTAGTAACTGCTTCCCTCACTTTTCATCACCTTCAAGGAGGTTAACATCAAGAATTAACAGATAAAAAGCTCATAATATCTTAATACTCACAGTCGTTCGACAATTGCTTGAGTCTGAGCGCCTCATACTCAGTAATCTCATCGAGCAGATGTGTCACTTTAACAAAGTTTCTTGTGAATGGTGTGCCATCAGCATTGGTAATATCGTATGTTGTATAGAGATCTCCTTCGTCAACGGCTATGAACCTTCCTCTGGTGGCATCAACACCCTTCTTCAAGAGTTTCGTGGTGAAGGTCTCGTCAACTGTCTTGGTGATGTCCAAGTTGTCATACTCCTCTTCACATTCGGGTAAAGCTTGAGCTCCCAACTTCAGTGCTTTACCATCTCTGTTGTACAATTCTGCAATTCTTCTTCCTGTTGGGAGTTCAACTGAGTTATATTGGACTTTCAAAAGGTCGAAATCTTTCAAAATCTGGACGTTACCCTTTCCATCAATCTTGACCAAACCGTAGTTATTGGGTTCCTGAGAGTATTCGTACACCAACCCTCCGCTGAAAACACCAATCATCTCGTTACTATAAATAGCATTCACTTCGTCGAATATTCTTGGAGAGACAGCATTACAGCCAAATTCAGAGAAGAAGACCGGACGAACGTAATCTTCGTAGTCCAGAGCCAAAACGTCATATCCACTTGTGTAGAAAGTTTGTTCACCACACCACTGATAAGTGTTAACACCATAAAAGTCAAGAGAATCATAGAAAGAACCTTGGGTACACTCTAAATACTTTGACAACGAAATTCGATAAGCCAAATCATCAGCAGCCGAATGTCCAACCGGAATGAATCTTGGACTGTGCAGGGTGATATAGGCCTTCATACCCTTGATCAAACTTTTGATAAATGGAGGTGAGTTTCTGGCAGACTTCTTGTCGTTAACAATCTCATTACCAGCAAAGAAACCCAAAGTGTTGTTGTAACCAGAGAATTGCTCAATGACTTTGTAGACATGCTCAATATAATCCTCGTTATAAGTGGTCCAGGGCTCATACCTGTTCATGTGTTGACCAGGGAGGGGAGAGTTCACATCTAAGACAAGGTAGATACCAGCGGAAGCCAACAAACTCATACAAATATCATGGTCAAGATCTGGATTGATAGAGTAGACTCTAAGTGTGTTGATACCCAACTCCTGGAACAAGATGATATCACGTGCACAGGTATTTGGATCTGAGAGAGGGTCGAAGCTTTCTGTAACCGCTGAGGAGCCACCTGGTTGGTAATCAACTCCCTTCACAAAGAAAGGCTCTCTTGTGACTGTATCAACGAAATATCTTCCATGAATGTCAATGGGATGGGTGAAGGCATTGACTCGTTGAAAGAGTAGAGAGAAGAGGGTAAATGCACCAAGCTTCAGCCTCAAGAAAAGCATCTTTGCTGAACAGAGAGACCAGAAAGATGCTTGATACCAGACACTGACAATTACAAAGGCATCAGAATCTTACTCTGTCAGGTTTGTGAAGTGCTCATCATCTTAAAGTTGACACAAAGGCGGACTTGGGATCCCGCGCTAAAGGGGAGGGCATGGAGGATCACCAGGATCACCGGGATAGAGATCTGGCCTCCTAAAAAAGATGTTCTCACCACTATAAAGTACCCATATTTCATAGATGAACACACGGTTCAAGTTCAAACCTCGGTCAGGATGCATTTGAATAGCTCACATTGAAAGACATTCTTATTTCATTATCGTAGACAGTTCAAAGGTCGACCAGAACTAATAATCAACGTCAACGTTTAAACCACATTGTGGGGTACTACTGTAAAATCTGGGACTCCAGCATATGAACCCTCAACCAGTCCTATAATAAATGCTCTGGTTGATAGTCTGGGTCAAGAGGTCAAGCGCCATGGATTGATCAAAGGGCCATGTAATGACCATTATTACCCAGTAGAAGTAGTTTGAAAAACACCTGAGTAGATAATATTAATGTTCAATTCTTTGAGTAAGATTGAGATCTGGATATCGCCGGAGATGGATTGTAGCCGTACGCCCGTTTCCCTAGGAGGTCAAAAGAGGAAAAAAAGAGCCTCAAAGCCATTAAAGGAATAGTTAAGACCTTTCATAAGACTGCCACGGAATATATATCCCTGTATTTCAGTTAATGTCAGGTGCCTTGCTTTGTTTCCCAGTGTGTGAACCTACTCAAGCTGATCCAAACTGATATCCACTTCTTCTATTGTAGGTCATCCGTGGTATTGACTGTGCGTTAAAATTTTAGACTGTATTACCCGAAAATTGATTCGTTGAACCAGGGAATGGCATTGGCAAATTAGGGTGCTCTTTATCATTTCAGGTAGCAAAGGGACGCCTTAGTGATGTGTTTCTCTTGTGTCTTTGACTTGTCTTGTGCTTCACGGACTCTGCGGCATTAGGCCCGTATTTAGGAGCTAGCGGTTGCTGGCGGGCACAGTTTCCGTTTTGGATTTTATTTCCGCCGCCGCAGCCGCTATTTCCTACGATCAACAGAAATGCGGGCATACGCTCACAGCCGTGAGGCTCCAAGGAACTGGTGGCGTCAATCAGGGATGAAAAAGATATAAAGGGATCCAGCCATGTCCTTCGAATCGGCACTTGGCTTTAGATTCTGAGAAATGTCATCTTATTTGAGTTCCAAGACACCAAAAACATGAGTAAAACACCCGAGCAGGAGCAGATCTCACTACAGACTTCACTAAAGAAATCCACAACCCCTACAGAGGGGAGCATTAACTTAGAAGACCCTGAGATCCAGAAGACATTAACTAAAAAATATGAAGAAGCAGATGCTGGTGATGGCTCAAAGAGTTATGATCAGTACCTTACAGGTGTCCGCTTTGCCGGTGTCTTCTTTTCATGCTTCATCTGTATGTTCCTTTTTGGTCTCGATCAAACTATTGTTATGACCATCTTGGAGACTGTTGGAACTGAGTTTAATGCCTATGACAAGATTGGTTGGGTTTCGAGTGGTTATATGCTTACAATGGCCATGTTTGCACAAACTTGGGGCCAGGCTTCCATCTACTTTGGAAGAAAGTACACAACTCTTGTTGCCATTGTCTTGTTCGGAGCCGGATCACTTATGTGCGCTCTTGCTTCTACTATGAATATTCTCATTGGTGGAAGAGTCCTTGCTGGTATTGGTGGCGGTGGTCTCCAGACTTTGGTTTTCATTATTGTTTCAGAGATTGTTCCTATTTCTAGAAGACCAGTGGTCATTTCCATCATGGCTGGTTTAATGGCTTCTGCAACTGTTACAGGTCCTTTGATTGGCGGCGCATTTACTGAGCATACTACTTGGAGATGGTGCTTCTACATCAATTTGCCAATTGGTGGTATTGCCTTTGTTGCCATCTTGTTCTTTTACAACCCACCAGCTCCAAAGTTCACATGGAAGGAGAAGTTCTCCAAATTGGATTATGTTGGTTCATTCCTTCTTTCTTCTGGTATTATCTTACTTTTGCTGGCTTTGACTATGGGTGATGTTGACTTCCCTTGGAAGTCAGGAGCTATCATCTCCATGTTTATCTTGGGACCGCTGCTTCTAGCAGGATTCGTCTATTGGACTGCAAAGTACTCAAAGACACCAATCATCACTGGTGAAATGGTCAAGAAGCCTGCTGTCATCTTCCCTGTGGTTTCCATTTCTGTTACATTCTTCTGCTTCATGGCAATCATGGTGTACCTTAGTACTTACTTTGAAGTTGTTCACAACACCTCTACCCTATCGGCGGGTCTTCACTTCCTTCCACTTATCATTGCCCTTGTGATTACCAATGTCGCTTCTGGTATCCTCATCAAGAAGACACGTTGGATCAAGCCATTTGCTGTTGCATCTGGTATCGTTGCTCCAATTGGAATGGGCCTTCTTACCCTTCTTGGAGTAAATGCTGGTTCTGGTAAGAACATTGGTTTGTTGATTCTACCAGGTGTTTCCATTGGTTTGGTGTTCCAATCCAGTATGGTTTCCGCACAGCTTCATGCTCCAAAGACGCCAGGTACTTTGATTCTTGTCACAACATTCACAAACTTCTGTCGTGCTGCAGCAGGTGCATTTGGAAGTTGTTTTGCACAGGTTGTTTACAACGCAAGTCTCAAATCAAAGGGTACCTCTGTTTACCATTCAAATACCTCATTATTCTCTGGCATGTCTTTAAGCGAAGTTCTTGAGATTTTGAGCAATCCATCTACCATTAACGATCAAACTGAGGATATCAAGAATGAATTGCTCGAGGTTGTCATGTCCAGCATCCGCAATGTCTTCTACATGTGCATTGGTGTATCCGTGCTTGTCCTCTTCTCTTCACTCTTGTACTCGAACAAGAGACTTCCAAAGTCAAAGGATGTCATTAAGACTAAGGAGGAACATGAACAGATGGTGAAGGAGGAAGTTGATGAGCTTGGAAAATCTGAGAAGTCCGCCGAGAAGGAGAACTCCTCTCAAGATTCAACAGCCTAGAGAGACACTTTGCCTGTAAATACGTGATGACTTAATGAACATACTGTGATTTAATTAAATGAATGTGTATTATTCTATGAGTATCATTGGAAGTAGATTCTAGCTCTCTTGATGTTCTCTTGAACCAAGCCTGCATCGTTACCATCTTTTCCAATAGGCATCACGACGAAGATCATCAGGTTTGAACTCAGCTCCACAACAAATAAATTATCATTCAGATTAAGCATTTTGAACTGTGATTTCAATTTTGTAGAACTCTGCTTGAAGTTTTTCATAATGTTGGAGATCTTTTCGAATCTCTTTGGATCAAGACCAACACTGTCTTTACTCATCGGTACAACTTGTCCATTATTGCTTGAGCATATCACAAGGAATGTTGTCTTTTCAAACAGGATAATCTCCTGTGACTCCAATATATTTTGTAGTTTGCTCAAATTCACCTCGTACTGACCCATGTTTGGAATAAGGGTGCACACAATGGAACTCCATGCCTTGTAGAGAGACTCATCCCATATACTCGTAGCGAAACCAGTAAGCTTGAAGCCATATGGGTTACTAACTTCTTGTAACTTTGCCATCATGATATCGAACAATTCCTGACGTCTGTCCACTTGGACCAAATCCATCTTGTGTAGGAGAACAAACACTTTAGCGTTTGGACTGAATTCCCTCAATTGGCTGAGGGACTTTGTGAAGATCTCAATATCCTTTCCAACTTCTTTAGACTCGACATCAAACACATGAATGAGAACCTCAACCATCTTAAAGATGTGGTCCTTTTGATTCGTGAAATAGTTCTCCATAAAGACATCTTGTCCACCACAATCCCAGAGATTGAGCGTCATGTTTCCCAAGAAACGCAGGTGGGAGTGCTCAACATCGATGGTGGCACCCAAACGGCGGGTATCAAAAGCAGAGTAATTCGAGAAGATGATTGAACGCATTGACGACTTTCCGGAACCACTGCGGCCCTGTCGTTGTTGGTTAGTAATCCCAATCATCGGAGAAGGGGGCGTCAATGTTAACCTCACTATCAGCGTAGCGAGGCAGGACGAGCCGTACCACCAGCTGAATGGAGGAGCATGATGAGACTGTACATACCATCAGGAGCAGTTTCTTTTTACTGGCTTGTGACATTGTGAGTTTAGGGGGCTAATGCTTGTGTGCTTAAGCGGATATTAGGCGGTATGCGGATTAGAAACTGTCTGGAGATAGGTGAGGTCTGTTTGGCCAGAACGCTAAAAATATGCGGTGTGCGGGTGTAATCGGAATTCGTACTTGACCGGATTTTACCTTTTCGGGAGCCTGGGGGGACCCGGAGAGGCTCCAACCTTCCAACGCGAGCTTAATGGTGGACTTTTTGGGGCATGAAAACCACTTTTGTTAGACAAAATGTAGATATAAAGGAGCAAATCAGTTGTAAATGTGTTTTGAAAGCGTATTGAAGTTTATTTACTAAAATTCCATAGAAAGCGCTGCAGATAGGCGTTGCGTAGTGTTTTGAGGGCGTCTTGATCACGAGTCTCTACTACAACAGCGATTCTCCCCCAGCAGAAATTTTCTTCCTTTACACCAACTGGTCCCTACGCCATTACAACCACGAGACACACTGAGACCTCCAAGATGCCTGCTGAAGAGCCTTACTCCGGCTTCGATTCGCATCCGGCAATGACACAGGCCACTTCACCCATCTTCAAGTCGCCAGTCAAGGAGGAAGTCGTTCCTAATGCCATAACAGCAACCACAGCGGCTTCTGGAGTATCGCCTCAGGACATTGGAATCACAATGAGGAGGTTCAGAATGAGTGGCTCATCAAGAGTAAAGCTCCCACCAAGGTACGAGCCGCCTCTCCTCGATGTGCAGGGTATTCCAGTCTGCCACCCTACGGCCGAGGAATTCTTCGACGACCCATACACATACATCGAGAGTCTACGAGAGATCGGTGAAAAGTATGGCGCAGTGAAGATCGTCCCTCCTACATCTTGGGCCCCATCCTGTCAATTCAAGGATCTCACACAGCTCAAGTTCCGTACAGCTACTCAGTCCCTCACACAGTCCACAAGCAACTACGAGGAGAAGATCCGCTTCTACCAGAACCTGGTCAAGTTCCATTCAAAGACCAAGACACCACTGCACAGACTCCCATCTATTGATAAAAGAGTTGTCGACCTTTACAAGCTTCGTCAGTCTGTCGTTGCGAAGGGCGGTTTCAACAACGTCTGTTCGAAGAAGTTGTGGGCCCAGGTTGGACGCGAACTCGGCTACACAGGCAGAACCATGACTTCTTTGTCAACGTCTCTCAAAGTTGCCTACTTGAAGACAATTTATCAGTATGAGAAGCACCTGCTTGAAAATGGTGACAAGGAGCACGCTGAGCCCTCGGAAGCGCCAAATGATGACAACAAGAGAGAAATGCTCAACACAGACAATGATGAGGAACAAGACCCACAGAACGGATCAGAATCACCAAGGACCAAGAGACGGAAACTTAGTGAATCCGATGATACAGAAGCCGAAGATCTATGTGCTTCCTCTAATGTCTCTCATATCTCCAACTCACATTCAGTTTATCACAGACCTCGTGATCTTTTGAAAGCCAAGGGCTTTAGAACGAATTATGAGTCCTTCACGGAGGAGAAACACGGAATCACCGATCCAGATGCCTCCACATATGCACACTACGACTTTAACTTTTGGCATAAGGGTATTGAAGTCATGGATCATCCATACCCAAGTTCAGAGTATGCGAGAACCCAGGACTTTGTCTTCTTCTACGACACACATCTGAAGAACTCACATCTACTTGACAACACGCCTGAGAAGCTCATTGACAAGTTCTGGAAGACACTCAGTGACCAAAAGGAGTTCAGAGCTGAAACTGCACATGGTATCTCAAGCTCAGTACATGGCTCCGGGTTTGCAACATTTGCCAACCTTGACAAAACGAATAAGGAAGATGTGATGGATCCATGGAATTTGAATAACCTTCCACTTCATGAGAAGGGTGTTCTTCGTTATTTGTCCAGCGATCAGGAGTACTTGACCAAACCACGTCTTAATATCAGCACTCTTTATTCGATCCAGACATACAATATGGAGGATCACCTTCTTTATCATGCAGACTACCACCACATGGGTGCTCCAAAAGTATGGTATGTTCTCAAACCATCAGACCGTGACCGTTATGAAGAAGTTCTTTCTCAATGCATCAAGAAGTTCCGCACCAAGTTGGGAAGCAGTTCTGACAAATCAATGATTTCCGATCCAATTGCCGAGGACATCCTCGAAGGGCTACAGCAAGAAGACCAATTTGACGTTCGTGCATCATCTGTGAACTATCTATTTGATAAGTTCTACGAACACAAACCATCACAAGTGAGATATAACTCAGATTTACTTCTCTCTCCAAAGGCACTCAAAGCTGCCGGGATTGAACCGGCTCATATCATCCAAGAACCAGGTGAATTGGTTATCAAATGGTCAGGGTCATACAGTTCCACAATCTCACTTGGTGTCAATCTCACAGAGTGTGTCTCATTTGCACCACTTTCTTGGCTTAATATGGGACTACAAGCAGAGCATTGGCTTTGGAAGCAAGGGATCATGCCAGCTTTCTCATACAACCAACTTCTTTGCAATATCATTGAGGAATCACGAGATACTGAGGTCTTGAAACTGGTCAGTGATCACTTTGATCAGTTTGTTCAAGATGAGACTGCTATGAGATCAGCGTTGAAGTCTACACTTGGCCAGTACACTAAGGTCATAATGAACAAGTTTGATTACATATGTGATGATACCCTTGCAAGTTCATTCCCAACGAAGATTGTGGTCAAATCAGGAGAAGATTCGTTCAATTTGGACCCAAAGCGTTTGATCCACGGCACGCTACGGGAGTCTGAGATCTCACATTTGAAGGTAGAGGTACACATGTACTATACTGATGACAAACTTCGTTCTTTACAGAGATCATTGGTTGTTCTTTCCCAAACACCGGAGGATTGGTTGGAGAAGTTTGAGTCATTACTCTCTTCTGGTGATTTACCTACTCTAAGGTCATTGAAGGCTTTATATGCCGAGAGTGAACGTGTGAATGGTGCCATTCCAGAAGCAGCTACTTTGGGTGAATACTTGGAGTTTGCTACATCATGGGTTGAATCTGCTCAGGAGTTGTTGAACGTTAAGCAGAAGAACAGGATCAGAAACCGCAGATCAGTGAGAGGTTCAGACTCCGCAGATGATGAAGAGCACGACAAGTCATTGGACTTTGAGGCGCTTCAGACTTTGTTGGACCATATCCCAGCTTTGACTTTCACCTGTCCAGAGATTGATCAGATCATGGAATTTGCCCAGGAGATTGAGACTTTTGAAACCACTGCTCGTTCCTTTATGCTCGAGACAGGACACGGCGAGAAGGAATTTGCTGAGCTTATTGACCTTGGTAGATCTTTTGGTATCAAGCTCAAGACTGTTGATCTCTTGGAGCGTGTTGTTGCTCGTTGGCATTGGATCGTTGACTATGAGAACAATGAGATAAACAGAACACTATCTTTGGAAGATGCTATGGAGCTTTTGGAAAGAGGTTATGGTGTTTGTGGTCCTATTGATGGCAGTTACTTGTATGAGTTGCACAAACTGGTAAACAGTGGACATGAATGGGCTATGAAGGCTAATGTGCTTTTAAGTTCTGAGACTCTTCAACTTGATGAATTGATTCCATTGATTACAGCCACTGAAAGAATCCCACTACCAAGGGACCTTCGCCAACAGCTAGAGGATGCTAAGGACAAGCACATAAGGGCACACGGAAGTCTTATCAAGATCGTCAAGCAGATGGAGGACAATGATGAAGGCTTTGAGCATTTGAACACAGTGCTTCAGAGTAAGGGAACTCCTGAGTTTAACGAGGATGAGTATGAGAAGATGATGGAGCAGTATGCTGGCAGACAGAAAGACCCTCGTCCAATTGCTAAAGAGGTTAAAGAGACATATGAAAAGGCATTGGAGGTTGCCATGGCAAATCAGACAAAAACTACATTCTTTGATTTGAGTACACACTTGGATCGTGTTGAGATTTGGCAAAAGAGAGCCAAGAAAATCTTTGGTAAGGTTAATGCGCCATTGCATTTACTCAAGACTCATTTGGAAGTTTTGGAAGACAAGATCAAGTATGCGTTTGCAGTGAGTGATAAGTATGATCCAAACAGATCTGATGAGGATCACTTATTGTTCTGTTTCTGTCGTCGTCCAGAGAGTGGAACCATGGTTGCCTGTGAGAAGTGTCTTGAATGGTATCATTGCAAGTGTTTGAAGTTTGCTCGTGGTAAGAGTAAAGAGGTTGAACACTATATCTGTCCATTGTGTGATTACAGAATTGAGATTCCAAAGGAGTATGATACACCCAGATTGGAAGAACTTCAACAGTTAATGGAGGAAGGTGCAGTTTTGAAATTGGCACCAGAAGAGCTTGAATTGGTGTACTCGATGTGGTCTGAAGCTGACGGATTTAGGCACTATTTGAAGGAGGTCTTGCAATGGGAAGATGGAAAGATTATTGGCGATGATATCAATTTGTTCAAATTCTATCTTCGCAAGCTTGAAGGATCTAGTATCTTGTTGGCTGAAGAGTACAATCAGTTGAGACAGCTTGTTTGGAAGTTGGAGCCTTATGGAGATGAGCCACCACCAATTATTGAAGCTGGTGCAAAGACAAAGAAGAAGAGATTGTTAAAAACAAAAGAGTCATCCACAACTCCATCAACTCCACAATTGGCAGATGAATCTTCTATGATCCCAGATGATAGTGATAAGAAGTTTGATGTACCACCGATGCAACCGTTGACGCCAAGCAAGGGTGCCCCATCTTCAGACGCGGTACTTCGAGTGTCATTGCCAGATCCTATTGTCAAGACAGAGATTGAAGAGGCATTGGAGACACCTAAACAAAAGGTTGATATTCCAACTGTGCAAGTGGTGAGTGTCCCGTCTGCTGAGAGCCCGATTGTTCAGCAAAACGGTGTCGAGAGGCCATCCGGGGTTTTGTCCGTGCAGGAAGCCCTTGATGCGACTGCATCAGCACCATCAACTGACGCTCAAGACAATGGCAACGGACATTAGAGACTTTAATGAGTGATTTGACAACAAAAGTGATGAATTACACGACTATTGACGTATACTTAAAGAGTAGAAAGACGACGAGGGGAGATCAACAGCATCGCACGCGATTGACCCGAAGAGTGATTTTTGTTCGGACTCCACACTTTTTGGCCGTCGAAACTCCGAACGATGTGGAGTCGACGAAGAGGCCACCGGGGAAGTTATAAAAATGGGTGCATCCCCCACAAGTTGAACTCGTTACTCTGTACACACGAGAACTGACACCCAAACACCAAAAGACCCGTTGATCCAGCGACGAGGCCCCTTTCTCCCCACAAAAAACGGCCTCTCGATCGCCCCGCCTTGTGCCCCTCCCCCAGTTCTGTTTTTCGCCCGTTTAAAATTTCGTCGAGGCTCCCTTCCTTTCCTTCTTTCCCACACTCAGCACCCACGAGCAGACCCACAGAACTATACACAATGCTTAGACTGTTGCTCACACAGACTCCACGCTCCCTCGTGAGACCGTCGGTTGTCCCATTCACACAAAGGCTTGCCGCCACCCGTTCATTACACCTCTCAACTCCGCTCCTGGCCCAGGTAAAGGATCAGAACGATCACGGGCACTCACACTCCTCAGGTCACTCTCACTCCCATGGCTCAGAAGACGTCTATGGTGACCTCAATGATCACGACCACGTCCACTTGCGTGAGTCCGAAACCGAGACGAACGACGTGTTCACCTTCGGAGAGGTGTTCCACGACCACAACCATTCTCATGGTCCTAACAGACTCCTTGTCCTCGACCGTAAGGCATTTTTCGAAAACCCAGGTGTCCGTATCACTTGGATTGGACTTATGATCAACGTTGGTATGGCCTGTGGTAAGTTTGCAGGTGGTATTGTCTTCCATTCCCAAGCTCTTATGGCCGATTCCGTTCATGCCATCTCTGACATGGTTTCTGATCTATTGACACTTACAACTGTTGGTCTTTCCGCTAGAGGACCAAACCACGAATTCCCATATGGATACGGTAAGATTGAGACTTGTGGATCTCTTGCCGTTTCCTCTATTCTGACCATGGCTGGTCTTTCCATTGGTTGGGCTTCTCTTGTGAATATCGTTGGTCCAATGGTGCCTCATGCTATTATCGACACTTTGAACGCCTACCACATCCATCTTCTTTCCGCCGGCCACTCTCACTCCCACACACATGCCCCAGAGGACTTGACCAACATCAATGCTGCCTGGATCGCTGGTGCTTCCATTGTTGCCAAGGAGTGGATCTTCAGAGCCACCTCTAAGGTCGCCAAAGAAACAAACTCTAAGGTCCTTCTCGCCAATGCTTGGCATCACCGTGTTGATTCTCTGACATCTGCAGTTGCACTAGTTACCATCACGTCAGGATACTTTCTCAACATCACCGCTTTGGACGCTGTTGGTGGTTTGCTTGTTTCTGGTCTTGTCATCAAGGCCGGATTCAAGGGTATGACTACTGCTGTTAATGAATTGATTGATAGATCCGTTCCAAGCACAGATGAAAGATATATCGAGATTGAGACCAAACTTGTTGATTTGTTGTCTAAGATGCTCTCTAACAACAATGCCAAGAAGCCATACGACGTTAAGGAGCTCATTCTCTTGACATCTGGTCCAAACATCCAGGCTAGAATCGTCCTTGAGGCTCCACTGCAGAGATGGGATAACGTCTTGGACATCAATGAGTTCGAGGTCGTTTCACACCACTTGAAGAAACAGCTCATGGCTAGCGTTGACAACTTGAGACAGGTCTCTGTTGAATTCATCGGCGAGAAGCCAGAGCCAGTTGAAGAGGAGGAGGAGCCAGTGCCTGAAGAGGTTGAGGAGCCAGCTCACACACATACCCATGCTGATGGCAGTGTTCACAACCATAAGCACTAAACCTTGTTAATGTACATACACCAGTTTTGACTAAATGCGTTTTCGAGATAATTGTCCCGTAGTGGAACATAGAGGCGCGCGTGTGGGTCATCTACAGGATCAGATGCAGATCATCTAACAAGATATGCTAATGTACATGTGATTAAATATTGCAACTCCTACCCATAGAAAAAGAAAAAGAAATAATGCATAAAACGTTTCAGTTGCGGATGCCCAAACTATCCTCTAGTCGTTCTTACTTCTTCTGAGAGATCCAGTCGTTGTAACCAGCTCTGTTTCTCACAATCTCAATAGCGTAGAACTGGATTCTAACAACAAAGATTGTAGTCTCCTGACCATACTCGTCATTACAATCCGTTCTGAGCAATGTACCAAAGTTGTAATCTTCAATCTGGTTGAACTTCTCACAGAACTTTCTCCATCTCTCCTTTCCTAATGGGGACTTCATCCACTCCTCATTAACCTTCTTGGCAAACTGGGAGTCAAGGAACTCTGGGAAATCAACAAGAAGGGCGTTGTAAATGTCATCATCGTATTTTGTGAGTTTGAGCTTTGTACCTGGGATCTTCTCAAGGAGGCCCCAGTAGGTCTCAGCCTGGTGCACGGCCTTAACGGCGAACTGCTTCTCAATATCCTCGAGGTTCTCGGCCTTTTCTGGGTCAAATGAAGATGGAATAGACATGTTTAATGAAAAAAAGAAGTCAAAAACCGGAGAAATTAAAGGAAGAGAGTGACACCTTTTTATACGTCTCGAACACTTTTTTTTTTCAGGCCGATGAGGTTCGTTTCCAGAAGGTTCTCGAAAATTACCGAATTCGGTGGCTGATCTTGGACCGCGGCTTCTTTTTTGCCCCTTGCCCAAGACACTTTTCCCCACAGTTTCTCTTTTGTTGGAAAAATCGGAGAACTGGACGATTTCCTTCTTCTTTCCACTCCATATTGAAGTAGTGGAAAGTGGTGGTAGCTCCAAAATGTCCTTTGAAGCAGCAAAATACGCCAAATTTACACACTTCAAGGTGTCCCCGGTGTCTCCAGGAGTTGTGCACGTTGAAATCAATCGTCCTAAGATCATTAACGCATTCGGCCCGGAAACATGGGAACAATACGGTGCTCTGTTCCATGCATTGGATGCTGACTCTTCAGTCCGTTGTATTGTGCTATCTGGGCGTGGTCAACACTTCTGCTCGGGTCTTAACTTGAAAGAGGCACTCCCATTCATGAATAAACTGAAGGATGTTACGGACTATTCCAGCGTTACAAGATTCCAGGAGTGTATCAATGCCCCTGCTGAGATTTCTAAGCCAGTGATCTCAGTCACTCATGGTATTGCCATTGGTCTTGCATTGGATATCACAAGCGCAACAACCATCAGACTGTGTACGAAGGACACAAAGTTCAGCATCAAGGAGATTGACATTGGAATCATGGCTGATATCGGAAGTCTTCAAAGACTTTCATTGATTATGAACAATAACTCTAAAGTGAACCAATTGGCACTCACTGGAGACTTCTTCACTGGTGAAGAGGCAAAGGAGCTTGGACTCGTCAGTGAAGCGTTTGATACGAAGCAAGGCGCACTCCAAAGCGCATACAAGTTGGCTGGAAAGATTAGTAAGAAGTACCAGCCTGCAGTTGCGGGAACAAAAAAGCATTTGGAACAGATGAATTCAAACAGTGAAGCTGTCAAGTTTGGTTTGAACTCCGTGGCGAAGGATAACACTGCATTGATTGCAGATGATGAGTTCAAGAAGTACTTCCAAGGTGTTGTTAAGAAACTTATGAAGCCTAAGGCTAAACTATAACTCTTTAATACTCCATTCTAATGGCTAAGAAAGCTTACTCGTACTGTATCTGTATCATTGTAGTCTCATTATAGTTTGATCAACACCCAGACACCACGCAATCGCGCACCCGGTGTTTTGTCCAACTCCGGCGCATCAGGTCCTTCTGTCTACTTTACAATAGAATCCGAAGCACAAATAGGAGGGACATACATGCTCAAGAGAGTAATCAATATGTCAAAGTCTCGCAGTCCTCCCGCAAAACTTGAAAAACTCCGTACAGAGTCCGGATTCAAGGCCAAGAAGCAGGACATCCACTCTGCAACTGCCTCTGAAGAAGAGGTGGAGTACGTTGTCTCTGGTCCACATCGTAAAGTTGTTCCTTACTATTTCACATACTTGACGTATTGCAAACAGAGATGGAGAGATCGTACACTTTTGGATATATTCTCCTCAGAGTTTAGAGATAGAAGTGAGGAACATTATCGTAAGACAATTGCAGCAGGTGAGATTCTTCTCAATGGGAAACCAGCCAATTTGGATACACTTGTGAGGAACGGCGATTTGATCCAGCATAAGATACATCGTCATGAGCCATCTGTCACTTCAAGACCTATAAAAATTGTGAAAGAGACTGATGAGCTCGTGATCATTGACAAGCCTGCAGGAATGCCAGTTCATCCTACTGGAAGATACAGATTCAACACAGTGTCAAAGATCATGAAGCTTGAGATGGGCATGGGAGAAGTACATCCATGTAACCGACTTGATAGATTGACTTCAGGATTGATGTTCTTGGCCAAGACACCACAAGGTGCGGAGAAGTTTGTGGATCAACTCAAAGCCAGAGAAGTTAAGAAAGAGTACATCGCTCGTGTTAAGGGTGTTTTCCCAGATGAAAAAATAACAGTGGAAAAGCCACTGTACACTTTTGAACCAAGAGTTGGACTTAACGTTGTTGATGAGGAGAAGGGCAAGGAAGCTAAGACTGAGTTCATTAAGTTGAGTTCAGATGGAAAGACTTCCATTGTCAAGTGTATGCCACACACAGGAAGAACGCATCAGATCCGAGTTCATCTTCAATATATTGGATATCCAATTGCCAATGATCCAATATATGCCAATGAGTTTGTCTGGGGTAAAGACCTTGGCAAGAGTGGAACGAACGTCGATCTTGAAAAGGTCAAAGAGAACTTGCATGAGATGGGGAAGAGCGTATCAGCTTCATCATGGTTCTACCCAGATTCACAAGGCGAAGTGCTTTTGAACAAACAATGCGAGACTTGTGGAACAGAACTTTACTCTGACCCTGGTCCAAATGACTTGGATTTGTGGTTGCATGCGTACAGATACTACAGCACAGGCGAGGAAGCATGGTCCCATGAGACATCTTTCCCTGAGTGGGCCCTGGAATCACACAAAGAGTACATGCAGCTTGCTCTTGAAGAGGCTCAGAAATGTGGTCCAACAACAACAGCATTCTCAGTTGGTGCTTTGCTTGTTAAGGATGGTAAGGTGCTGGAGACAGGATATTCAAGAGAGCTTCCAGGAAACACACATGCTGAACAATGTGCTTTGGAGAAATACTTCAAGGACCACGAGGAACTACCACAAGGAACAATCATATACACCACCATGGAACCTTGTTCTCTGAGACTGAGTGGTAACGAGCCCTGTGTGGATAGAATCTTGAAGACAGACATCAGAGCTGTGTTTGTTGGTGTTGTTGAACCAGACACATTTGTCAAGAACAATGTTGGTCTACAGAAGCTCAAGGAGAAGGGGGTGGAGTACATTAAGATTGAGGGACTTGAGGATGAGATCTTGAAGGCTGCATTCAAGGGACATCCAGACAAGGAGTGATCTTGATGCCGAAGCTCCACACTGCACGGCCTGTTAACGTCGCCATGTCCGCCATATGCGATTCCTGGATCTAACTTCAAAGTATATGACCTTACAATGAAATGCATGGATCATATCATGGATAAGTTAAGTTTAAATCCGTTGCAACGTAGAATAAACTCCGTATAAAGAGCAGTGGTGTCCAGGTTAATGCGCGAACACGGCTCTCTCTCTGCGGTTATGCTACCAAATGCGGAACGTTTACCGGACCCACAATTTCTCCACAGTTTAACGCACCTTTTAATTCGGGAGAATAACTATAGAGATTCTGAGCTATGGAAGTCCTACAACGGGGAAGCCTTCCGGTGTGGCGCCACTTTCCACTGGGCGGAGTTTAAAAGGAGCGGCCTATGCTCCAGCTTCTTGCTGAGGCCTGTGCGGACGGGGAGCCAAGCGTGTACATACAGACATGACTGTCTCTGAAGGATCTGTTCGTGCAAAGAACGTGAAGAGTGTCGCAATAATCGGAGGTGGTGCTTCGGGTGCCATTACACTCGACTCTTTGGTGCAAGAGGGTACATATGACAAGATCACACTCTTTGAGCGTCGTGACATTGCCGGAGGCGTCTGGGTCTTAGATGATACACCTGATAAATTAGACGTCCCACCTGGAAAGACACAAGATGAACTGGATCCAGACTTGAACATCCCTGAAGGTATCGAGAAGGGAAAGGTCTCCGTCAAGAGAAACAACCAGCAAAGATATGTCCACACAGCAAGTTACAGTGGTTTGAGAACGAACATCCCAGAGCAACTCATGACTTTCAGTGACGACAAAAGTTGGCATGAGGAGGAAGGTGAGAGGGTGGATGCTGATTATGTCCGTGGTGTGGCTATTCAGAGATACATTGCCCGTTATATGGATAGAAATAAAGACCACATTGTCTTCCGCACAAGTGTGGAGAGAGTTGAAAGGGATTACTCTAAGGAGAACACTCCATTTGTTCTCACCTTGAGAACCGAGACTGATGATAAAGACGAGGAGGGAAACCCACTTGATCACTGGTACACAGAAGAGTACGATGCTGTTGTTGTCGCTACTGGTCATTACCATGTTCCATACATCCCAGATGTCCCTGGTTTGAGCGACGTCCACAGAGAGTTCCCAAACGTTGTCCAGCACTCCAAAACTTTCAGATCACCTACTGAACTTGAAAACAAGACTGTTATTGTTATTGGAACACGGTCTTCCGGTGCTGATATTGTTGAACTTGGTTCTCATTACGCAAAGAAGATTTACCATTCTCAACGTGGAAAGAAGCTCATGAGAAAGATAGAGTCTGAGTCAGTTGAGTTGAAACCACTTATCACAAGATATGAAGTCACACCAGAGAAGAATATTCTTGTTCATTTCAGTAACGATACAGTTGTGAAGAACCCAGATTTGATTATTTACGCAACAGGTTTCAGATACTCCTACCCATTCCTCCGCCATTCTTACGGTCCACATATGACAACAGGAAACGTTGTTCCAGATCTTTACCTCCACACATTCTTTTCGAAGGACCCATTACTTTCGTTTGTCGGTGTCCCAACAGATGCTGTCTCCTTCAGAGCCTTTGAGTTCCAGGCGATCCTTGTAAGTCGTTTCCTTGCTGGCAAGGCGACACTACCATCTCAGGAGGAACAGATAGCTTGGTGTCTTGAGAGATTCAGATTGAAGGGCAATTCAAGAGCCTATCACACGATTGATTGGGGTAAGAAATTTGACTACCTTGATCTTCTTGTGACTATTGGAGGCGGACACAAACGTATAGGTTCAAGTGGTCGTGAGTTCCCTAAGTTCAGTGAAGCAGACAAGCAAAAGAACCAGGATATCACTGACAGACTGCTGGCATTCTACAGTGTTGATCTGAGTGAACTCTCTGGTGTTTCTCCTGCATAGACATTGGTGGATTGTTACCAGTTCGTAATACATATTCCCGTACGATACTTATTGACTTGCTGTAGATCGACCTTGGAGGTTAGCACGTATCTCTTATCACCCTACTACAGATATATCTTAACCATGATTTAGGCATTAATTCAACACCTGCCTTACTATTTACACAAACGTACCTCTTTTCTAAACAATGCCTCTTCAGTGTGAAGGCATCATGCACGCTTCTTCAACCGACCTTCTCTTTCTGTTAGATCACCATTAATCAACTTCCACGCCGGTTCATATCCACCTTGTGGCAATTTGAGATGTGGATTTGGTATCGTTGTATCTACACCTCCCAGACTTGTATAACCTGCATCGTACAACTCACAGTATCCAACATTGGCCCTTCTCAAGAAGCACCAAATTTCCTCATAGTTCCAATCAACAACAGGGTGTACTCTGACGAAATCCGGCCATCCTGAATCTGTACGTTGGATTCCCTTCAAATCAGTCGAATATGGATCTGTTCGACGTGTTCCAACAACAATGGCCTTTGTCTGTGGGTGTGTATCGAGGTACTGCTGGAACCCATCCTTAAGCGCGGCATTGTATTGTGTCAAGTTGAGTGAGTACTCTTTCGTTGTGGACTCAATAAAATTCACCAATTCTGGGAACTGAGGTTCATAGTTTATAAGGACAGCATCTATTTTCTGGAAGTTGTCAAGCTCTGTGGGCGTGTAGCGCTCGTGTAGTACTGAGAGGTATAAGATAAGCATTACGAGGCAGTCTTTGCCTCCGTTGTACGACACAGCAATTTGGTCAAATCTGATTTGCACCTGTTAGTAGAGGCACCCATGGAGAACAATAACACGTCACATACCTGTATGTATCGAGGATATCCCGTAGAACGTCAAGCGACGCAAGAACCTGTCTCTGGGTGGATGTGAGTACGCCGTCGTCCGATGGAGACGCGAGGAAAGCGGAGACTGTGTCGTTAGCCCTGCGGCAGACGTCGTGGAGCTTGTTGCTGGAGGACATTTTCATCCACAGCGAGAGGCAGAGCACACAGATACAGAACAGCCAGGAGCGCGTCGTTGTCTTTGACATGTGTGAGGAAAGAGAACAAAAGCTGATTTGCGCCTTCGATGGAAATTCGGAAATTTCCCCGATCAACTCTTTTTCCCCCGAGGCTCCCGTACGTACGCAATTGGGGGAATCTACAGCTTGTTGGTTGCGCTTTCGTTACCTCATTACTTTGTATATACAGGTCGTTTCTAACTACGTCTCGAGCTCGTCAGAACACGTAGAAGGTCGTGGCGATACTGCTCCACCGCATGATAGTCGTCTTCATCGGACTTGTTCCACATCTTTGTCCACTTCTCTGGCCCTCTCTCAATAGAGAACAGGAATGGAATCAATTCGTCATAAGGTAGGATGATGCTCTTTGCACTCGACGTGATTTGGTTCAAGATGTGGCCTGTCTCCAAGTCACCCTGGATGACGTTGACCTTGATCTCACTGATCACCTCCAACACGGATGAGATCGACTTGTAGTGTCTCCAAACACATCTTAAAACTTCATTATACACACCAATTGTGCATGAATAAACGTATGTCTTCAATGATCTCTTCTTGGCGATGTGGAAGAGTGCTAATGCACATTCCGGACTCTTGAAGTTCTCACTGAGGATCCTTATACTCTCCTCAAGCAACACAGGAACGGTATACTCATTGACAAGAGGCATAAGAGGGTTCTCATCACTCTTCTTCTTGATATCTGCGATCAAAGAGGAGTTCAATGTAGTTGCCCTCCTTGTTGGCTTGTTCACAAACATGTCATCCAATTCGATGATCTTCTCATGCATGAACTCAAACACTTCCCAATCTGTCTCCAGCTCATCCAGTTTCTTCATAGTTGCTTCCAAAGAAGTTTTAACTTCCGTCAACTTCATGCTCAAATTACGACGGCCAAGTCCCTTGTACGTCACTTTATCCAACGATGTACCCTTGTTCGCACTCACCATTCTAGCGTTGATCTCATTGCGGTCACGATTAGCTTGGTCAAATGATCTGAAAGCTGATTCAAAAAGCATGGCAGACATCTTCTTTTTATTCTCTAGAGAAGCGTCAATCTTGGCCTGATCTTCTGGATTGGCCATGATGGCGGCAAACACAGTCTGGAGGGCCTCTTTACTCTCTTGTGAAACTGGTGCTTCTTTGGCTAGTGGTGATAGGCCATCAAGAACATCACGTCGTGACCGTACGAGACGGATAAGAGTTGATCTCATACTGTCAGATGTGGATGTGGAGATGGAGACGAGGTTATGGTGGTTCGGAGGGTTTTTGTAGTGTGAAAAAATAGGTTAATGAGTGGCCTTACCGTTTTTTCTCAGACTCTCAAAGCGGGTACCTTTGAATTAGGATCAAGGATCGAAAGTAAGCTGTGTTCTACTGGGTGAAATATCATTAACAAATGACGTTTATATGTACATGTATACTGAGACTTTCTAGATATCAAAGGTTTTCTTTTCGTTTACTGCTGCTGAGCGGCTTGAAGACTGTGAATAAGTTAGTATAGGTCCTTAACCTAGAGGCGGAAGAAAGAGAGATACATACCCCTGGACGACTCTAATGTTAGTGTCAAGGAATCTGTTAACACAGTTGGAAAGACATGACTCCTCCTGGGAGCTCAACTGACCGTTACCAACCTGTGTGACGCACTTCTTGAAGCACATGTCAGTGAACTGATGGATGGATGTCTGGACCTTGCTCTTGGAGTTCTCGGCCTCGATGAACTGGAGAACCTCCTTTCTGGAGGTCTCGTCAAGACTGGCAATATCCTGTTGTGTAATAGCGGAAGACATCGTGTTATGAGATGGGCAGAAAGGATCTAATACGACAAAGAGAGAAGCTTCTCCACCATGTTCATCCCAAAAACCGTCGCCATCGATACGAGACCATTTCGCGAAGATCCACAAGACCCCCACCCGGACATCGAAATCCTGCGCACACAAATTACAAGACTAGCCCCAAGTCTTGGGTCTCGGAGCACGGGCGTTGAGGTCCGTGGTCTCAACGTCAAGGATTGGCCCCCGACCCCCCGAGCTGTAGTCAAGATCTCATGTCACCTCAAAAAAAAAATTTGGCAGCCGTCAATCAGTTAAAACTCTTGGAACTGAGCGTCCACCACTTTAAAAATATCCCTGAGACTGTTAACAGACACCAGATCTTCCCGCGTGACCGAGATTCCCGCCTATTTATTTTGTCCCTGAATACAATAACCGTACGCCTCGGCATAGCCACCTCTCCACATTCCGAACTCTCTCGATCTCTTTAAATAGAAAGCCCCCCTTTCTCCCTCACACACCAACTCATACACCCAACTGCCACGAAGAGCCATAGCACAAAATGGTCTCCAAGAATACACTCCTTGTCTTTACTCTGGTCACCTTACTCTCCTTCGCTGAAGCTCAGAACCAGGAGACCACAACCACCGCTCTAACTTCTACAACGGGGGCTGATGCTGCATCAACAACAACCAGCAGCCCAGGGCAAGGCAACAACAACTCTGACGAGGATGGTGAAGATGGTGATGACGATGACGACAGAGAGGATGCTACATCTGTAAGCACTAATGGTGGCTCCACTTCGTCTAACACCTCATCTACAAGCACCTCATCTTCATCTTCATCCACATCATCAACCACAACATCAACCACAACATCATCCTCATCCTCCTCATCATCAACCACATCAACTTCATCCACCACATTTTCATCGTCATCACAAATTGACACCTTCACGAGTTCGTCTTCTACCGTGGAACCTACCACTTCTTCTGAAGTCCTCCCTTCTTCCACAGCCCCAACCGCTTCATCCACAGAGTCTAGCTCAAGCTCTTCTTCCACAACTTCTTCCACAACCTCATCAACAACCACAAGCACTGAGCCAACCACGACTTCATCCTCCACCGAGGAAACAACTTCTTCTACTGAGTCGGCCTCATACGTTACTTCAGAAGTTACACAGGTTGTCACAGTGACATCGCTATACACATCCGATGGCGAGACATACACATCGGAGAGTTCATCCACTACAACAGAGTCTTCATCTCGCTCTTCATCCAGTGGACTCTCACAGAAGAACAAGATCATCATCGGCTGTGTTGTCGGTATCGTCACGCCAGTCGTCCTTTGTGCAGGTCTCTTTGCCGCATGGTGGTACAGACGCAAGAACCAGGCCTTGGATCATACAGGCCAGGAATGGCAGGGCGATGAAGAAGACGATGGCGCTGTGTTTGATGACAACGATGATACTGTGGTTCAAAGAAACCAGAGTGTGAATAAGGCCGTTAACTTCTGAATACTCCCTGTTTGATTATCGTACCACATAGCTTTTTGTCATCCAATTTTTTATAGATACCCTTTTTGCATAGTAACGAATTAGAATAAGAAAGATCCGTATACAAAATGAAGACTACAGTACTGTTATATTAATATAGCTCATCGTTGTCATGTATATATGTCTTTTTTAAAGAAGATCTGTAAGTTCTAGAAAGCTTACAAATCAGTTGACAACAGCCTTGAACACCTCATCGTAAGGCGCATTGTATCCAGTCCAGATCTTGAACTGTTCAACACCTTGGTTCACAAGCATCTCAGCACCTTTAATTGTGACCCAGTCAGCCTTAGAGGCGAGCTCCATCACAGGAGTAACTTCTGGCTTGTATGCGGCATCGAGAAGGTATCCACCATCCTCCTTGAAGAGGGCTTGTAATCTGGAAACCAATGCTGAATCAACAGGCTTATCTCCTGGAATACACGACACAGCAACATCAATTGGAGAAGCAGCGGCAGTGGAAGCTTCATCTCCAAGAATCTGGACTCCATAAGAGGCAAACTCAGCAGCCAAAGGCGTGAGTTTCTCCACAGTTCTGTTTGTGATGTAGATCTTCTCACAGCCAAGCTTGTGCAAGGCGTAGATGGCAGCTCTGGAGGTACCACCAGCACCAATGACAAGACCGGTAGATGCCTTCTTCACACCATGAGCAATGAAAGAGTTCTGAATACCTTTGTAGTCAGTGTTGTAACCCTTGAACTTACCGGCACCGAGTGGGACAATGGTGTTGCAAGAGCCAATCTTCTCCACAGATTCATCAATCTCAGTCAACAATGGGATGACATCCATCTTGAGAGGAATGGTAACAGCACATCCACCAAAGTCAGAGTCCTCCATCAACTTGGCGACATCGGCAGCGTTGGCCGTCTCGAACTTGGAGAACTCGTGTGGAAGTCCACAGGCCTTGTAACATGTTTCATGCAAGATTGGGGATCTGGAATGAGAGATTGGGGAACCAACAACGTAGAACTTCCTCTTTGGAGTCTTGATTCCTCTAACGTAAGCAATGAGCTTCTTCTTCAACTGGTTGAAGTGCTCCTCATGCTCACAGAAGTGAGAGTGGAACATATGGGTACGCACCTCAGCATACAAGCTCTCTCTTCTCTCCCAGATGGAACGGATATCAGTAGTATCAAGAGGAGGTCTGGTGATATCTTCACCCAAGAAATTGGCAACCTCGTTGATGTCTCTCTGCAATTCGAGAACAACACCCTTCTTCTGGGCGTATTGCTTCATCAAATCTCTAGCCTCAGCGTTCTCCACGATACCACCACCAGTGGTGATGACGCAGCTCTTGCTGTATTTGGCAACAGCCTCCTTGAACAACTTAAGCTCCTTAACTCTGAACTCTTCCCAGCTGTAAGCCTGGACAAACTCCCTGATATCACCGAATCTCTCCTCGAAGAGCATGTCCAAATCAACAAGCTTGTAGTTCAAGGCCTCAACGATCCAGTTACTCAAGGTACTCTTGCCAGCAGCTCTCATACCAATAACGATGATACTAGCTCTTGAAGGAACAGTAGGATCCTCTGGCTCAAAACCATCCAATTGGGCACCGAGTTGAGAGTGGAGAACGTCCCACCACCCAGGCCAGGTCTTGGCAGTACAGTGTCTCTCTTCGATAGTGACACTTCCCTTGACCATACCAGCAAGCAAGGAGAAGGACATAGCAACACGGTGATCATCGTAACAGAAGATACCACTAGTTGGAGTCTTCAACTCAGAAACGTCAACACCATAGATGTCAATACCATCTTCACCACCAACAGCGTGAACACCAAACTTGGCCAGCTGGGTGCACATAGCAGCGATACGGTCGCACTCCTTGACGTGCTGGTTAGC
The DNA here is from genome assembly GCA_030580135.1 of Petasospora easanensis. Classification (NCBI taxonomy): domain Eukaryota; kingdom Fungi; phylum Ascomycota; class Saccharomycetes; order Phaffomycetales; family Wickerhamomycetaceae; genus Petasospora; species Petasospora easanensis. Next base: position 30,275 of record JAKTSI010000001.1, on the reverse strand, counting down.
AATACCGTAAATAGAGGTCTTGTTCTCCTTGCCGTCAGTGGCAATAGCAGCAACGACGGAAGCAGTCAAGAAGGCATCGGTCATAGGCTCCATGTCAATAGATGGAAGTGGCTTGAGACCACCTGGAGCTGGACCAGTGACAGTGGTGGAAGTAGCAGTCTGCACAACAGTACATCCCATTGGCTCCAACACATCCTTAGCGAAACGAGCATCACCCTGCAAGGAAGTGAAACCAATGTTTGGAACAGTAACAGTGGTACCGGTCATAGCGGCGAAGGCCAATGGGTAAGTAGAGGAAGAAGCATCAGATTCGATGACGAACTCCTTTGGTGCGACGTAACAACCTCTTGGAATCTCGTAGACGTAACCTGGAAGAGACTTGACCTCAATACCAAACTGTTTCATCAATGCGATGGTCATGTCAATGTACAAAACAGAGATTGGCTTACCACCAACGAGCTTCAAAGTGACTGGTTCCTCAGCGTATGGAGCAGCCATGAGCAAGGAGGAAACATACTGGGAAGAGATGGTGGCGGCAAGTTCGACAACACCACCTTTCAATGGCTTGTTGGCAATCTTCAATGGCAAAGAACCCTGGTTCTTCAAGTACTCAACCTCAGCACCGTTGGAACGCAATGTGTTGACAAGATCACCGATTGGTCTCTGACCCATACGGGCGTTACCAGTCAAGTAAGTGAACTTGGAGTCAGCAGTTGGCTTGACCAAAGTGGCAACAGATGTGAGGAAACGTGAAGCAGTACCAGCATTACCCAAGTACAATTCATCTGGACAAGAAGTCAAGTTACCACCGTTACCCTTGATGATCAAAGTCTCACCACGGTCCTCCCAGCGGATCTCGGCACCTTGAAGCTTCTTGATGGCGTTAAGCATGTGTTCGACATCGTCAGAGTGGAGCAAGTTAGTGATCTTACACTCACCTTGGGCCAAAGCAGCAAGGACCAAAGCTCTGTTAGAGATGGACTTGGAGCCTGGTGGGACAATGGTAGCGTTGAAAGTGGATGGATTCTTGAATGGCAAGACAATAGTCTCATCAGTGAGAACAAATCTGAGGTCTTCATCATTCACATAAGATGCAGATGGCTCGTAGCATTCACCAATAGCCTTAAGAAGGACAACCTTCTTCTTAGAACCATCGTTCTTCTTGTCAATGGCCATCTTCTCCAAGAGGACATCAACCGGAGTTGGGCGGTCGATAGTCTTCTTCTTCAATTGAGCCAAAGAAGTTGGCAAACCGTAGTTACCAAAGACCTTAGACAATCTAGCAACAGCGGATGGTGGAAGGATGTTCAAGTATCTAGACAATTCAGCCTCAAAGATAGAACCGACAGCAACACACTCACCATGAAGAGCTTCAGGGGTAAGCAAGGCTTCAATGGCGTGACCAATAGAGTGACCGAAGTTCAGCAAGTTTCTCAAACCGCCCTCTCTTTCATCAGATGAAACGACTTCAGCCTTGACCTTGATGGATTCTGAGACGAGCTTGAAGACGTGCTCCTTGATTGGGGTCAAGTCAGTCTTGCCGCCATCAGATCTCTTGCGGATAGTTGAAAGGAATCTATCAGCGTTAGCCTCGAGACGAGAGAATTCCTCTTCGTTCCAGATGGCAGCAGTCTTAATAACTTCAGCAATACCGTTGATGAACTCACGCTCTGGAAGAGTCTCCAAGAAACTGAGATCAACAAAGACGTACTGTGGTTGCCAGAATGCACCGATGAAGTTCTTTCCCAATGGAGTGTCAACAGCGGTCTTACCACCAATGGCAGAGTCAACCATGGCAAGCAAGGAGGTTGGGACCTGAACGACACGCACACCACGCATGAAAGTGGAGGCGACGTATCCGATCATGTCACCAATGACACCACCGCCAATGGCGAGAATGACAGTGTCACGAGTGCATCCACGTTCCAAGAGGAAGTCCTCAATTTCGGCCTTGGTCTCACGGGTCTTGTGTGCCTCACCTGGAGGAACAACATAGGTGAGAACACGAGCGTCCTCTGGAAGGTTCTTGTGGAATTCGGAGAGGTATGCGCTGAGGTATCCGCATTTCTGGATGTTGGTGTCAGTGATGAGCACGTAGGTCGATGACTTCTCAGTGGAGAGGACAGTCTTCACCACATGAGAACGAAGATCATAGCCAATGTGGATCGTCTCACGACCCAGAATGGCAACCTTCTCGACAGACATTTGTGAGTTGTTTCTGTTGTTAAAGAATCAAGAAAACGGCCCAGAGAAAGTGGAGAGAGAAATACGCCGACGCTGGTCTTTTCACGTTGACTCAAACATCCGCACACCGCATGACGTTTACGTAATCGCGTAGCTTGAAAAATTCGCGGGTAGTGGCGATGGGTTCACTTCTCTGACACATTTATCTCGAGTTTTGAGAGTTTCTATTAGTGGGGTTGGTACTTATTATACATCAAGATGGATTATCAAAATCGTATTGGATCGAAGAAAGGAGGTATGTACTTCTTTTGTGGAGTCGTTGGCTTTTGTGGGCAAATACTAACGTATCAACAGGCGGTGGAGTCGCTTCAGAATCACAACTCAACATACATCGTAAACAACGAGTATCACAGCTCTTACATTCACAATTTGACTTAGATTCAGATCCATACGTCTTTAAGAACCATTTAGGAAAATTAGAATGTCGCCTCTGTCTTACAACACATCAATCAAGTGAATCATACGTCACACATACACAAGGACGCAAGCATCAGCTAAATCTCCAACGAAGAGGTGTTCTTGAACAGAAGAAAGCTGCTGGGCTTGAAGGACGTGATGCCAATTCAGGAATATCAGGAATTGAGAAAAAGAAGTATGTCAAGATTGGTCAACCGGCCTATAAAGTTACCAAGATTCGTGACCCTGAGACTTTGGAGATGGGTCTTCTTATCACAATAAAATTCCCAGAGATCAAACAGGGAGAGCCACCATTACACCGTTTTATGAGTGCCTTCGAACAACAGATTGATAATGGTGAAGATAAGGAAAAATGGCAATATTTGGTGGTGCATGGTGAGCCGTACCAGAACGTATCGTTCAAGTTGGAAGCCAAGGAAGTTACTAGAGAATGGGGGTTCTGGGATGAAGATTTAAAGGAGTACTACGTTCAGTTCTTCTTTAAAAATGATGAAACAAGCGTATAATGAAGTCATAATATCATGAAACCAAAAAAGCAATGCTAACCAGTAGCGTCGTCTCTATTCACTCTTCGGCCTCTTCGGCCTCTTCAGCGAATTGCCTAACATGATGAGAGTCATAAGTGAAGAGACCAAGATTCTTTGCGGTGTTTCTTGCAAAGATTGGCCAGAACATTAGGGCACCAACAGTTGCTCCCCAGCCGACAACAGTACCGGACTTGTGTTGGAGGATTTTTGCGTATGATTGGTAGGCGACTCTTGAAGGATGCATAATGAGAGCAGTAGACGATCTGATAACCGGCTTGATATCAACAGAAGAACACTGGTAACACTCAACAAAACAGGAATTGGACGAGGTATTTATACAATTGTCTGTGATACGGCCACTGGGGACGAGTCATTACTTTGCCGCAACCATCATTGGCTGTGTGAGGGGAAGAGCGGGCTTTACCTTGATTACCGAAATAGAACTTTCTGTGGTTTATTACTGAGAATTGTTTCCCAATTTGTCTCCTTTAGCAATTGTCGTAATAACACGGGGCTTTTTTTGATGCTCTATGTACAGATACGGTTGTTTGCTGCTGGCTAATGTAATCCCAACATGAACACTCTTGGGCTCTGGGGTCCTCACTATGGGGATATTGACAGTAAATAGATTCGGAGACTTTGGATTAACAGAAGGATAAGATCACAGTGGTGTATCTTAACCTGGTAACCCAGTGAAACTCCTAACGATAACCTTTGAAGCCCACTTGCTCAATTTGCTTCGACTGATAAGGCCACTAGAAGCACTCTTACGCGATCGGCCCTTGACAGTGCAATCTTGCGGGGGGACCCTTATAGATCTTGGAGGATGTTAGCAGACGAAGGGCTCAGTACAGTGTAATCACCTAGTAACATGCTTGATGACTTTTCTTACTCAATGACCGTTTGTTTGAACAGAATTATTTCACTTAAGCTTGACACAGGCATCTTCGTGGGGCGATTTAGTGAGAATGTCACGTGACTGGGCTCAAAAGCAGTCCCATCTATACCACATTTTAGCCCTAATAAGTGTCAATTTACCAAGAACAACAGACACGAAGACATTTTAGGACAACTGAAACTGTTTCATGTAACCAATCACCAATCAGAACTGTAAATAGGGAGAATAGACCTGTTGCAGATGAATTATAACGCGGCGCTCACAGAATGTGGTCTCCCATCGCTCATGAACATGGACGCATCAAAATTTTAGTGCTGGGCCCTATATGGTATATAAGGTACTTTTAGATCCAGATGAAATGAGTCTGATCAAATCATCAATCATATACAATAAACTCCCAAACATAACAATATGAGCAAAGAGTCAGAGACTACTACTGTGCCGTCTCCGCCAAAAGACCCCGAGGCTGCAAAGGACTCCAAGTTCATAGAGTCGAACGCCGGAGATGGAACAAAAGTTGATGATCATCGTGTAACTGGAATTCCATTAGCTCTTGTTTTCTTCTCTTGTTTCATTGCTACATTCATTATCACTATCGATGCTTCTATTGTTGTCACCATCCTTGATACGATTGGTACTCATTATGGAGGAAACGCGTATGGGCAGATTGGCTGGATTACAAGTGGATACATGCTCACTATTGCAATTTTTGCCCAAGCATGGGGAAGAATATCTATCATCTTTGGTCGTAAGTGGACCATGATTGTTGGTATTATGATTTTTGAGGCTGGATCGTTGATGAGTGCCGTTGCTCCTAGTATGGGCGTTCTCATTGGTGGACGTGTGCTGGCTGGTGTTGGAGGTGGTGCAATTCAAAGTTTAATCTTTGTTATTATGTCTGAGATTATCCCAATAGAGAAAAGACCACTTGTGTTTGCTATATTTGGGGCTGTCATGTCTTTGAGTACAGTTACCGGTCCTCTGATTGGTGGAGGTATCGCTGACCATACTACTTGGAGGTGGTGCTTCTATATCAACTTGCCGATCGGAGGAGTCGCATTAGCATCGTTCCTGTTTTTCTATAAACCACCAAACCCGAAGTTTACATGGAAGGAGAAAGTCAAAATGGTTGACTACTTTGGTACTTTCTTCCTTGCTGCTGGACTTGTGTTGTTCTTGCTTGCCTTGACCTTGGGAGGTGTGAATTTCTCTTGGAACTCTGGTGCCATTATTTCAATGTTTATTCTGGGGCCAATCTTACTTATCGTCTTTGCGGTTTGGAACTTCAAGTATTTGGAATTCCCAATTCTTCCTTGGAGCATCATCAAGCTTCCAGGTGTCATGTTCCCAATGTATTCAATCCTCTTCCAGTTCTACTGCTACTACGCCATGTCTGTGTACCTTTCCACATACTTCCAGATCATACATGGTGAATCTCCACTGTCTACTGGTCTTCAGTTCCTTCCAATCATCATCGGAACTACAATCACCACATTCGTCACAGGTATCCTTGTCAAGAAGACAACCCACATCCAACCATTTGCCCTTGCTGGAGGAATCATTTGTCCAATAGGCATGGGACTGCTTACTCTTCTTGATGTACACTCTTCGTCAAGCATGAAAATCGGGTTGTTGATCCTTCCTGGTGTCTCTTTCGGATTCATGGCACAGACAAGTCTCATGTCCGCACAAGTCAACGCACCAAGAGACCCCGGCGCTATGATCCTGATCACGGCATTGAACAACTTTGCAAGATCCATCGGTGGTGTATTGGGATCTGATATCGCACAAGTGGTTTATAATGCGTCTTTGAAAGTGAAAGGAGGTGCTGCTTATGACAAGTATCGTGTTTTATTTGAAGGGTTGACGAAAGAGGAGGTCTTGGACACATTGAGTAGTCCATCTGCAATTTCCGAGTACGATTCTGAAGCAAAGGAGATATTGTTGGAGTGTGTGATGGAAAGTATAAGGAATGTGTTCTATATGGCCTTGGGTGCTTCCGCTTTGGTGTTGGTTTTTGCGGTGTTGTACTCCAATAAGAGACTTCCAAAGCCACCATCACCAAGTAAGGATAAGAATGAGAAGAAGGAGGTCGAGAATTTAGATTCTAAGGCTGAGAAGGAAGTTAAGACTGAAGATACTAAGAACTCTCAGATTGAGATTAAGGAGTAACTCTAACTCTTAGGGAGCATCTAACAATGGCGCTTGATCAAGCATCCATCTGGATGGTCCATAGCTGGGGGCGTTTCTTTAGGAGGTGGCGACCAATTAGAACATCTGAAATTTGAAATTCCTAAAAAATAATTAGAGTACCTTAAAATCCAACTCAAGATTCGAGAAGATATGGCTTATCTGAAAGATCAGGAGAACAGAGTTCTGGTAGTTTGCGCACCATTAATTCAGCCGGGCCAGTCTCGGAGCTCGGGAACAACTTCTTGGCTCTGGGATCCGTCAGTTTGTTACAGGCGAAAGACACAAAATCCACTTCTTTCTTTTCTGATACTTTCTTTCAACAAGCTGACCGATGAGAGAGTAGATACATGGATCTTCTAATTCTCCTACTGAAGTGGTCCGTTGTTCTGCGAATAACTCCGGCCAGTTAACGCCGCCAAAACGCAAGTAAACTCCCTTACTTCCGCAAAACCCCCGGACTTTAACGGGTGACGACGGGCACAGATTTAAGCCTTCCAGAAAACGTCCAGATGCGGGAATATTACCACATTTGATCTATAGCCGACGTCCAGCCGACTATGCCCGTCTACAACAAATATGGGGGTTTTCCTCCAGCGAATGAAACCACTCCTTTTTTGAGTTTTGTTGGTTTCAAACACTTCTAACTAACAAACACACTGAGCCCCTGTGATTTGCCACCCTCCTTTACTAGTATCATTATATAAAGTCCGCATTGTCCCCTGTTCCAGCGTGAGACAAGATGCCCGTGGAGTCACAAGCCAAGATCGTGCAGACAGATTCCCGACACACAATGACAACAAAGGAACCGGAATCCCCCACAATCGGCAACGATCTCGAATCTCAACATTCCCACAAGTTCAGGGAAGCAGATGCTGGTGATGGTACCAATGTGTTCGACCAATACCTCACCGGGCCTCCTCTCTATCTCTGTTTCCTGGCATGTATCATTACCATGTACCTTATTTCCCTCGACCAGACAATCATCGCCACAATCCTAGACATTGTCGGTGTCAAGTTCGACGACTATGCCAACATCGGTTGGATTTCTACGGGATATATGCTTTCAATGTGTGTTCTATCTCAATCTTGGGGTAGGATGTCTATCATCTTTGGAAGAAAATACACTCTTCTTCTCTGTATTATCCTCTTTGAAGGCGGTTCATTGATGTCTGCCCTTGCTCAAAACATGAATGTCTTAATTGGAGGTCGTGTTCTTTCAGGTGTTGGCGGTGGTGGTATTCAAACACTGATCTTTGTCGTCATGTCTGAACTAGTCCCTATCAACAAGAGACCAATGGTGTTCGCCACATTTGCTGCATGTATCGCAATTGCGAACATCTCAGGACCACTCATTGGAGGTGCATTGGCTGAACATGTTTCTTGGAGATGGTGTTTCTATATCAACTTACCCATTGGAGGAGTGGCATTCATCTTGCTTACCATATTCTATCATCCTCCATTGCCGAAAATGACATGGAGGCAGAAGGTCACGATGGTGGATTACATCAGTGCCGCATTGTTGGCATGTGGACTTGTTCTCTTATTGTTGGCTATCACAATGGGCGGTGTTAACTATCCTTGGAGATCTGGAGCTATCATATCGATGTTTATCATTGGTCCTTTGGTTCTTGGTGTCTTTGGTTTCTGGAACTTCAAGTATTCCAAATACCCAATCTTACCATACGAATTGGTCACCAGACCAACTGTTCTTGGACCTGTGTTGAGTCAGTTCTTCGCCTTTTACTGTTTCTTTGGTATCATCGTGTATGGAAGTACATATTTTGAAGGTATCCGTGGTATCTCTGCTCTTTCAACAGGTTTGCATTTCCTTCCGTTCTTGATTGGAATGATGGTTACAAGTTTATCCACAGGTGTTCTTGTTGCCAAAACCCGCTATTTGAAACCATTCGCCTTGCTTGGTGGTATTGTGTATCCTGTAGCTATGGGTATTATCACATTGACTGACGTTGATTCAACACTAGGTCAAGAGATTGGATATTACATCCTTCCTGGTGTCGGATTAGGACTCATGTTCCAACCAAGTCTGGTTTCTGCTCAATTATGTGCTCCAAAGACTGATGGGTCTTTAATCATGGTTACGACATTGATCAGTTTTGGTCGTTCTCTTGGAGGTGCACTTGGTGGTTCTTGTTCCCAGGCAGTTTACAACTCTCAATTGAAGAACAGAGGATCGCAGGCTTATGACCACAATACGTCGCTGTTTGAAGGATATACAAAGCAGGACATCTTGGATATTTTATCCTATCCTATATCCATCCGCAATATGGATGAAGATCAACAGAAGGTGTTGTTTGAGTGTATGATGCAAAGTATCAGAACTGTGTATTACACTCTCATTGGGGTCGCTGGACTCGTGACTATTACATGCTTGATGTACTCGAACAGGATGGTTCCAAAGGAGGAAGACGTTCAGAAGAAGAAAGATGAGGATGGTGGAACAACCTCTCCAGAGGTTGAGCTTAACAAAGAAGCCGATGACAAACAGATTGGTGACAAGCCTACAATTGATGCCAACTCTCCATAATGATTCCTCACGCTTATTATACATACAATACTTCTATTACGACTTAACGACACTTAATACAATGATTTCTATAATATTATCGTATTCATTAAGGTATTATTTACAACTTATTCTGGCGCTTGTGAGCCTTCAACAACTCAACAGCCTTGTGGGCCATACCAAGACCTGCCTGGTATCCGTATCCACTAGCACCGTAGTTATGCACAAGGACCTTGTCCTCAACCTCTTCCAACTCAATGCGGACACCACCATGTCTAGATGGTCTCAAACCAGCGGCGACTCTTGAGATGACGAGTGGCTTCTCCAAGATCTTTGGGAAGAGTTCCGTTGTTCTCTTGATGATGTCCTCTGTCTGTTCCTTAAGTGTGTCTGCTGTGAAGTCATCCTTCTGCATGAATCCACCAAGAATAACTTCATCGTTAGAGTATGGACGTGGGATAATGTATGTGGCATAACCTTCACCCCAACGCATCATGTTCTCCTGGACGTGTGGAGCACGAATAACAACAACTTGACCACGAGTTGGATACATGTTCTTATCAGCAACACCGCCCAATGTTCTAGCACCAATACCGGTACAGTTGAACACGTACTTGGTGTATCCGGTGTAGTAAGCCTGGGTAATGTGTGTAAGGGTCTTTCTGATGAATGTGACACCAATGGACTCGAGGTACTTCTGGAAGTTTGCGAGGAAGGCAGGACAGTTGAAGTTCCAGATGGTTGATTTCACACCAAAGAGAACACCTTCTGGAAGGTCCTTCTTGTCCATGATCTTATAGTCCTTCACGTATGACTTCAAAGAGTCAACTTTACATGGAGCTGGCAAACTCTCCCAGAGTTCTGTTGATGGCTTGAAGTCCAAACCACACTGTGGACCACCAAGGAGCTTTTGAATCTTGTACAAGTTGGTGTAGGTGTACTTGTCGAAAGACATGATCTCCTCTTCTGGAGGTGTGATACCAGAGAAGTTACCGCCAGCCCATGGGGAGGTGTAGTTGATTGACTGATCACCCGGGAGGTACTGAGCAAGCACGGTGATGTGCTTAGGGTCAACACCAAGGTTGGTGATGAGCTCGTAAGTGGTGTAGAGACCGACGATACCAGCGCCAACGACGACGTACTGAGAGGAGGACATTGCTTTGTGTGTAGTGACAGTAAGAGATCACCAGCAGAGAAGTGGGCGTGTCCTTGTCTTTATATAACCTTTTCACTTCCCGTAAGGCCATAATAACCGCCGCGGGCGCAACTTGTGTGCGCGCTTGTGCTCATCCCGCCAGTTGCCGCTCATTGTCGGATGCGATGCAGCGGCCAACGGCTTGAGACGGAGAATGCGTTAATGGCCTGATTATTTGTTAAGAAAGTTCTTTGTGGAGTGTGGTGGGTGGTCTAATTGGTCCAATTGAGTGCTGGTGTTACTGTCTTCCTGGGTGACTCAGAGGATCTGGAACACTCGGCAGCCGTCCGGGGAAGTATAACGTTCACGTTCGTACAACGTAAGCATCGAACCTTATTCTGAATGATGGTCACGTTTACAAGATTGGTTACTTGCAATGGCCTTATGACTTGATCAGATAACATGTGTTGTAGCCATAAAGTATTCCCATACGGGAAACAATGGCATAAATGTGTCTGGTAGGGCCACATATTTCTTATCAATCTCATCCCCTCGACCCGTTGCAAGGAACGGGCCCTTATGCCTTATGATACACGGTATTAACCGGGAAAAACACGTATATAATCATTGTAATACTCAAAGATACAATCTCATAAAAACAACTGTCAATCACTTCTTAATAACAAGAGGCTGCTTAGAATTCCATTCGTTCTCGTGGACCTCAAAAGAGCCAGGGTAAATGGCTGGGAAGTACTTGGAGTATTCGTAGAAGGACCAAACTCTGTCCTTCCAGTTGGACTCAACAGGCAACATACCTTCTTTCTTAATACGCTGAGAGACGATCTCATTCTGCTTCCAGACACGAAGAGTGTTCATACCCATAAGCTTGGCAATCTGTTCCTCAGTAGCCTCGGTACGTTCCCACACCTTCTTGATCAAGTCTGGGTACTTGGAAACATCCTCCAATCCTTCAGGACCAGCTGGAATACCATCAAAGTCTGAACCAAGACCAACGTGATCCCAACCAATGAGATCAACAATGTAACAGATGTGATCAACGGCGTCATCAATAGTGACCTTCTCTCTACCTTCCTGCTGCAAGAAAGCTGGCAAGAAGTTAACACAACAAACACCACCGTTCTCCTTCAATCTCAAAAGGACATCATCTCTGACGTTTCTCTCATGGTTACACAACTTGTAAACGGAACTGTGGGAGAAAATGACTGGGGATTGGGTAACGTCCAAGGTATCAGTCATGGTCTTATGAGAAACATGTGACAAATCAACAAGCATACCGAGACGGTTCATTTCCTTAATAGCATCTCTTCCATAGTCAGAAAGACCCTTATCCTCCTTACCACCAGTGATAGAGGAAGCAGCAGTTGCGAATGGGTTATCGCAGTTGTGTGTCAAGGTGATGTAACGCACTCCAAGTTCGTAGTACTGTCTAACGACAGCAAGGGAAAGATCACACTGATGAAGACCTTCAACACCCAAAGTGATTGAGATTCTCTGACCCTTGGTATCCAAGAAGGATTGTAATGCCTCATCTGCGGTCTTGACAAACTTGAGACTCTTGGAGTACTCATCAACAAGTCTCTTTGTGACGTCGATCTGCTCCAAAGTATCTCTCACTGCGGAATTGGCCTTGTTGAAATCTTCATAGAACATATCTGGATCCTTACACTCGATGTAGACACTGAAGAACTGAACACCCATTTTTCCCTCCTTCATTCTCTTAAGATCGGTCATGGATGTAAGATAGGAATCAAAATCGAACTTATCGCCATTGGAGTGGAGCTCGTTGTGCAGCTGAACACGGAGCAGATAAGGGAAGTCATTGTGTGTGTCCACGATAGGGACGGTCTCTGTGAGCTTGTCAAAGCGTTGTTCGATATCCAAAGTCATTGCTAGTAACACTAACTCTCTCAACTCTCAAGCACCAGAACGGATGGGAAACCAGGAAGACGATGGGCGATTGCGGTCCTTTTTAAAGAGACGGAGAAGTGATCGCCCGATACGGGAACATCTCCGCACATGCGCTTTCGCGAAAATGGGAAAAAGACCCGCACATTCAACTGTACGTATGACTAAGCGAGATAACCTTGATCCTCTCCATTGTCCCGTCTCTCGGTGTCTACTCCGCACTCCCTTTACAACTGATAAAGTATGGCCGAGAACTATAGTGACGAGGATAAGGCTACAGCCTCGCCCGTCGTGACTTCACCCACTTCATCACTCGATGGCAAGGACATTCTCGATACTGGACTCAAGGCAGGGATCAAAAACCGCATGGTTAACCTTATTGCCCTTTGTGGGATTATTGGACCTGGTGTTTTTCTTGGTCTGGGAAACATGCTGGCATCTTGTGGTCCTGCTGGTATGGTTGCAGGTTTTTCTATTGTTGGAATAGTCGTTTTTGCTACGATGTTTGCCATTGGAGAGCTCAACGCTGCCTATGACTCAAACTTTGCCATACTTGGCTCTCGCTTTGTATCACCTGGTTTCGGTGCAACATTAGCGCTCAGCTATGTTGTCTTATGGGTGTCCAATATGATTTCTGAGTATACTTCACTATGTGCAGCTTTGAAGGTTTATACCGAGACTATACCGACGTACGGCTGGTTCCTTCTTCTGTGGGGATTCTTCACGTGTTTTCAGCTGTTGAATGTGTCATGGTGGGGTGAAACTGAGTACTTCCTAGGTTTCCTGAAACTTGGATTTCTTACTGGATTCTATATCTTTGCTATCATCTATGCCTCTGGTGGTATTTCATATGATAAACCTGACAATCCATTTGGCAATTATCCGTTAAAGTCAGGGTTCAAAGGTATTGCTAATGCCTTTGTCTATGCTGGTGTGTTCTATTCTGGGGTCGAAGGCATTTCCGTGATCGCAGCAGAGACGAGAAACCCACATAAAGCCATCCCTGTTGCAGTTAGAAGCACAATTTTTAGAGTCCTCTATGTTTACTTCGGTCTCACAATCTTTTATGGAGTGACTGTTGCATATAACGACCCAATGCTCACGAACGCAGACAAAGTGATGAGATCACCAATGACTATCGCATTTACAAATGCAGGCTGGACCGACTCCAAGTACTACGTCACAACTATAATCCTCATAACCTGTATCTCTTCAATCAATTCAGCAATCTATTTCGCATCAAGAGCACTCTTCACTTGGGCCGAGGCAGGATATGGCCCCAAGATCTTCACGAAAACTTCCAAAAATGGTATCCCTTACGTTGCCGTCCACACCTGCCATCTATTCTCCTTCCTTTCAATCTTGTCGTATTCTAGTGGATCTACAGTTGCATACAATTACATTGTTAACGTCGCTGGTGTCCTTGCATTCATCATTTGGGTAGGAATCCTCATTGTTCACTTCCGCTTCAGAAGTGCATTTCAAGCACAAAACAACTCACTCTCTTACCTCCCTTTCGTTGCCCCATTCTACCCCTGGTTGAACATTGTGGGAATCGTTATTGGTATCTTGCTTGTATTGGTGCAAGGCTGGTCAGTGTTCAAGCCTTGGGACTACAGATCATTCATTGACGCATACATCATGCTTCCCCTGTTCTTCATCTGTTGGGCCTGTTATGATATCGGGTACTTCAAGACGGGATTTGTGAAAACTGATGAGATTGACTTCAAAGAGGGAAGAAGACCAGATCTAGATGATAACATTGGAGAGAAAATGGACAACATTTTATGATATACTGACACAACGTTATGACTTATGACCTATTTGATACGAAATACATGTACATATTCTTGACACTACATGTGGACTGTAGACGTACTAGAACAAAAACAAACCTGTATGAACGCCATTAGCACTTTAGAAACCCATATCCGGAACCGTTATATACCAACAAATACCATATAATACAATCACAATTGCAACTTCTCCTGAATCTGATTCAAGTACATCTTGACATGAGAATTCAATTTCTGGATTTCCAAAGTCGTCTCATCGTACTCCTTCTTATATGATATCTCCAAGTCGTAGATTCTCTTCTGCATCTCTTGAATATGTGCCTTCTTCTTGGTCAAGTCACCCTCTTCTAAACTCTGTTCCGAAAGCATGCCATTATACACCTGGTTCAAGTGTTCCATCTTCTCCTCATACTCTTTCATTCTTTGGCTCCTTTGCTCTGTAGTACGAGATGTTTTGTCCTCAATATTCTTGATCTGACGACCCAAAAGCTGGATTCTACGATCAAGATCACTGAGCTTCATTGTCTTCTCCTCATAAGTATCTTTGAGGTGTGTGACCTTGTTGTTGATGACGTTCTCTTTGTTGGCTTCATTGTTGAGATCCTCCAGTACTTTGAGACATTGTTTGAGATCAGTTTGTATAAGTCCAAAGGATTCAATTGAGATAGCCAACTTTCTTGATCTGCCTTCAAGTTCATTAAGCTTCTGTTGATCTTCAGTAAGAGACTTTTGCATATCTGTGATGATCTTCGTGAGGACTTCTGGGGAATCAACAATGTAATCCTTCATCTTGCTGAGCTCCCTCTTGGACTCCAACAATATGTAGTTCTTATCTTGGAGGATTTCATACATCTTACTCTTCTCAGTTCTGTACTCCAGGTGCTCATTCAGCAGTTCTTCCTGAACAGTCTTCATAGATTGAAGTTCACTCTCAATACGAGCATTATTCTTTTCCAACTCACCTTGTTCTGACCTCATCTTGCTGTTATTCTTCTGTAGTTCTTCAATCTTGGCCTTTAAATCTTTGTTCTCCGCACTAAGCTTGACGCGTTCTTCCATTTGAGCAAGCACTTTCTGATGAATCTCTTCGTTATCATAAAGATGCTCCTCTCTGAATCTGGCAAAGTTGACCACTGCGGAAAGAAGTCTCTTGAGACGAAGTGGTTCTGGTTTGGTCAAATCTGAAATAACGAAATCACTAACTCCACAACCAACAAGGAATCTGTAACACAACAGGTGTAAGACGGTGATATCCAAGGCCTCCTCAAACTCCTCTGGATTGGTGTCCTTCATTGTTCCACCAGATCCATCACCATCGACAATGATATCCTCACTGAGTACACGTTCTTTGCTGCGTCTCACGGCATTTGGAGAAACATCAATGAAAATATCAATGATCTGTGTGAAAAGAGACTGTGTGAAGATTGGTGTTGGACGATATAAATCTTCCTCTGGAGCGTCAAGACCGCACGACTTGAGACACACGGAAAGCTCTGGGACATCCAGCATTGGGAAACGATCAGCACGGGCCTGCTCAGGTCTTCTCACTGAGCTTTGACGCGACATGATTAAAGGAATTTGGCGTGTGTGTGAATTCAGAGATCAGTGAGGTTATTGAAAGTTGGAGTCGACGTAAACAGAGTGTTGTGGGAGGTTTCGCGTTTGTTTACTTTTCACAACTGCATCGCGAAAAGCGAAAAGCGCTATCAAATCTTGATTTCCTAAAATAGTATTGCTAAATAATACTCAACTATACATCTCACCCCCGCCGAACAGGCTCCGAGAAAAACGGGCGCATCTTTGACACCCTTCAAGGTACAGACCTCATCACCTCTACGGACAACGCACTTATAGACCATGTTCAGACTCGCACGTGTTTCACAGAGGGCACCACTTGTTCGCTTCAACTCAACAAAGCCACTATACAACTCTCCTGGTGTTGTGACAGGGAAGGACCACAAGAGTCGTGACATCACAATCAAGATCCAACCTTTGAAACGTGAAGGTGAGACTATTGACCGCAAGAGAGCCCGTTTGACATATCAGTCCCGTAAGAGAGGTATCTTGGAGACAGATTTGCTGTTGTCTCGATTCTCAAAGAAGTATTTGCAGACCTTCAGCAACGAAGAGCTTGATGAGTACTCTGCCTTGCTCGATGAACTCGATTGGGATATCTACTACTGGGCTACAAGAAACTACGACGTTACTCCTTTGCCAGACAAGTGGAAAAACAGCAAGATCTTGAAGCAACTTCAAGAGTTCTCAGAGAACAAGGAGAGAGTTGTCATGCGCATGCCGGACTTGCACAAGTAAGCGGTCATTTTTTGCCCTTTTAAATGTACATAAACCCTAATGAAACTGTTTATTTATAACGCATACATTCATTTCAACAAAAAGTTGTAGTAAAACATCGACATCCAGCGTCGTTGTATCTAACTGTATTGATCGTAGCCACCGTACTCGAAGTTGTTGTTCGGACTCTTTTGGTTCTGTTGCTGGGCTTGTTGTTGCTGTACCACACTAGCCAAAGGGCCAACACCAATCTCTGCAAGTACCACCTCTGCAGATGTATTACTGAGTTGTATATCTGTTAGCGGGGTATTCTTAACATGCGATAGCTTCTTCAATTTCCAGACAAGTTCAACTTCGGCTCTATTGTTTTCATCAATCTTGTTCTGTAGGTCTTGGATGTACTCCACACCCTTGGTCAGGATCTGGCCCTTGTTTGGTTTACCATCCTTGGTTCCTGTTGCCTTGTCTCGAGATTCTGTGAAGTATTCACTTGGAATATAAGTGAGTAACTCTTGTATCTTCTCGTTCATGTTGTCCCTTCTTTTCCGGTCGTTGGCATCATCATCATCATCATCATCCATACCAGGCAGGTCGGAACGCTTGACTTGGGATTTACGACGAGAGGGTACTTTGGTGATCTTTCCAGCGTCACTGTATGATTCGGACATGGCCTTTGCTAGGGAGTGCTTGATAGGGATAGATGTGGAGAGGGACTGGGAGAGACTGAGGCGCGTGTTTGCGGAAGATGCATCGAGCGTGGTGAAATCCATCAGCTCGCTGTCGTTTATAGGAGAAGTGGCGCCATTCATTGCGTGAGGTCACTGCTTTGTTGTGGGAAACGCTGATGCATTGAGGTTCATTGTTGTTGGAGATTGTGGAAGGTTGCAACGGTTATTTGAACTGGAGGAGTTTGGTGGATTCGCGAAGGAGGTACCGGAGGTGGTCTTGTCGAAGTGGGCTTCTCCTTTCCCACCCCATCGACATCCTTTCTTCAGGTCAAAGACATTCAGGGACACTTTAAAGCATGTCGTTCTTAGCCAAATTTGCCGGATCCCAATCCATCCGTTTACCAGAGGAAGATGCTCAACTTCAGGATGACGTCCCAGCCTCAGCTCCAGGGTTCTTCTCTCGTGTAGGCTCCGCCTTCTCAAGAAAGCCAGTCAGAGTACCAGACGATGAGGCGGCGCCAGTGCCGATGGAAGATGCACCAGAGTCATCAGTTGAACTCTCAAGATGGGACAGACTTCTTCTCTTTGCAGTATGTGTAGCTGGCTCACTCAGTTGCTTCATTGTCTGCTTCATGTTCCTCCCAATACTTCCACTCAAGGCGCGTAAGTTCGCCATCCTTTCATCAATCGGTTCACTTCTCTTCTTATGCTCTTTTGGTTTCCTCCAGGGATTCCGCCATTACATTCGTCATTTGTTTAGCGCCGAGAGATTGTGGTTCACAGTATCCTTCACCCTCAGCATTGCATTCTCCTTCGTCGGAGCTATGGTTCTCAAGTCTGCGCTCCTCTCCTTGGTCGCAATTGTGCTCCAGATCATCAACATGGTGGCATACACAGTGAGTTACTTCCCAATGGGAAGAACTGGTCTCAGAATGGCCTCCAACGTTGCCATCACACAGGTGGATAGTTGGCTAAGCACTTGATGAGGAACACGAGGTACATGGTCTAGGCAAATGCATATACGCTTCTCATTGGTCATTTGAAATAAACGATCTACTGGCATTGAATCTTCGTACACTACTTGACTGTTTCCCAAAGAATGTGGGCTTGGACGTGTAGCAAAAATAACGTTATCAGTGATCCAGATTATGATGTAAGGGAATGTGGGGCCACTGTCACTTTATAAGCAAGTTTTTGGATGTGTCGTTCCTCTAAACGAAAGCCAGGAAATTGGCAAAAAGCCTGTTTCTGAAGAAACACCCCCAAGATCCTAGGAACAGGACCTTCTTGTTTGATATGCGAGATCACCAAGGCATCTTATGACAGGAGACATCAATAGGGTTCTCCCCACAACGATAACAGGCGCTCTTGGCAGGCTATCTCCGTCTTCAGTTCTATTACAAGCGCAACCTTCACAGGTCGTGAACCACACAGCCACAATAATTAATCGACGTCTAATTAAATCACACGATGCAAGAAAACTTGGTAAAACATGCATCACCGAAGCTACGAGGGTACTTCTAATGGGTTATAAGGCCCCATGATGAGCTGGGGGAGAGTTCGCGAATTCTGGTTTCGGGGCCACACCACTCCAAAAAGCTGTGTCAACGGAACACGTAAACAGCAATGACTATAGATCTCGAACCAGCAGCTGTAACCACGTCCTTGTCTTCTTCAGCTACTGTTCACACACACAGCACAGACAACCCATTCACACCACAGGAAACTATGTCCAGACACAATGCCCGTAACCGTACGTCGCTGTTCGATCAGCCGCAGCGTGTCCACTCCCCCTACGAGAAACCACCACAACGTGATTATAGTGCTTCAGATATTGCCCGTATGGAGTCACAAAGTGAAGAAGAACAGGGATCAATGCTTAAGAAGATTGGTCTTTTGAAAAACCTGGGTGTCAAGATGGGCGATGAGATCAACGGATCAAATCAAACTTTGAACAACCTTGAACAGACGCTTGGAAACGTCCAGACTACTATGAAGCGTACTATGACAAGCATGCTAGTGATGGCTCAAAGGTCTGGTATCCCCCTCAAGGTTTGGGCCATGTTCTTTGGCCTATTAGGACTCTTCTTCTTCTGGGTTTGGATTACGTGATGCGATCGGGAGCCTTGGGCCAAACGAGCTCTCTCTCCAGTTAATGAAATCTTGGATACAAAGAGACATAATCAGAAAGTAACGGCTTATCTACATGATCCTAATGTTTATACTACAATCTGCAAACTCTAATATGTAGAAACTTGAGTTATAAGCTCTCACAAATAAGGAGAAATCAGTAACAAGAGCTGTGGTATCCCCATACGAGACCCGCGAACTCGACCCCACTGTGCTAGAAGTCTAATGGCCTCCTAAACTTTCCCACCACTTGCTCACTAACAAACTCTGGTTCTAAGGATATGATCCCAGTGGCGTCACACCTACGCAGAACTATTACACGCAACATGTCCCAAATCAGATCTGCTGCAATCCTTGTATGTCTCACCTTTTCTTAGACACCCCTCCTCCTCCTCGCACTAACACTCCACAAGATCATCGGTGACGAGATTCTCAACGGCAAAATCAATGATACAAACTCAAACTTCTTTGCTCGCTCCATGTTCAATCTTGGAATCGAAGTGAATAAGATCCTTGTTGTTCCAGATGAAGAATCAGAAATCATTGGCGCCTTAGACTACCTTAAATCCAACGACTTTATCATCACAAGCGGAGGAATCGGACCAACACATGATGATATCTCATACGAAAGTATCGCAAAGGCATATGGCCTCCCATTAGAGATCCACAAAGAAACTGTGGATAAGATGCACCAGCTTGGAAATGAGAAGCTTCTTCAAGGTGAAGCACAAGCTGCACAGTTGCGCATGGCAACGCTTCCTGCTGGCAACGACGTGGATGTCTACTACATCAGTGATGAACTATGGGTTCCTATCGTTGGTATTAGAAAACAAGTTTACATCCTTCCAGGTGTTCCACAGCTCTTTGAGACCTTGCTCACTGGACTTTTGGGTGAATTGAAAGATCGTATTGTGATAGATGAGTTCATTCGTTTCTTTGTCAAGACTGGGCTCAGAGAGTCTGAGATTGCTCCACACTTGAGTAAGCTGCAGGCTGATGTTGGCGACGTGAAGATTGGAAGTTATCCACACATGGGCCAGGGTTTCAGTACAATCAGTATCATTGGTAGAGAAAAAGACCGTGATGTCATGAGAAAAACAGTGGAGTACTGTGTTAAGAACTTGAAAGGAGAGGAAATCACGGAAAAACAGGAAAGAGAGTATTCTGATATCGTTAACGCCGGATTCGAGTAATGACCTATATTCATTTAGCTGATACATATTGCTGTGCAGACAAACTACGCTATTCAAGGTATTCATGATCAGTAACTTCGTTAAAACGTCAAAATACATAGTGGAAGTGTAACAACCTTCACCTGCTTAGAGATGCGCTAGTTGTTCCTGAACGACAACACTCTCACCCCAAACCGCTCTAATAACATCCCAGAATGTATCGACATACACAAGATCGATGCCGAGTTTCTCCTTTACCTTCTTCTCTGGCTCATCAGAATCGTTATTCATCAACTCCATCAACTTCACATCATCGTTGTAGAAGGCCTCAATGACATCCTTTCTGTTCAGCTTAGGACAAAGCACAGTTGTAATACCGTACTGAGATGCACCAAGCAACTTCTCAGAAAGACCACCAATAGGAAGAACCTTACCACGGAGCGTGATCTCTCCAGTCATAGCAATGTGAGATGGAACGGCACGTTGAAGGGCAACAGAAAGAAGTGCCAGTGTGATTGTAATACCAGCACTTGGACCATCCTTCGAAATGCCACCCATTGGAACATGTAAGTGCAATTCTGAGTTGTTGAAACGTGTAAGTGTATCTGGAGTTGTACCATTGATGAGGTTTCTTGCGATAGTGGACTTGATGAAGGAAACACCAATCTTGATAGACTCCGTTAATGTTTCACCAAGACGGCCAGTAAGCACCAATGAAGGAGAGCTTTGGTTCTTTGAAAGGCTTGGAATGGAAACAACTTCAAATACAAGAACACCACCACTTCCATCAGAGTTATAACTCAATCCGTTAACAACACCATAGTCATGAGAGAACTTTGGCTTGTCCAACAAATCTCTTGAAATTGGATGTGCAGGTAGGCCCAAGTACTTAACAAGTTCGGCTTCCTTAACGTTCTTATCATACTTCTGTTCATCTTCAACGAACTCAACAGCTTTACCACGACAGATAGATCCAACTTTTCTTTCCAAGTTTCTTACACCAGCTTCACGGATGTATTCGGAAACAACCTTCTTCCAAACCTTCTCCTCCATCAAGACATCGCCCTTATGTAAACCGTTCTGCTTGATCTGCTTTGGCAAAAGATATCTTGAACCGATCTGGACCTTCTCTTCCAAAGTGTATCCGGACAACTCAATGATCTCTGTACGATCTCTCAATGGCGCAGAAATGGCGCCCAAGTCATTGGCAGTACACAAGAACAACACGTTACTCAAGTCGATAGGGAATCCCAAGTAATGATCAGTGAAGCTAACATTCTGTTCAGGGTCCAACACTTCCAACAATGCAGCAGCAGGATCACCATTCACTCTACCAGCACCACTAGGACCTCCAGAGACTTTATCAATCTCATCCAACAAGATCAAAGGATTCATGGAACCAGCCTTACGCAATGCATTCACTATAACACCAGGCATAGATCCAACATAAGTACGTCTGTGTCCTCTGATCTCCGATTCGTCACGAACACCACCAAGAGAAATACGCTGGAACTTACGTCCCAAAGCTGTAGCAATCGATTTAGCAAGCGATGTCTTACCCACACCAGGCGGGCCAACAAACAAAAGGATTGGTGCCTTGGAAGTTCTCTTTGGTCTTGTAGGTTCTGGATCTTGTACTGACTTTGCTGGTGCAGAGTCAGCACCACCGAGGATGAAGTCCTCTTGAGGAGTTGCGCCAGGTTCTGGGATTCCAGCAGCTTCATCGGCCTTGTCTTGAAGTTTGAGAACGGCGAGGTATTGAAGTAAACGCTTCTTGATGTGATAAAGGCCATAGTGATCATCGTCGAGCTGCCTTCCAGCACTTGAGACATCAATATTGTTGAAGTTCACATACTGTCCAAATGGCAAGTCCATAACAATGTCAAAGTACGTTCTGAGAACTTGGTACTCGGAATGCTGTTGTGGCATTCTCTGTAAACGTTTGAAGTCCTTCTTCATGAGCTTAACACCGTCAGGGTTGACATCACCTGGGACATTCTCCAAAAACTTACGAATAAGTTCCATTTCTTCATTTTCATCATCTTGGTCCTGTCCCGAGGATCTTGGGAGAGAACTCTGTGCACCCTTTGCTGGTCTTAAGGAATCCAAGGAGAACTTGATTGCTTTCAACTGGTTGGAAATAATCTTGGACTTCTCAGTATCGGAGGCAGATGAGTAGAACTTGTCAACATACTCAACACTCTTGTATAATGCATCAAACACTTCAGTCATTCCATCAACAAGAGAATAGAAATAATCAAGCCTCTCTTGAATGTCCAACTTGGACAAGAAGTCATGCTTAGGTACAGGCAAGATGGCGATAGTCAAATCAAGCAATTTGAGGAAATCCTCAGACGTCTTCTTGTTACTGTAATCACCCATCTTTGACATGAAACCTTCAATCATAGTTTTTAGTCTCATCGAACTTGTCTTATAATCACCTGTGAATTGAACGTTGAGGGCGTTTGCCAAAGGCGATAATGTCAATGCGTATCTCTTGCCTGGAGAGCTCGTCTTCTCAATCGAACCAGACACGATGAAATCCTGCAAAAACTTATCAATCATCTTGAACAGGTTCACAGTTTTTGCTTGGTACAATTTGACATGATCATTCAACATCTTTGCGCCCAAATCAACCTTGTTGGAGACTGCTCTGACCTTGGCTTCAGTTGGAAGTTCACCAGCCTTGATCTCGAGGTTATCAAGAATCTCAGCTCTTGTCAAGGCCTGGAAAGTGATAACCACACTTCTCTGATCATTTGTGATTCCAACAATTCTTGAGACGGTACAGACCTTGCCGCCATCTTGTGGGATAAGGCCGAGTAATAACCAGTCGTAGGCACCTTCATCCCCACGATCACCGTTGAGGAACTTTCTTAACTCACGCCCACTCTTCACTGCTTCTTCTGAGAACGATCTCTTTGGACCATCTTTATCAGGTGTACGAATCTGTGAGAGTAAAAGGTTGTTTACACGCTTGTTTGCCTTGAAGAACTGGAGCAACTGGAGCGCATCTGGTGGCGCAAAGGACACTCTGTAGAGGATGCCAGGAAGGAGAACAACAGGGGTGGAAGAAAGGCGGTAAACTGGTAAAGTGACAGTCGTATCCGCCGCCTGTACAAGTGGGATTCCCATCTTATTCCAAGCTCTTTGGGTATACGTGTTGACAGCGCTGGGGTCCTTGGCTTTCAAGGTTGCGGGGGACTTGGGCCAATTTATAAGGTGTCCGGTCTGAGCTTCCAGAAATGGAGATGCGGAGACATTTCGTGATAGAACTTACGCGGAGATCTGCCACGATAAGAAATTACGCGGGTAAATCTCAGGCCGGTAGATTACTCAGGCCGAGGGCCGAGGCTCTTTATTCTCCTTTCTTTTTATGAATGTACTACTAGTGGTAATCCCAGGCAATTATGTATTTGGAAGACAATTAGTTAGGATTTAGAGTCTGGACTCATATGTAAGGATATTTATCCTCGATCAAATAGGGGAAGATTTTACGTCTGTACCTTCTGATCGTCTCCACGTTCTCTTCCTCCACATCAACAAAAAGGTCATCGACAACATCAAAATACGAAAGCTCTGGGTTTATATGGTCCTCATCGTTCACTTCATGTATCACATCCCTGCTATCAATACTGCCGTCATTTCGACTCTCTGGATTCGTTCGTACTGTATTGGCAGGCCCGGTAAGTGATTCCTTGACTGAGATACTAAGGCTATCAAAACTCAAGCTTGTAGACGATTTTCGACTCTTTTTAGCATGAGACTCTTTGGAGGCAATTCGTTTGAGGATGGCCCAGAGACTCCTATGAGATTTTCTTTTTGTGGGCTTGGACTCTGTCGGAGGATTAGTACGTCCGGTCGAGTCTCCAGGCTCTTGATTTGCAGCGTCTTGGTTGTTCTGTATGCTTTGTGCCAGCCATATCTTAGTCGGTGTAGTAAGTGCTGCATGGAGAGCAGCATCGAGCTCAAAGTTAATCTGGGACTCATCATCGGAGGAGTCATCAAGCACCACAGCTATGGTATCTGACATCTCATACATGTCAATGATGTCCATGAGGGAGTCGGTACCTTCCTCGTCATCAATAGGAGTGGCACTCTTGGAAGAACGTTTAAACATAGTACTGAACATTTTATCGTTAGAAATCTTTAGATTCAATAAATAGAAGACGGTTAAGAGAAAAATTGGGCTTTTGGTTTCTTTTATGCACAGAACGAATATCTTCTCATCTCTGTCCGGGGGTCGCGCGGAGACAGAAAACACAGACAGTAAACCAGATCAGGATGAACAACTGCACTGTTTCATGTACATCTCATGATCGACTTCATTTGTGGTCCACTTCTGTTGAACATCTTTAAGTTCATCGCCCCATTTAGTTGGATCGTAAGGCCATGAGCTCATCTTTGTGATTTTCTTCAACAAATCCATCTCTTCTCCACGGCTATCCTCAACTTCTCTGATAACCTCTTCAAGCATCCAATTTCTTGGAATAAATTGTGGATTCACTTTACTTGCTATTTCTCTTCTCTTTTCTGTCGAGATCCCCTCTTTTTCCAATCTGGCCTTGTAGAGATCAACCCAAGCGCTGATCTTCGCCTGTAGTTCCACATTCAGCTCTCTGTCAACCTTATCTTCTGGATTTGCACATCTTGCAGCAATCTGGTGGTTCATGAATATGAAAGGGTTGTCAAGTTCACTTTCCTGAAGTTTGACAAAGAACTGGTTATAATCCGCCTGTGAGGCAATCAAAACATCAAGTAATTTGGCGAAAATGTCATTATCACCTTCCATAACCTGTCCGAATCCAAGTCTCTTTGCAAATAACTCATTGTAGTGCTCCATGAATACTTCCTTATACTCATGACTAGCTAATTTGATAACACTCTCAGCTCTTCTGAGAACCGCATCACCTTGTTCGCTCTTCACACCGGTCTCGATGAAGAACTTGTCATCGACAAGATCAGGTCCAGCACCAAGGAGCTCAACCATAGCCTCGCCCATTCTTGTAAGGTTCCACCACACGATACTTGGTTGGTTCTGGTAACTGTATCTTAACAGGTGGTCTTCGTCATTAGGCGTGTATGCTGGATCGAATTTGTCCATGAAACTGAATGGTCCAAAGTCAATGGAGAGACCAAGGATCGATGTGTTATCGGTATTCAAGACTCCGTTACAGAACCCATACACTTGCCAATATGCAACGGTACGAGCATTAAGACGGACAATTGCTCTGAACAACTGGTCGAAACGAGTGGAATCTGTGATGTCGATTGTTTCGATTTCTGGCTCTTCAGGGTGGAGTTCGTTATCGGCAGGTTCAGTGATGGAGGCATATTTGTCAGATTTGTACTTTCCAGGAACAAACTCTGGCAGTTCGCCAAGCAGGTTCTCTTTCAAGATGTATTCACACATAGCTCTCAAACCTTCCCTATCTTTACGATAGCGATACAGATCAAACATACCGATTCTCAACCAACTCGGCGCAAATCTGGTAATGACTGCACACTTCTCCGCATAATGTCTTTGAGCCAATGTTCCTGGTAGTAATGAGATACTTAAAGCTCTAGTAGTAGGAATTCCAACACCATTGAGGGCTTCACAAATGACAAACTCACGAATACTGGATCTGATGACCGCTTTACCATCGGCAAATCTGGAGAAGGCGGTCTTACCAGCTCCTTTCAACTGTAGTTCCATACGTTGGCCTTCAGAGTCTTCAACTTCAAACAGATTAACCACACGACCATCACCCAATTGTCCTGCAAACTGACCAAATTGGAATCCAGCATAAGCTAACGCGTACGGGAAGATTCCCTTTGCCTCATCGTAGATGACTTGCTCCCCAGAGACAATGCTCTTATACTCCTCATCCTCTTCAATTCCCAGATCAGATAAGGCCCTTTCAGAGGACGTCAAGTACATATACTTCTTTCTTGGAGTTGGACGAGAGAATTGGTATGCGCCTGATTCCAAGATACGTGGGAAGTTGAACTTTGCCTGCTTCTCAGTCTCGTTGTTCCCCTCGATGACCTTGATGGCCTCCGAGATGGAGGGCACCACAGGCTCAGGTTTCAATGACAGGATGCGTGGAGTTTGGATTTTGGATTTGAGTGTGGCCATTGTACGTGATTGGTTTCGAATCATAATCACACACTAGTTCATTGACTGGCTCAGATTGGCGTTTTGTCAAGAGATTGGGGGTTCACGGGGTGGCGAAGTACGCGCTTTTTCATTGCTCACGAACACAACGGAGACCGCGAGTTGCGGGGAGAGCTCTACTACAAGCCTGCGGTGTTGGTGGTTTCGATGGTGGTAACGAATAAGGAAGAAGGATATATACAAATGCTCAAATCTCAACTTAAAAATAGAATTAAGGCTGTAACACAGTCCTGTGACTTCTCAGCTTCCCAGCCCCGATCGAGAGTTGATTCCCCCGCGTTTCACGTGCTGCTGTGGTGTGCGGGTGTTGGTAGTGTGTACTGTTTCCAGGGCAACGCATCATGATCTCATAAGCGCAGATTCAGGGGCAAAAACTGTCGAGTCGGCAGCAAAAGGAGGAATCGGGATTTCTCTTCGCTGATTCAATTGGAATGAGATTAATTTAGATTAAGATGATTGAGTGATTAGGTCATAGGTGGGCAAAGCTAATTACGTGCTGACTGTCAGCTGTCAGCCACAACGGCCACAGGCGATAACAGGCCGTCCTGACGTTGTCTCAGAGCTGTAGTCCCGGCATTTGCCTCCACGCAAGTGAAATTCCTGATGCTGCTGACACTGGAATCCTCGAGGTCGCCACTGAACACTGAACGCGAGATTCATCAACCTCGCGTACTCACACCCGTGTTCTGTGACTGGAATGTGGCCAACGTGCCTAAAAGTGAAAGTTGAAACTCAAAGGCGCATTGGTCTCGGCTATACTGTACACGTTGAGGGGTACAGTATTTAACACCTGTCACAACTTGAAACAATCTCGTAGCAATTATGGATCACTTAACGGCCAGGCTTGATGAAACACAATGGTTGTCCCCCTTTTGTGAGGCTTACGTGCCTGTCCGGAATGGAAGGGAACGTGCGTTGTCGTTGTGGCGTCTCTGCACTTTCAATTTCACCTCCGCCTTTCTTGTCTCTCCCCATGCGCGTTTTAAGTTGCTCTCCCACAACTATTTAAACACCCCGTGTTCCCCCTCCTTCCTTCTCTTGTTTCCTCACTCCCTCCTTCCATAGATTAATTGATCTAATCACACACACACATACCAAAAACACAGACACAATGGGTTTGCTTGACAAATTGAGAGGCGACAAGGACGAGAGTGGCAGTGACAACTTCGACAAGGCCGAGGGTTTCGTTAGAGACCAGTTCTCCAAGACCTCCATTGGTAACGATAACGACAATGACAACTCTTACGGTTCCTCCAACAGAGACAACGATAACGACCGCTCTTACGGTTCCTCTAACAGGGACAACGACAACTCCTACGGCTCTTCCAACAGAGACGATGACAACTCTTTCGGTGGTTCCAGAGGTGGTTCAGACTCATATGGTTCCTCTGGTCCTGGATCCTATGGCGATGATGACAACAACAAGAGATCTGGCTTCGGCGGTGACAATGACAACTCTTATGGTTCTTCCGGCCGTGACAACGACAACGCCTTCGGATCTTCTGGTCGTGACAATGACAACGATACCTCTTATGGCTCCTCTGGTCGTGACAACGACAACTCTTATGGCTCTTCCTCCTTTGGTGGTGACGATGACAACAAGAGAGGTTCATCTTATGGATCTAGAGACGATGATGACAACAACAGAGGTTCATCTTTCGGTTCTTCCAGAGATGATGATGATGACAACAAGAGAGGTTCCTCTTTTGGCTCTTCCAGAAACGATGGTGATAACTCTTACGGCTCCTCCAACAGAGACGATGACAACTCCTTTGGTGGTTCCAGAGGTGGTTCTGACTCCTACGGCTCATCTGGTTCTGGCTCCTACGGTTCCTCTGGTTCCTACGGTGACGACGACAACAAGAGATCCGGCTTCGGTGGTGACAACGATAACGACAACTCTTATGGTTCTTCTAGAGGTTCTGACTCTTATGGCGACAACGACAGATCTGGTGGTTTCGGTGGTGATAACGAGAGATCTGGATTCGGTGGTGATAACGAAGGTTCCGGATTTGGCGGTGGTAGAGACAACGATTACTAAAAGTCTCTCACTGGTGAGAGAGAGAGTTCATGCCGTTCTTTCTAATTTATGCTATGAATTGATACGCCCTCTACTTCTTTTGGTCTTTTAAAGCATGTTTTGTAGACACAATTTTCTCGTAATGACGGGGCTGCTCCTGGAGGTGGCTTGGACTATGTGTCATGTGTCCGGATCAATTAATTTTCCGGACCCGGAAGCGTTAGGGGCCCTGGCCGAACAGCGTGGTAGTGCTGCGTTATCAGTCTTTTAATGCTTTGGATTTGCTTGTTTTTAGGTATAAAGTGTGGAATTTGGTTCTATTTGGCTATAATTTTGACTTCATACTGTGGTATGCTTTTTAATTATAACAGTAGTGTTGTACAAAACCGTTCTCAAGAAGCCGGAAGATGTAAACCGCATTGCCTTATCAATCAAACAAGCCGCTTAGTGATAAATGATAAGTCAGGCAGATCTTGTTTACTACAATAAAATATTTAACAAGTAACTTGACATTTAAATAGTTGATAGTAAACCAAACGAGTCACCAAACAAAGTTGAGTTCAACCCAACAAACAAAAGGCGGTGCTCTCAGTAAGAAACCAGTAAACGTGACATCAGTTCAGTGGCACAGAACCTGCTTAGAGGTTACGGCTGACATACTTCTGTCCCTCCTGAACACCTCTCTCAAATCCCTTTCTTCCCAATTCCTCAGCCTGCTGGGCGAATTGACCCTGTTGACCAGAACCAGAAGAACCAAGACCACCACTGGTAGCCTGACCCTGGGATCTAGTCTGACGGCTAGACTGCTGAGAACCATACTCGTCATCCAAACCAGAGGAACCAAATCCAGAACGACCTTGAGAACCAGAGTTACCAAGACCTGACTGAGAGTTCTTCTGGTAGTTTCCCTGGTGACCGCTCAAATCATCCTGGTGGCTCAAACCGCCCTGACGGTTAGAGGAACCGTACTGCTGCTGACCACCGAGCTGGGAGTCATCCTGGTAACCAGATTGAGTGGAGAACTGCTGGTCACGACCAGAGCCTCCCAAGTTCTGCTGACCGGCACGCTGGCTGGTACGGGAACCAGATTGGTCGTAGGTATCCTGGCCCTGGGTGGTGTCAGAGTTACCCTGAATCTTGTTGGAGAGCTTGTCAATGAATCCGGACATGTTTGTATTTGTTTTCTTAGACCTTGTAATCTGATCGTTCGATAGAGATTGATTGAGGATATGAGATCGAGATGGGGCAGGGGACTACCCTCTTATATACACATTCAGGGAGGGATGTGCACGCAACAGAAACCTGTTCGCTATTATCGATTGCTTGCTCAGATGGAGGACAAATGGTACATGTTAAATCGACATCATAGTGTGTGTGTGTGGCTCATACTAGAAAAAGGAAAGAAAAGGGTGTCATTATGGTTGGTGATGTGTGAGTACCAGAGAGCCGTCCCCGGGGCCACAATAGGGGAGGTGCTATACGGTGAACGAGGATGATCCTTGCTATTGGGGGTTTGTTGGGTCCCAATTAACAACATTGTAGCTGACATCTGGTTAAATACCTCAATTGGATCTGATAACCCTGCTAGTTATGAAATTGAGGGACTTTCCTCCTAAATTGGGAGAATGGGAGAGTGGCGAGCTGGAGGGTGGCTGATGGCCTCAAAGAGGGTCTCGAACCGGCCCTGCGGCTAGCAACTGATCGAGATCGCATTATACCCGCCAAATTCAACTTTCCAGTCTCTGTGATATTCTGGGACATGAGGTAATTTGCTATATCTTTAGACAAAAGTCATGCGGGATCACGGCTTTCTGGGATGCTCTGCCCCAGATTATTGTTGCGCAAACCACCGCTCTTAGCAAAGCAAGCATGTGAAACGACGACAACTAGGAAGTCTCAGTGTGTTCTTTGTTCTGGATAATGACATCTACAATGTACATTGCATAATTAGACTGTTGTACGTCTGAGGAAAGTGTGTCCCTTTCTTGCGCCTCAAGCTTCATTGCTTTGCTACGTCTGTCCTATGCGGGAGCAAAGTGGCAAATTAAACAGAACACGTTCTCGATCTTTGTCATTTCATCAAGTTGTGTTTTAGCAGCAGCAAGAACCGGTGGTGAGAGGTATTCGGTTTGAATTGCCTGTTGAAGCCTCTCAATGATTGATAACTTTTCTC